>JAZKJV010011529.1:0-429179 GCA_037367405.1 Ottelia alismoides | reverse complement strand
TAGTAAATTTTTTATAATTTTTACATATCATTTGCACGAAAAAATTGCATAAAAACCCCAAAAAAGTTTGCATTTTTCATTTGTGCATTTTATACCTAAAAATTCCAAAAAAATACATTTTGCATTCATCATTGGATTAGGTTTTTAAGAAAAATATCACTTGGCTGATTTGAATTAGATTGACATTAAAATTAAATTTGGCTAATTCGTTTATTTTCTTATTAGTCTAATTCATCCGCATATTGCATTTGGAATTTGTTATTGCATAAAAAAAATTACAAAAAGAATCCCACTTGGAAAACCGTAATCTAATCCATCTAACTTGATCCCGAGTTGTTCCTTTGCCTCCTTGAGTCGACCCTGGGGCTTGTCCAGGCTAAACAAACATAAAACCGTATATTAATTTCATTCGACGATTTGTGTGCTTAATTTTTGATCGACACGGATCTATCCGACTGCAACAAAAACGTCAATTATACGACATTAAGGGGTAGGTAATATGTGTTCATCAATCCATCATCTAGGGATACAGAAAAGGAAGAGAACTGAAGGGAGGGTGGGAGGGAGAAAGATAGATGACTGGAGGAGGAGATAGATGAAGAAGAGAACAGATGGGATCTGAAAACACAAACAAGATCGGTCAAGCAATACCCCCAATTCACCTATTCGACACCGAGCTGATGACCGTAAGAGATCGGTCTTTTATCTTATCTATTTTATTAGGTGATCAACTAGTCTTTCATAGCGATTAAGCGAGCTGATAGGGATCCAATACTCCTAACAGACTGTCCTGACTAAAAAGCCGGTAGTCTATGATGCGGGTCACTCTCTCGCTCATTCAAACCAGACAATGAGGGGATTACTCTCCCAAGACAAATTATTAGGTCAATGTCTTTTAAGATTAAGTTTGGTTAACAGTCCCAATTTTATAGTTTTTCTTTTTTTAGGTATTTTTCAAAGCAAGCAATGCCTAATGAATTTTTCGGTTCTCCTGATTATTTTAAGTCCAAAACAGGGGGGAGAAGACGAAAAAGCCGATGCGCGGGAATCAATGATGCATGCAGAGTAAGAAATGCGTACCTGACTCCAGCAGTCTACATGCAGAGTGATCCGCGCATAAAATAGAGACAAAATATAAACTACCAATATGATGCAAGCGAAAACTGACCCTAAACAAAGCAGTTCTACTTGTGAAGAACAAGAGCCGAGTACTCAAGCCTAAGTCCGGAGTCCTATCTTGGGAGCCACTCGGTGTCCGCTACAACGGATCCTGCATGCGTTGTATGTGACTCCTCAGGGCACGTGGACTAGAGCTCAAATAATCCGACTTTCTCTTTGTGATTTAATTAATTAAGCCAATTATCGATCTATAGGAACATGTACATAATTAGGGATTTGGCCTTAATTAATTACGTCACAATCAAAGAAAACTCCTAAGCTAGGGCTAAAACCGCGTAAATCAAATGAGTAGTGAATAAATGGTCAGAAATCCAAAATCGGTGAAAATCGTGGTGAGGTCCCCCAAGCACACCAGTGCTAAGCGAAACAGACATCGATATCAACCAAGTCCAAGTGTTTGTCCCTGTACTATTATAATAAAATAATTTTGCTGAAAAATAAACTAAGCTAATTCTACAGCTATTCTACGGTTATTTCGCGGCTATTCCACGGCTCCCGCACTTCAGTCCTCCTCCTCGCGCTCTCCTGCGGCTCCGTAAAGAAGAGAGCGGCCTCCGACTCCCGCGGTTGCGTCGGCTTCCGAAGAAGCCGCCTCGGTCCTCGGGCCCTCGCAAGAAGCAGAAACAAGAGTGTGTCAATCCACAAAAATATGTAAATAAAGTAGAGAAAATATATCTACAAAAAGCCGCAGAAAAGGAAACCGCGAAAAAAATCGAAAACGACTACTAAGCCATGCTCCCCGGCAACGACGCCATTCTGATGACCAAAAAATTCAACGAGTGATGAAGGGAGATAAATAACTCAGGTCGTTGCGACCTCAATCACTCGAAAACTGGTCAATCAAGAAAATATAAGGAACCACCAAATAGGGAGATAAATCAAGAAAATCACAAGTGGTCCTCGCTAATTTTATTAACTTGGTATAGCGACCAGGGTCGGACTCAAGGAGCACAGGATGGCCGAGACGGCCTACGAAGTAGTCAAATCGAAAAATAAGGAAGAAAATATTTTTAGTGGATTTTAATTATTTTTAATTTTTTTGTGTTTTTAATTATATAAGAAAAGATGTAAACAAGCAACAACCACGATTTATTTAAACAATCAAGAATACATAAAAAAATTAAAATAAAACTGTTTTTGTGTTTTTTATGTTTTTAAGTGTTTTAGGTGAATTTTTCAGAATTTTTCAATTTTTATATGATTTTCTAAAAATTGAAAAAGGAGAAAAACAGTGCTCACTATGCAGCCAGACTTGAAAGACCAATTAAAAATATATAATTCGTCTATAAAAGTCTGGAGACAATTTTTATGAAAAATATATGCAAAACTAAGCTACAAAAAAGAGTTTGCATTTTTTGGATTTTATAGAATTTTTAATGATTTTTATAAGATTTTTAGGGTTTTCAATTTTTATTGGTTTTATGACTCCAAATAAGCAAAAAATTTGATAGAAGTTAGAAAACTCCAAAATTAACTATCACTAATTGTTTTAGACTTTTAAAGAAGTTTTTATATTTTTCTTTGATTTTTCAATTCAAACAGTAACAAAAATACATGTTTTTGAATTTTTAAAAATAGTAAAAAGCCTCGAAAATGTCCCAAAAATTTAGGGAAATTTTTACACAGTGGAAGGGGCCACGTATCCAAATTTCAACTAATTTGGATTTGATTTAATATTTTATTCAATAAAAACATGGCACACAACAATCAAGGACCTAAATGCAAGAAAACATACTTCCAGTGGCTTAAACGTAACACGTGCTAAAACCATAGGGTGGAAAGTGTAAAAAGTCCAAATAATCAGCACATGCTCGAATTAATTCACGCACAAGGGTATAAACGCAAATATCAAAGACTTAATTTCATTTCATAACACAAACAAATCCCGAGCCCATACATGCAAAATGCCCCGAAATATCGCGTGACGATGCACGTGTTCCACGTAGACAGGGACTAAAATGAAAATAAAATAAACACAAGGTCCACAGTGCAATTTATCCAAAATTAAAACAACTACACTAAATACTTACAGGACTAAACTATAAATGCAATAAAAAGAGGGGCCTAAGTGAAATTACCCCTTTATTAAGATCTAACGGACGAGGGGTCTCCACGAGGAGAGCCAACGGCTGATGTGCGTGGATACCCCTTCGCCGATGAACGCTCCAGATGAGCTCCTGATCAAGATCTGATGGTCGAGGCTGCCCGAAGAACGAAGGGCTGAGATCAAAACTGGGACGAAGCTCAATCCAACGGTGGCTGGAGATCCTCGAAGAACAGCTCGTCGGCAAGCTTCGCCGGCCCAATACACACACTGAAGACCTCCTCTAATGCTGCTCTGAGATGGTAAATGATGCTCAACGTCGTCCGCAGCTAATGGCGTGCTCAGATGGGGCCGAGAGCGTCTGAGATGCTCTGGCGACGAGACTCTCCTAGAGCACATGTGCTTCAACTTTCGACCCCCAGATGGGGTCCTTTGACCTGCAAAACAGCACAAAACGAATCCTGGGTCGAGGGCAAATTGCCTCGACCCGGTTATGGTCGGAATGGGTGCGTGAAGGAGGCGGGCGGTGCCCTCTGGCGAGGAGACGACGGTGGAGGGCGAGGTACCTGCTCCAGGGCGAGTCAGGGTGAATGGAAGGGTGGAGAAGGTGGAGCGAGGTCTGATGAAGGTGGTAGAGTGGTCGGAATGGTAGATGAATGATCAAGACTATAGGGATTAGCCGGCGAAGGCCTGGCACAAATTGGGGGTTTTCTGAAATTAAGCAAACTTAGAGAGTATCTGACCTAAAAGATGGCGAAAATCGTCTGGGCAGGAGGTCAGGGACCTCCGGGGTCATCGCCTCGATGGCTTGACGGGGCCAGAGGCTCGGGTGCACCTTGTGGCGGTGCACGACGATGAAGCTCGCCGGATCAGTGGTTCCCGGCTGCACGTGCCTCGCTGCGACCCTCTCTGACACAGCTGTCACTCAGGCAAAAGAGAAGAGCTCACTAGCGACGAGGGGGAAGGCCAAAGATGGCGTGGAATGTGCGACGGAGGTGATGTCTTATACTTCTAGGGGTCTGGAAAGATGGGGGTCGGGGGAGTGTGTCGGAGCTCGGATCCCCAGGCAAGAAGGCGGGCGTGGATCATGGATGTGAGCATGGTAATTGGGGCCCGGGGTTTTAGGTTGAGGATGAGCGGATCATGCCAAGAAAATGGGAGAAAAGCATGTCGGCCCATAGATCCGCGCAAAGTGGTCCAGGGGGTAGTTGACCGGGGGTCAACGTTCCCCCATGGACCAATCAGGAAATTCCATTTGTTAAATAATTATAAACTCATTTTAAAATAGGAAATGATTTTATTTCAAAAAAAATTCAAAATAAAAAATGTTTATTTATTTTCAAAATACTTTTTAGTGATTTTTATTTATTTTTTTGAAATGTAAATTATGTATTTATATTATATTATTAATATCTGTAGGTATATACACATATGTATTTTTAATTTTTATTTTTAAATGTTTATTTCTGTACAATTATTCCAATTTTATATTTTATTGATTTACAACATAAAATATGGAGTATATAAAAATATTTTTATTGGATTTATTAATTATTTACAAGGAGAAAATAAATGGGCTTTTTATTTTATATACATGGTCTCTGTACACTGATGAGAGAGAATTTTATTTATTTTTCTTTTTTTCCATTCTTATTTTAGTTTTATTTTTACAAATATGTACAAAATATGAGAAACACTTTTTATTTTTATTTTGAGGAAAATAAATTTATTTATATACATGGGGTTATGTACACACATGATTGACCTTATCTCTCTCTACTTGGGTTCTTTTGCGGTCAAGCCCATGCTGAGCCCTCCCTTGGGATTAGGTCACTCAATATTTATTCTAAATATTTCCCCTATTTTTCTTGTGTCTCTTTATTCCTTTATTTTGACCCAAAAACATGCTAATTATGCATATTTACATGATGCATGTGTTTTGACAACTTATGATATTTACACATATTTACATTGTATTTGGCTAAGGTTTCTAGCTAAAATAAAGGAATAAAGAGCGATGAATGGGGATTCATCACTGAGTCAGGATGATCAGAGGTGCGGAGAATGTGGAGAGGAGTCTCGTGAATGTGACGGGGGTCGGATGATCAAATGGGTGAACGGAGTGAGGTGAATCGGCCGGCGAAGGCCGGCAGCGCAAATGGGGAAAATCGGAAATTAGCCTAACCTAAGGGGTATCGAGGGTACCTGATGGACGTAATCGACTGTGCTGGAGGTCAGGGAGCTCCTGGAGTCGTCGCCTCGATGGCTCGTCGAGGCCAGAGGCTCAGCTCGCTCTGTGGCAGAGCACGGCAACGAAGCTCGCCGGATCAGTGGCTGCAGCCCTCGAACCCTCGCTGCAACACCCTCCCTCGATAGCTGTCACTCTAGGAAGAAGGATGGAGGTCCTGGGACTGGAAGATGATGGAAAAAGATGAGTGGAATGTCGGCCGGAGGAGATACTTTATAGTTCAAGGGGTACGGGAAGATGGGAGTCGGGTACGCTCGTCGATGTACGGACTCCTAGGATGAAGGTCGGGCGAAGGTCTCGGATCATTGGGTTATAAATGGAGCCCGGGGTACGCGCGAATGGCGGATCGAGGCACGAAAAATCTGAGAAGTCGAGTCGAAAACACGATCCGCCTGGAAGAGGTCCACGGGGGAGAGTTGACCGGGGGTCAACAATCCGCCGTGGACCAATAAGAAAATTCCATTTTTTAATTATTTGAAAATTCATTCAAAATTAGTAAACGATTATATTTCAAAAACGTTTGAACATCAAAAATGTTTATTATTTTTAAAATTATTTTTTGGTGATTTTTATTTATTTTTTTTGAAAACTAAATGATGTATTTGTTATTATTATTATATATATGTACATGTACATATGTATTTTTGAATTTTTATTTTTATTGTTTTATTTTTGTATGATTATTCCAATTTTATATTTTATTTATTTATAATATAAATTTTGAATAAAAAGGTATTTTTATTTCATTTTTATGATTTATTTACATTAATTAAATAAATAGATCTATATACATATGTACGTGGCATATATACAAGGTGGGGAATGAATTTTATTATTTTTCTTTTTATTCTTATTTTTCTGATTTTTATTTTATTTTTATAAATATGTACAAGGTATGAGAAACACCTTTTTATTTTTATTTTGAGGAAAATAAAATTATTTATATACATCAGTGTATGTGCAAGCATGATTGACCTTATCTCTCTCTACTTGGTTTCTTTTGCGGTCAGGCCCATGTTGAGCCCTCCCTTGGTATTAGGTCACTCAATATTTATTCTAAATGTTTCCCTCTTTTTCTTTTATTTCTTTATTCCTTTATTTTTACATAAAAACATGCTAATTATGAATTATTACATGATGCATGCATTTTGATAATTTATGATATTTACAGGTATTTACATGGCATTTTGCTGAGGTTTTTAGCTAAAATAAAGGAATAACGAGTGATGAATGGGGATTCATCAGCATCATCTCAATTTTTTGTAGAATTTTTAGATCAACCGTGAGTAAGATATCAATTTAAGATCACTGATTGGGTAAAATATGCAGAGTTTCAGTTAAACATTTTTAATTAATTACCCATGACTCATAAAAATACAAATAAATATTCAGAATGTATACAATTAGTTGCTCATCACAATGACATTTTTCTTTGAACAAAATGATACATAAATAAGGTCCAAATTAATACACAAACATAGGGATATTGGTGCAAAAACAGAAACTGAAATTACAATGCAGGATATGTATAGGGACCATTATGGAATTATATAAACATGAAAGGACACACTTGCAATTTTTACAATAAAAAATTAAAGGAAAAAGCACCTTCTTCTACCTTTTCCTGGGCACGATGGAAGATGAATCCAACAAGGGTCGACGGGGTCGGCGACGACGAGGAGGGCGGCTGAGCCTCACGGCGAAGGGGCGGTGGCGCGGAGGCGCGGCGGAGGAGGTGTCGAAGTGGCGGCGACAGGTCGCAACGGGCGAAGGGCGGTTGCGGAAGAGGGCGGGCCGCTGCGCTGCATGCGGTCATGGCGGTGACGGGGGGCTGCGTCAAGGCGGCGCGGCTGCGAGGGGAGCCGGCTGGTGGCACGCAAGCGCAGTGGAGGAAGGGGCGGTGGCACCGCTGCCCTTGGGAGAGGGGGAGCGGCGGGCGGCAGCCGCTGCTCCCTCCGTTTTGTTTTTTTAAATTTTTTTATGTTTTGTTTTTTTTCTTTTGAAATAAGAAACTTTTTAAATTTTACTTTTTTTTAAAAGGGAATAGAAGAAAACAAAATAGGATGTGGTGATGGTGATGATGCGATCAATTTAAACAAATGGTGGAGGGTGGGTGGTAATATGATGTGATATAAAAAAAATGCAAAAACAACAATGAAGATAAAATGAAGGGAGAAAAATACTTACAATGGAGACAATCGCCTATGAAGTGCTCACGAGAGCACATCTTCGCTCGAATCGCCGATGAGCGTTGAGCTCGAGCAACGCACGGATGTGGCTGCGATGTTGGCCGAAAAGCCAACAGATCTTACCGGAGAGAGTGCTGTCGTCGCTCGACTGCAGTTTCGTCGTTGTCATCAATTCAACTTTGGGAACTAGGCTCTCCTCACATAAAGAAGGATCAAGTGCAAATTGTGGAGGATGGGGTGTATATAAAGAGAATGGAATGAGAGGTTATTAAAATGGTGGAGTTGAATGGGAAGTTGAATTATTAATGGAATTGAATGGGAAGTTCGAAAAAATAGTGGAATAATGGAGTTGAATTGGTGATTATTGTAGAGAATGTAAAATAATTAAATAAATAAAATGAAATAAAGTAGGCTACTTTAAATACAAAAAAATAAAGAATGAAAAAAAAATAGTGGGGAATTTACAAGGGAATACACATAACTTGTACATTTTTTTCGTTTGCTTTGCTAATACGTATTTTTTAATCTTTTTAATAATAGTTATTTACAACAGAAAAAATACAGTAAAATAGTATAATCAAAATACAACACAACCATAATTTTTTGTATTTTTAGTAATTAGGAATGATAAAATAAAAAATGAAGACAAAATGAATATATACATAATATACAATGTACATCTAGGTCCCAAAATCCAACTTTTGCAAATGAGCTCCGATTTTAATGAAATTACTTCCGATGGATAGATAATTGTTTAACTTGAACTTTAAAAGTGAGTTTGGTGAATTTGCAGTTCATATGGAGCAGGAATTTGGTTTGGAAGTTGGGCTTTACGGCTTTTTCTGTTTGGGATCTAGGAGCATTTATTTGAGGTAAACTTTGTTTTGTTTTTTTTGTTTATATATATGGTTATGAACATGTTGGAGAAAGAATTAGTCAAAAAGGAATTGAAATGAAATTATTAAAAATACATGAAGTTTTGGGCTATTTATAGGTATAAAACCCCTATATTTTTGTGTCTTTTTATGGGTAATTTATTTGGTACATTCTAATATACAATAATCAGTGTATTTTATTTACAAGAGTCATTTTGTTAATTTAATGATTTTATCTACATTTATTTGAGACTTTACTAGGGGATTTTGCTAAGATCAAGATATTGAGATGATGAATCGCGGATTCATCACCCCCTATACTTAAACTTTGCTAGTCCTCGAGCAAACAAAGAATGAATAAGTTGGATTAACCCCTGACTGTGCATGTGAATACAAGACTTGATCCATTCAAGAACTCTCAGTTTTAGAGATCCTAAAATTCTAAGCTAAACCAAGCTCTAGTCAAAAGGTATCCAATTTTCCTAATCATCAGACTCTCTTTGTATACATATATAATAGGGATATGACTTTATGTGTTGACTGCAGTTACAAGAGTAGAGTCACAACGTCACCCAAGGTTCCAGTCCAAGAGACTCTTCTAAGGACCCGATCCTCAACACTAGGGAATAAATCATTTCTTGCATCCAATCCACCGTCTCTTTAGTTGTTAGACTTGAAAGTGTAGATGGAAGGCCAGTTGATGGAGGGCATAGGATTGTGTCATTTCTTCTCTCCCTCTCATTGGAACAAGGATCCTCTCAAGTGCCTTATTACGCAATGCATATTTTTGGTGTTGATCAGTGCATCCATCAAGATTTGTTGGAGTCGTCTGCACTTGTTTTCCTGGGAGTACATCGGGGTGTGCCTTTTTTGAGTATCTATTATACCTTCTACACCCAGACTTGTAGCATATACGATGCAGAGCCCTTTTTTGGTGCAAGCCCGACTCCTGGTCCTAATAGCGGTGGTCCAAGTGGACACTTTGAAATGGTTGAGAGCGCTCGCCTTTGGTGGAAGCTCTTTTGATAATTGACTTTGTGGAATGAGAGCTTTTCTTTGACATTTCATTGCTTTGTAGTATTTTCTACCTCCATTGCTTTTACCAAAAGTTGGCGCACACTGATCAACATTTTTTATTTTTTCACACCCTGGCACATAGGTAGATGTCAAGAGATAGTACAAGAATCATGTTCTCATACTGGCTAAAGATGTTGACACTCAGGTTTCATGAAGCCTTCATTGATTTTATCCCATCCTCGAGCATCATCAAATCAAGTTCAAACTCAAATCCCTCATCCCAGTTCCTCAAGTGAAATTTCAACTCATCTCATCATAACTGCAGTCGTGTATGAGAGGTGCTGATCATATTCTTAAGGTAGAGACTAAGCATGCAATATAGCAAATAAATCTTTCAAACTAGGGAAATGTGAATAATTAAGTCCAAGACCCTAATGACCATGGCTGGTTAACTCAAAATCTCAAGACCTCATAAACCAACTGTTCTTGAACATCACTACTCTCGTGTGAAAGTGAATTGTGTCAGGGATTAAACCAACTTATTAGTTAGTGTTTTTTTTCTTTTGTGAATTTTTATAGTGTTCTTTTTTTGTGATTTTTTAGAGAGTTTTTTTTAAAAACAAAAGAAAAGAAGAAAGTTTTGCTTTTTTTTCAAAAGTTTTTTTTAAAAAAGATTGGTAGATAAGAAAGGTTATTTTTTTGAATTTTTTAGAGAAAATAAGGAAAGAGAACAAAAAACAATTTTTTTTGAAAAGATTTTTATAAAACACATTTTTTAAAAGTTTTTTTTACAAACAAAGGCAAAGAAGATTTTTTTGTTAGAATACGTTTTGCTCTCTTTTTTTAGAAAGAATTTCTAAGTTTTTTTACCCGCCCCATAATTATTGTATAATATATACAAAAATACGTAAAAGTGTGAGCTATGGGTAAAGTATATATGTAATATATACACGCCCCATATACTTAGCATGTGCTATGTCCTCAAAGCACAAGAAGCGAGAAAAAGACATAGCTCGTGCTAAGCGTAAGATGGCTAAAATAATAAATAGTATATAAGTCAACCTGCCCCCCTATACTTAGGCTCTGGTCAGCCTAAGTGTAGAAGATTAGCAAAAATGGGGCGGACGAGGTCAAGAGGAGAAATAGATGAGTATATACACAAGGCGGGCATCGGTTCCCCCTATACTTAGGCTCTGGTCAGCCTAAGTATAGGACAGGAGTAAGTGTGAGAACCGATGCGATTTGGAGAATATACAAAGAAGGACGAATGTATAAGAGGAATGAATCTTCTAAGATGTTGAATCTTGATGTTGCATCTTCACTCTGAATCTTCTAAGATGAAATATGCTCTGTGCTCACTCTGCATGAAGTTGATGACCTCGACTTGGACTAATTGCTCTCTCGAATCAATAAAATGCTTCAACAGTTGTCCATTTACCACATGAGACTGTGCACCATCTGTGAGATCAGCTATCTCTACACTTCCATTCTCGTGCACTTTCTTAACAACAAAGGGACCCGTCCATTTAGATTTGAGCTTCCCATGGAACATCTTCAACCTGGCATTGAACAACCATACCTTTTGTCCAGGGACAAAGTCTTTGCACCAAATGTGCTGATCATGCCATCTCTTTACTTTGTCCTTATAAATCAAACTGTTGTCATATGCCATGTTTCGGATTTTCACGAGCTCGTTCAAGTTCAAGTATCGACAAATCTTCCCTAGGTGATAACTCCAATTAATCTTCTTAATTGCCCATTCGGATTTATGAATCAATTCTGCGGGCAAATGGCATGGCTTGCCATAGATCATTCTAAATGGTGAAGTACCCAATGGTGTCTTGTAGGCTATCCTATAGGCCCACAGAACTTGGTCCAAGAGCTGAGACCAGTTCTTCCTATCGGGGCGAACCAATTTCTGCAAAATACTCTTCACCTCTCTGTTCGAAACCTCTGCCATGCCGTTGGACTGTGGGTGGTAAGGACTAGTAACTCTATGCTCAAATACATAGTCCTTAGCTAAAGATCTCATATCTCGGTTCACAAAATGGCTACCCCCATCAGATATCAAAACTTTTGGCACTCCGAACCTAGCAATGATATGGCCTATCACAAACTTACAGACAGTCTTGATGTCTGTGGTTCGAGTTGGGATAACATCCACCCACCTAGATAAGTAATCAACCGCCAACAAAATGTAATGTACTCATGTCCTTGGCTGTTGGGAAAGGGACCCATAAAATCTATGCCCCATGCATCAAAAACATCACAAATAATCATCGGTTGCATGGGCATCTCATCTCTCTGTCCAACTGTCCCTCCCATCCGTTGACAAATCGGGCACGACCGTACAAAATCAACAGCATCTCTAAATACTATTCGCTAAATACAATAAATATGAGTCACTAAATACGATAAATAATTTGTATTCGTTGTAATACATGTACTTAGAGATTCAGTCAGAACCGAGAGAAGATCTCTGTGAAGAGTGTCTCGGCTTAATTTATATCCCGGGCAAGTCCGGGGTCGAACACAGGGAGGCAAAGGAACAACTTTGGAGTTAATTCGAAAATGAAGATTTAGCCAAGTTATATAGAAAACCCTAAACCCTAAGCCAAATTAAGTTGAATAGAAAATAAGTCCAATTTAGCCAAGTTATATTTTTCCTAGAATCCTAATCCAGTAATGAATGCAAGACACTTTTTTTGTATTTTTTAGGGTTAAAATGCAACAATGAAAAATGCACACTTTCTATGGGTATTTTTTGCAATATTTCATACAAACAGTAAGCAAAAATGATGAAAAATTTAGTGAAATGAAAACATGATGCAAGGATACTACAATAATTTTTTTGGAATTTTTTGACAAAATTCGAATTTTTTATGTATTTTTTAGTGAAAATAGAGTGACAGTGAGTAATTAATTCCTAATTAATCCATAATGTCACATTAATTAGAGTGCGAACTATCTCAAAAAGGTATTTTCATATAGAGTCCAGAAGACTTGAAATTTTTCAAAAATGATGTACATGGATTTAATTTAAATCAAATACAAAAATGACTCTATAAATTATTTCAGACACAAGACAACTCCACTTTGGATGAAATATGGATAGTAATTAAAACACATTTCAAGGCATCACCTCAAATTTTTGTAGAATTTTTAAATCAACCGTGAGTTAGATATCAATTTAAGATCACAGATTGGGTAAAATATGCAGAGTTTCAGTTAAACATTTTTAATTAATTACCCATGACTCATAAAAATACAAATAAATATTCAGAATGTAAACAATTAGTTGCTCATCACAATGGCATTTTTCATTGAACAAAATGATGCATAAATAAGGTCCAAATTAACATACAAATATAGGGGTATCGGTGCAAATACAGAAACTGAAATTACAATGCAGAATATGTATAGGGACCATTATGCAATTATATAAACATGAAAGGACACACTTGCAACTTTTACAATAAAAAATTAAAGGAAAAAAGCACCTTCTTCTACCTTTTGCTGGGCACGATGGAAGATGAACCCAACAAGGGTCGACAGGGTCGGCGGCGACGAGGAGGGTGGTTGAGCCTCACGGCGGAGGGGCGGTGGCGCGGACGCGCTACGGAGGAGGTGTAGAAGTGGCAGCGGCAGGTCACAACAGGCGGAGGGCGGCCGCGGAAGAGGGGGGGCCGCGGGGCGGCGCTGCTGCTAACGGTTGCGCTGCACGCGGTCACGGCGGAGGGGGGGGGTTGCGTCAAGGCGACGCGACCATGAGGGGAGCCGGCTGGTAGCGCGTAAGCACAGTGGAAGAAGTGGCGGCGGCGCCGCTGCCCTTGGGGGAGGGGGGCGGCGGGCGACAGCCGCTGCTCCCTCCGTTTTGTTTTTTTATTTTTTTTTTGATTTTTTGCTGTGTTTTGTTTTTTTTTCTTTTGAAGTAAGAAACTTTTTTTTAGATTTTACCTTTTCTAAAAAGGGAATAGAAGAAAACAAAATAGAATGTGGTGATGGTGATGATGCGATCAATTTAAACAAATGGAGGAGGGTGGGTGGCAATATGATGTGATATAAAAAATGCAAAAACAACAACGAAAATAAAATGAAGGGAGAAAAATACTTACAATGGAGACGATAGCCTATGAAGTGCTCACGAGAGCACGGTCTTCGCCCGAAACTCCGGCGAGCGATGAGCTCAAGCAACGCACGAATGTGGCTGCGATGTTGGCCGAAAAGCCAACGGATCTCACCGGAGAGAGGGTTGTCATCGCTCGACCGCGGTTGCGTCACTGTCATCGATTCAACTTCGGGAACTAGGCTCTCCTCACATAAAGATGGATCAAGTGCAAATTGAGGAGGATGGGATGTATATAAAGAGAATGGAATGAGAGGTTATTAAAGTGGTGGAGTTGAATGTGAGGTTGAATTATTAATGGAGTTGAATGGGATGTTGGAAAAAATGGTGGAATAATGGAGTTGAATTGGTGGTTATTGTAGAGAATGTAAAATAATTAAATAAATAAAATGAAATAAAGTAGGCTACTTTAAATACAACAGAAAATATAAAGAATGAAAAAAAGTGGGGAATTTACAAGGGAATACATACAACATGTACATTTTTTTCGTTTACTTTTCTAATATGTATTTTTTGTCTTTTTAATAAGATATATTTACAACGGAAAAAATACAATAAAATAGTATAATCAAAATACAACACAATCATAATTTGTTTTGTATTTTTAGTAATTTGGAATGATAAAATAAAAAAAGACAGAATGAATATATACATAATATACAATGTACATCTAGGTCCCAAAACCCAACTTTTGCAAATGAGCTCCGATTTTAATGAAATTACTTCTGATGGATAGATAATTTTCTAAATTGAACTTTAAAAGTGAGTTTGGTGAATTTGGAGTTCATACGGAGCGGGAATTTGTTTTGGAAGTTGGTCTTTACGGCTTTTTCTGTTTGGGATCTAGGAGAATTTATTTGAGGAAAACTTTCTTTTGTATTTTTATGTACATGGTTATGAACAAGCTGGAGAAAGAATTTGCCAAAAAGGAGTTGAAATGAAATTATTAAAAATACATGAAGTTTTGGGCTATTTACAGGTGTAAAACCCCTTTATTTTTGCGGCTTTTTATGGGTAATTTATTTTGTACAATCTAATATACAATAATTAGTGTATTTTGTTTACAAGAGTCATTTTGTTAATTTAATGATTTTATGTATATTTATTTGAGACTTTACTTGGGGATTTTTCTAAGATCAAGCTATTGAGATGATGAATCATGGATTCATCAGCCATCTCCTCGTAGATGGCCCAAACCTGATCCTCATCCTTGACAAAATATGAACCCCCACAGGATGCATTGACTAACCCCTGCAGCTCCAGTGTAAGCCCACAAAAGAAACTCTAGACGAGATTGGGCTTGGATATATCATGGTGGGGACACCGGTCTGTGAGCTCCTTGAATCTGTCCCATACCTTGTGAAACTGCTCGTTGGGGAGCATGAAAAAGTTGCTGATCAGGGCCCTGGCTGCATTGGTCCGACCAAGTGGATAATACTTGTTCAAGTACTCATTCCGGAGCTGTTCCCATGTAGTGACAAATCTCCCTAGGTTCTTCAGCCAGTTGGCTGCTCTATCTACGAGGGAGAAAGGGAAGGCCATAATCCGAATGGTATCCTCATCCACAAGGCGATTGTGGATATTACTGCATATCATATCAAACTCCTGGAGATGGAAATGAGGCTCCTCAGTGGCGAGTCCGTGGAAGCATGGAAGAAGTTGAATCGAAATCCTATTTATAAAACTTCATTCAATAACAACCATAAAGTTCAAGACTGAGTATGCAAAAATTCTACAAGTCACGCGACAGACCACGTGATGCACACACAGAGGGGCTAAAATGCAAATAAAAGAAGTATGAGGTCCTAAGTGCAAAATATCCAAAATAAACACAACTACATAAGATATTTACAGGAATAAGAAATAAATGCAAAAAGTGAAAAAGGCCTAAGTGCAAATACCTTTATTAGTAGCGATCCAACGGTCGAGAGTTCCTGACTTAAGATCGGACGGTCAAGAATTGCAGATACCGGGTCGACGATGGATGGCGGAGAGTTGATCCTCAGATGGATCTGACGGTCGAGGGTTCCTCACTTGATGTACGGCTACGATCAGAACTGGGAGGGACCTCGATCCGACAGCGGAGGCATCCTCTAGAAGAGCAGCGAAGAACTCGCCGCCAGCGAGCTTCGCTCGATCGATACGAGCTACAGGGACATCCTCTGGGGCTGCTTAGATGGGGGAAATGACACTGGTGCATGTCCGCAGTGGTGGTGATGCTCCGATGAGGCCGGGA
Organism: Ottelia alismoides; assembly: GCA_037367405.1. NCBI lineage: Eukaryota > Viridiplantae > Streptophyta > Magnoliopsida > Alismatales > Hydrocharitaceae > Ottelia > Ottelia alismoides. The sequence goes on along the minus strand of JAZKJV010011529.1, from coordinate 413,265 downwards.
ACGTCTGGACTGAACCGGCGACGCTGAGGACCTGGAGTTGTTGTGCTTTAGTGTTTGAACCTCCATATGAGGTTCTTGGACGTCCAATCCTGCACCGAAGAGCTATAGGGTCGAGGGCAAAGTGCCTCGACCCGTTAGTGCGTGAAATGGGTCGAGGATGAGGCGGAGAGTAGCCCTCCGGCGAGGTGGTGGCGGAGGAAGGCTTGATTCCTATTCCTGGGCGAATCAGGGTGAATGTAGGGGGTGTAGAAGATGGGGAGAGGTTTGATGGAGGTGATATGATCGTCAAGAGGGCAAATGGACGGTCCGATCACGATGGATGATCCGAGGAATGCAAGTTGATCGGAAATCGAAAAGCTTGAATTCAAAGCAGACAAAAGATTATCTAGGCTACCTGGTGAATGAGATCGTCTGGGCTGAAGGTCGGGTACCTCCGGGGGTCTTCGCCTCGATGGTTGGATGTGTCCAGAGGCTCGAGCTCTCCTTGCGGCGGAGCACGGTGATGAAGTTGTCGGACCTAAGGCTATCGAGCTTGAATCCTCGCTACAACACCTTCAAACTCACGTTGTCACTGGTGGATGGAGATGGAGGTCATTGGAAAAGAGGCAGCGACCAAAGATGGAGAAGAAAATGCGGCTCCAGGAGATTATATACTCAGCGAGGTCCGAGAAGATTGGAGCAAGGGCGTGCAATCCGAGGAACGGATCCCTAACGGTATCATCATACACGTATCATGGATTGTTTCTCGGTAATCGGACCATCTAATTTAGAGGAATGGTGGATGGATCGGTTCAGGAAAATTCGGAGAAGTTCGGGTGAAAATCGGATCTGCGAAGAAATGAGGTCCAAGGGGGGCAATTGACCGAGGTCAACGTTCCCCCTTGACCAAACAAAAAAAGGAGATTAAAAAGATTTGTAAAATAAATTAAAATAAGAAAATGATATTATTTTAAAAAAAATCTAAATTAAAAATGTTTATTATTTTTCAAACTATTTTGGTGATTTTTAATTATTTTTGTGAAAAAAATTATGGTATATACATTATATTACATTATATACATGTATAAAATACTTATGTAATTTTATTTTTATTTTCTTATTTTTGAAAAAATACCCCAATTTTATATTTTATTTATTTACAACATAAAATTTGGAATCTAAAATAATTTTTATTTATTTTTTATTATTTATGTACAAATGTAAAACAAATAGGTATAATATACATGTATACATGTATTATGTACAAGGTGAGAGAGAGAAATTGTTTTTTAGTTTTTTTTATTTTTGCAATTTTTATACTATTTCAGGAATATACACATGGGGTTAAAATACCTTTTGTTGCTATTTTTTTGAAAATAAAATAACGATAATATAAATATATAACGATAATATGTACAAGGTGAGAGTGGCCCTATCTCTCTCTACTTATTTTATTTGTCGATCAGGTCCATTTTGGACCCTCTCTTGTGTACTGGTCACTTAATAATTATTCTAAATATTTCCCTTTTTTTCTTTTATTCTTTATTCTTTTATATTTGCATAAATACATGCTAATTTTTAATTATTAACAAATGCATGCTTATTGGTAACTTATTGTATTTACAACTATCTACATGATGTTTTGCGCAGATATTTAGCTAAAATAAAAGAATAAAGAGTGGTGAAAGGGGATTCATCTCCCCCCTATACTTTACTTTTGCTAGTCCCTTAGCAAACACTTATTTGAAAAAGAAGTGAAAAGAAAAAGAAGAGAAATCAAGGTTGATTATTAAACTTGCCTTCATTAAATTGAAGTATGGAGCTCAGTCAGACCTTTGGATTATTAATTTGTCGGAACCTTATTTGGACTTAAGCTTAAAACTCAACAGCCTCTAAGTTCCACCAATCTATGGTCAAGACTCCTCAACAATCCAGCTCATAACAAGTCTACATACACAAACTCTAATGACCATGACTCTTTCCTTGTATTGTGTAAGTGTTATGTAGCTCCCCACCTCAGAAATGATAAAGTGGCAACCCCCCTTAACAAGGTAACTCTAATGCCCTAGTCTGGCAGCTCTTTCCTTGAGGAGCAGGGTATTCCCTTCTAAGTTCAAGTTCAACCAACTCAAGAAGAGGAGGAAGAAGAGAATGGACCATGACCAGTGTAGCCATGTATCCTTGGGAACCCAACCAGTGTAGCTAAGTCTCCCACTGCAAGCTTCATAAGATGAGCATGTGTAACATAAGCTTTGCTTTATTTGACTATATACACTCCGGTGGGTATTTTATTTTCAATCAGACCCACCACTTTTTTGGAGTTTTTCTTTCTTTGCACATTTTTTTTCGATGTGCATATGTACAACATATCTACATGGTGCAACATATATACATAAGGAGTTTCTCCTCTTAAGCCAGTAGATTATCCCTCTTTTGAAGCTTTATTGCAACCCACAACTCCTGTCTTTAGACCTCAACACCACCAGACCAACTTGAAACGAACTTCCTTCACTAAAAGAAGAAGAGAGGTTCCGCCTAGAAGTACTACCCTCATATTCTACCCCAAGCCAAAGGAAACTGCCTCCTCACCACCTCATCTGTGGAGAGCTATGTGTAAGGTGCTGGTGCAAGTAAAGCCATTGTCTCTGAGAGTCATGTGTACGTTGTTAAGTGTTCTACTTAGGCTCATCAAGGTGACATATGATCATAGCCTAGTGGACTTAAAGAATTAAGTCCCAAATGGACCTGAAAAGTCTTAATCCTAAGCCCAATAAGGTTCCTCTTATAATTAGGTGGATTAAGGTCTTAACCAAGCTCCATTTTTCAATTTAGTTCCAGGCCAGTTTAAATGTAACTACGATTTAAAAAAACTATACAAATATATAAAAAAATGTTTTTATGCAAATTTTTGAAAATGTGTAAATTTTTTGAAAAATGTTTTAATGAATGAATGCATGAAGTTTTGCAAAATATTTATACACAATTACACAAGGGTTTTTGCAAAATTTTTGTTTTTCAAACATTTTGCAAAAATTTTGTACTATGTACATAAGTTTGATGCCAAAAATATTTACAAACTCTTTACATAAATCATTTTTACAAACATTTGTACAAAAATAATTTTTATGAATAGCTATGTATGTGCAATAAATATTTTTTATGTATAAGGAAAAATTTTAAATTTTTATGGTTTTTGGATAAAAGAATTTTAGCCATTTTATTTATTAACACACTCACACAAAGTACGATTTATGGCTAAAGTATATATGAAATATACACGACACCCCCTATACTTAGCTCGAACGATGTCCTCAGAGTGGATCAAGAGCGATGAAGAAGACATAACTCGTGCTTAGTATAGGGAAATGAAAAGGAATGGTATACTACAATGACAAATAAAAGAATAGAATGAAGAGAACTCGGTGTTTCCACGTATACTTAGGATTAAGTAATCCTAAGTATAGCAAGTTGTACATGAAGGGAAATATGAGTGGAAGAATGTCAAGGGTCTACCTCCCCTATACTTAGGGTAAAATATCCCTAAGTATAGGCAGCAAAACAGAGGTAAAAAGAATCAAAAGAATACTCAAGAGTCCAACACGCCCCCTTTACTGAGGGTAAAGTACACCCTAAGTATAGCATAATCATAGGATGAAGACGGGGTGTGGGACTAAAGAATGGAATGATACGGACATCTGGATCTATACAAGGCGGAAGATAGTGATAATCAGGCATGAGATGCACTAGATGTGAGTCAAAGACCACATCTCATGCAAAATTAATAGGGGAGACGTCAATGACCAGCGGTTCATGATCTAGATATGGTTTGAGCCGTTGCCAGTTAACACAAAAGGTAGACTCAGATGACATCTCAGATATGCCAATACTCCCATTGTCCTGTACCTTTCGGATCAGGTATGGTCCCTTCCACTTGCTCTGCAACTTCCTTGGAAATAATCTAAGCCTGGGATCGAACAACCATACTCTCTGATGTGGCTCAAACTGCTTGTGGCTCATATGAGAGCCATGCCACTCTTTCACTCGCTCCTTATAATGTAGGCTGCTCGAAAAGGCTTCATCTCTAAGCTCCTCCAGGGCTGCCAATTCTACACTCCTCTGATCTCCTATACTCGCTGGATCCAAAAGTATATCTGTGACAGCCCAAAGTGACTTATGCCTTAGCTAAACAGGTAAATGGCAGGGCTTGCCATAAACGAGGTGTAAGGGAGATGTACCCAAAGGAGTCTTGAAGGACGTCCGATATGCCCACAAGGCTGAGTCCAAAAGCTGTGACCAATCCTTTCGGTCTGGGCGGACGACCTTTTGCAATATAGTCTGGATCTCCCTATTCGACAATTCAGCAAGACCATTGGTCTGAGGGTGGTATGGAGTGGCTACTCAATGGTCAATGCTGAACTCGCTAGCAAGGGCCTTTACCTTGTCGTTGATGAAATGAGACCCCCCGTCTGATATCAAAACTCGAGGTTCCCCGAACTGTGAAATGATGTTCCTCCTCAAAAATTTGCATACAGTCCTAGCATCTGTGGTTCGGGCGGGGATGGTCTCAACCCAGTGACTCACATAATCAATGGCTAACAGAATGTACTCAAATCCCTGTCTCTTAGGGAATGGACCAATGAAATCGATGCCCCATGCATAAAAAACATCACAGAAGTGTATGGGCTGCATCGGCATCATGTCACGTTGTCCACAAGTGTCCATCCTCTTACAGTAAATACACCTCTTCATGAATTCATCAGAATCCTTGAAGAGAGTAGGCCACCAAAGGTTGGATTGGAGCACTTTCTGTGCCGTTCTCCTCCCAGAGTGATGTCCTCCTAGGTTGCTCAGATGGAAGAAATGACGTTGGTGCCTGTCCGCAGCGGCGGTGATGCTCCGATGAGGTCGGGAATGTCTGGAGTGACCCAGCGACGTTGAGGACCTGGAGCTGTTGTGCTTCAGTGTTTGAACTTCCAGATGAGGTTTTTGGACGTCAAATCCTGCACAGAAGAGCTACGGGGTCGAGGGCAAAGTGCCTCGACCCGTTAGTGCGCGAAATGGGTGGAGGATGAGGCGGAGCATAGCCCTCCGGCAAGGCGGCATCGGAGGAAGGCTTGATTCTTGTTCTTGGACAAATCAGGGTGAACGTAGGGACGTAGAAGATGGGGAGAGATCTAATGGAGGTGATACGATCGCCGAGAGGCAAATGGGTGGTCCGATCACGATGGATGATCTGAGGAATGCAAGTTGACCGGAAATCAAAAATCTTGAATCCAAAGAAGACAAAAGATTATCTAGGCTACGTAGTGAATGAGATCATCTGGGCTGAAGGTTAGGGACCTCCAGGGATCTTCACCTCAATGGTTCGACGTATCCAGAGGCTTGATCTCTCCTTGTGGCGGAGCACGACGATGAAGTCACCGAACCTAAGGCTACCGATCCTGAATCCTCGCAACAACACCTTCAAACTCATGCTGTCACTCGTGGATGGAGATGGAGGTCACTGGAAACGAGGGAGCGGCCAAAGATGGAGAAGAAAATGTGGCTCCAGGAGATTATATACTCAGCGAGGTCTGAGAAGTTTGGAGCAAGGGCACGCAATTCGAGGAATAGATCCCTAATGGTATCATCGGGTGCGTATCGTGGATTGTTCTCCAGTAATCAGACCATCTAATCGAGAGGAATGGTGGACGGATCGGTTTCGGAAAATTAGGAGAAGTTCGGGTGAAAATCGGATCCGTGAAGAAGTGAGGTCAAAGGGGGGTAGTTCACCGAGGTCAACGTTCCCCCTGGACCTATCAGAAAAATGATTAAAAAGATTTGTAAAATAAATTGAAAATAGAAAATGATTTTATTTTAAAAACATTCAAAATGAAAAATGTTTATTATTTTCAAACTATTTTTTAGTGATTTTTAATTATTTTTGTGAAAAATAAATTATGGTATATACATTATATTACATTATATACATGTATAAAATAATTATGTATTTTTATTTTTACTTTCTTATTTTTGTTTAAATACCATAATTTTATATTTTATTTCTTTACAATATAAAATTAGGAGTATAAAATATTTTTTATTTTATTTTATTTTTATTGTTTATGTACAAAAGTAAAATAAATAGGTATAAGATACATGTATACATGTATTATGTACAAGGTGAGAGAGAGAAATTAATTTTTTTAGTTTTTATTTTTTTAATTTTTATATTATTTTTATGAATATATACAAGGGGTTAAAATACCTTTTTATTTCTATTTTTGTGAAAATAAAATAATTATAATATTTATATATACATGGAAGGGAATGCATACAGAGTAGAGTGGCCCTTTCTCTCTACTTATTTTATTTGGCGATCAAGTCCAGTTTGGACCCTCTCTTGGGTTCAGGTCACTCAATATTTATTCTAAATATTTTACTCTTTTTCTTTTATTCTTTATTCTTTCATTTTTGCACAAATACATGCTAATTACTAATTATTAACAAATGCATGCTTATTGGTAACTTATTGTATTTATAACTATCTACATGATGTTTTGCCCAGATATTTAGCTAAAATAAAAGAATAAAGAGTGATGAATGGGGATTCATTCACATTTTTTTGCTCTCATAGGATCGCTCCTATAATATATAGGAGCGATCCTATGAGAGCAAAAAATTGTGAGAGCATGGCAATATGCATTCCGGACCACATGATTTTGTTTTCTCTCTCCTAGTTGGATCACGTGATCCAGAATGTGTGCTCTCATGCTCTCAGGGTTTTGGCACGAAACAGAGACTCCTACGGCCTCCATCTGGACTGTCATTTTTTAACGATAATATAATTGCTAAAAATGATCCCATCTGGATGGAGGCCGTAGGAGTCTCTATTTCTCACAAAATTCTAATGATATAATAAAGGGGTATATTGATGAAAATCCACGGAAGAAATTTTCAAAAAAATAAAAAAAATCGGGCGAAATGGGGCATGGGGGCAGGCCCATTTCACCCTATATATATAGGAGAAACTTCAAATGAGACAAGGTCTCACAAATATTGTGGTGAGTCCTCAATCTCATCCTTCTATTTTGGATCTCACGGTTGGATTTATTGATATATTAATTAAATTAATTTAATGACAAAAAACTCATTTTCGTCATTCTCACATTCTAAATATAGAATGTGACAAACCATAGATCCTATTTTTATGGTAAGTCATTATGTTATTTCCATTCTCTCTCTATTGATTAACGATGGCACTCCCTCCCCCCCCCCTCTCGTGATTCAGCGACGGCGGCGCACATCCTTTCTCTCTCGATTCATCTACAACGGTGTCAACCATCTCCACGCATAGCATTTCGATCGTGGAGAAAGAAGTCATGGAGGAGGAGATCCAGAGGAGGAAGATGCAGAGGATGAGGGTGTCGTGCAGAGGAGAAAGCCAGTACATGCGGCGGTGGTTGAGCATGGATGTCACAGCAAGTGGTGACCGCAGCCCCTCTCTTTCGACAGTTATGTGTGATGAGGAGCATGTACGTGACAACACCGTAAGTGACCATAGTCTATGGCCTATTAGAGGGTGTCTATACTCTCTGCGAGGATGATGAGGCTGAAGATAATAAAGGAGGAGGTGTGGAAGGAGAGTAGATTTACATTGTGGTATACTTTTCTTACATAACTGATATTTAATTTTACATAATGATTCACTTTTTTACAAATCTCATTATCGATTTCTTATCTTGTAGAGCTCCTCGTGAAATTTACAAGGTAGTCATGAGTTTTTACAAATGTAGCAATAATATTACAAAGTAGCGAGATATAGTTACAAAGATTCACGTAAAATTTACAAAACAAAAATACACATTTATAAAAAAACAAGAAAGTTTACAAAGAGAAAAATTACTCTCACAAAAACTCGATGGAATTTACAAAATTCATATACAAATTTACAAAACGGAAATACCCATTTACAAAACAAAAATACAATGATGAAACAAATTGATTAATGAAAATACAAAGCAGACAACTACTTTTACAAAAACTCGCTGGAGTTTACTAAAATACGATTGAATTCAAATAATTCAGAGTAAATTGGAAATTGATCATCAATGGTATTTGTGGAAAATACCAAATCCAGAAAACTTAAAATGGTAATTTGGCTATTAAATGCATCTTGAATTTAATAAAATTTAGATGACGGAAATGCCCTTCTGGATAAGCTTTTTGATGTAACTGTCAGATTGAGATCTGATGAATGTAAATGATGGCTCACCACAATATTGGTGAGACCCCACATTTGAAAGGGTCCCTATATATATATATATATATATATATATATATATATATATATATGGGTTAAATGGGGATGCCCCCTAGGAGTAGCCAACTTGGCTACTCCCACCCCTATTTTTCCCTCATTTTTTTATTTCTTTGGAAAAAATTGTAAATTCATCATTATATCCCTCTAACATTCTATTAAAATTTCGTCAGAAACAGAGACTCCTACGGCCTCCATCTAAACATGGTCGATTTAAAAAATCCTACGACCGTTAAAAAAATGGCGTCTGGATGGAGGACCTAGGAGTCTCTGTTTCTGACGAAATTTTAATAGAATGTTAGAGAGATATAGTGATGAATATACAAATTTTTATTTTCCAAAGAAATAAAAAAATGAGGGAAAAATAGGGGGTGGGAGTAGCCAAGTTGGCTACTCCCAGGGGCAGCCCCATTTTACCCTATGTGTGTGTGTGTGTATATGTATGTATATATGAAAACTTCAAATGAGTCGGGGTCTCACCATATATATGGTGAGCCACCATCAATTTAGTTTCCAATATATTTTACAATTTCTTATTTCATACATAAAACAATAAATATTAACACAACATGTATAGTGAAAAAAATTATCAAAATATTATTATATTAGATGGAAATATTAATTTAAATGTGGATGCTATATTTTACAAAATTCATTTTTTTACAATGTGCACTTTATACTTTTACAAAACTGTTACAAAATTTTTACTAAATTCACAGTGGCCTTTACAATTTCAGAAAAGCCCCCACCTCATTTTGAAATGTCCCATATATATATATATATATATATATATATATGAGTGATCCTATGAGAGCAAAAAGTTGTGAGAGCATCAGAGGAATGATTCTGGACCACATGATTATGTTTTCTCTCTCCTGGGTGAATCACGTGGTCCAAAATCTCCTCTCTCATGCTCTCACAACTTTTTGCTCTCGTAGGATCACTCCTCTCTCTCTCTCTCTCTCTCTCTCTTTATATATATATATATGAGAAAAGGGAGTATGCACCCAGGTGCATGTAATTTTACATGCACCGGGGTCTATATCTTCCACGTTTTTCACTTTTATGAAAAATTTCACCATGTATATTCATCCATATATTCCTCCTATATGTCATTACAATTTCGTCAGAAGCAGAGACTCCTATGCCTTCCATCAAGAACATGTAATTTTAACAGCCTTAGAATTATTGTAATCGACATGTTCTAGATGGAGGGTATAGTAGTGTATGTTTCTGACGAAATTGAATAACATAATGGAGGGATATATAGATGAATATACATGGTGATATTCTCTAAAAAATTAGAAAAACATGGAAGATATATGGTGAGCCACCATCAATTTAGGCATCTTTCCAATATATTTTACAATTTCTTATTTCATACATATAACAATAAATATTAACACAACATGTATAGTGAAATAAAATTATGAAAATATTATTATATTGGATGAAAATATTATTTTAAATTTGGATGCTATATTTTACAAAATTCATTTTTTTACAATGCGCACTTTATACTTTTACAAAACTGTTACAGAGTTTTTACTAAATTCACAGTGGCCTTTACAATTTCAGAAAAGTCCCCAGATCATTTGAAATGTCCCATATATATATATATATATATATATATATATATATATATATATATATATATATAGGGGTTGGGGAAGCTGCACTGACGAGTGTAGCTAACTAGCTGCCCAGCCATTTTTTTCATTGGTTTTTTGTGTTTTTGAAATGAAACCTAGGGGATTTAAATCACCATGATATCATACCAATTTCAAATAAATTTGACATTCCTATCATCTCCATCAAGGCTATGACATTTTAACGGTTTCAGAATTATTGAATTTGACCATATCTAGATGGGCATGCTAGGAGTGTTTGTTTTGCATGAAATTTGAAACACATATTATTGTAAATAAACTAAGAAAATCTCCATAACTTTTTTTCAAAAAAAAAATAAAAAACCAATGAGAAAAATGGCCGGGTGTAGCTAGTTAGTTGCACCCACTGGTGCATACTCCCTTTTCCCATATATATATATATATGAAGGATATAGTTAAATCCTCAAGCGCATCATGGAAGAGTGATCATCATATCGAATACGACGAAGAAAGACTAGTCGCACTAGTTGTTCTATGCAGCAGAAATTAAAATTTTTTCATGCGACGAAACCACATGATCCAAGAACACTTCTCGGATCGTTTCGTCTAAACCACAAACAAGTAATAGGATTACCTCTTGAAGCGTGGTTGCGATGAAGTCTCTAAATGAAGAGACCTCATGTCTCAAGTCCGATCCGACAGAGGAGATGCTTGCGAGCGCGGGGATGAATCGCGTGCTTCTCGCAATCCATGTTGATGATGCAAGCGGAGGATCTCCTGATCTCGACACACGAGATCCGACGTCTTCTTCACGAGTGAGGCGCACCGAAGGAGACGGAGATCCACGAGCGAACGATGGGGCCACATAACGACGACACTGCAGCAATGGAGAACCTCTCTAGGGGATCCATGGTGGACGGCCACATGAGAGGGAGAGAGAGAGTAGACATGTAGAGAGAGAAAGAGAGAGAGAGAGAGAGAGAGAGACTTATGTTCTCTTGTGTGTAAAGAAGAGCAAAGGGGTGCCCTTCTATTTATAATATTTTGGGATCCATGGATCTCAATCTATGGGCAACACAAATCCAATGGCTCTCGTTGATTGTGTTCTTTTAATGGCTAAGATTTGTATTGGTAAAACCAACAACAATTAATTTGATTGAGATTAAATATATTTTGATAAACCAACATAATTTAATACTCAAATTAAGTCAACTAATATTGGGATAATGGAAAGGAGAATCTCTCCTTCCATATAGGAGGGGTGGACGACCACCCTTTCCATGTAGGAATTGGTGGTCGTCTCTTCTCCTATTAGGAAAGGGAGATTCCAATGCAATCTCCAAGATTGCATATATGTCCAATATTTACAACAATTTTTGTAAATTATTCTACAAAAATAATTCCTAATTATTTTGTGAATATTGCAATCTTGCCATTGGAAATTTGTGAATCATATTCACAATCCAAAATAAAATGTAAATTACATTTTCAATTTAATGTTTAATGTGAATCCAATTCACGTTGACATTTAATTAACAAATGTAAATTACAAATACTCTCTCTTATATATTATAAATCACATTTATAATATATATGATTGATATGGATAGTACCATCCACATTATTCATATCCATGATAATTAAATCACATTTAATCATCTTGGATCTCCATTCTCTTATAACATGAATCACATTCACATTCTTCACATCTTTGATAATTAAATCACATTTTATCTTAGATAACTCTCTTTTCAATATGAATCAAATTCATATTATCCATGATAATTAATTCACATTTAATTATCAATTTTTTCAATGCTCGGACACACATATCAACAATGAAATTATCATGAACTCTTTCAAGGATAATGCGCTTTCTCCACGGATACTTGGAGATAAGGACAGGGCGATTGTATTATTCCATGTATAATGACTTGGATATTGAGATCATATCTCAAATCCAGATCGTGGGCCTTCCATAGATGCTTGATTAAATCAAGACCGTAAATCTAATCTTCTCATTGCATCTGAATCACATTCAGATCAATGTCCAACATTTGGACCAAGATCAGATTACTTCTCTACTGAGAGGAGTCACTAAAATCCAGACTCTTTTCATCACTCCCTAGGAATGGAAGCGTCATGATTATACAATCGTTTATGATCACATCACCGTCAGGTATTCCCAATACCTATACATCCTGCATACTGGAAGACCTAGAATAAACCCGAAGTATTAGATCAACTTTACACTGTCTACTTCAGGGTTTTATCAGTAAGTTTCTCATTCGATCATTGGGAGTTGGTTTTGATCATATACTTTCCAAAAGCATATATCATACCTAGGTCTTGATCATATACTTTCCAAAAGTATATATCAAACCTACAAATTCAATCAAGCTTCCAAAGCGAGACGACCGTGCATGGAATTTGATTCTTCCCAATATCTCATGAGTGAGCTCATGCCTTTCCGGTTCAATAAATGAACCTATATGATCCCTTTGAGAAATCGTAATACTCGTATGCCCTTATATGCACACCAGCGCGCCCGTGTATAGACCTTGGTTAGATCATAAACCTATTGGTCTGCCAAATGTACATACTCAGACATATAGTTACACATCTGTCTCCGGTCAGAGGATGCGTGCCTGTATCGTGACAGCATACGATATAGGACTTTGGTTATCTCGATCTCGTTAAGTCAACTCTTTGACCTAACTAATCTGACACCTCCGAATCTCTATTCCTATGCAGAGGACCTGCATCAAGAGGTCGGTCAGATATCAGCCTAACTGAGAAAGGACTGCCATCTCCTACTCAGACCGGAAATCATCTCTTAACAATCATTTGACGGTGCTTAATGAGTCTTCAATCTAACCCTCTAGATATTCATCCAAGCACCAGCCTCTATGATTCAGTAGTTGAATCAATAGCTTATGATCATCAAGAGGCCATGGTACATAACCTTAATTGTACTAAGGGACCTATTATGCAAATTAATTATTCTTCATTTCAGATCAGGGAATGATATTTGCAATAACATTTATTGCATAATGGCTCGTCGTGGGCTCGCATGTCCAACCATATATATATATATATATGTATGTATGTATGTATATATAATATATATATAATATATATATATATATGGGTCATATGTGGCTGCCCCCGCCTTATTTGGGCAAATTTTTTTATTTTTTTTTGAAAAATAACACCATTTACATTCATCCCTATATCCCTCCTATATACCATTCGAATTTCGTCAGAAACAGAGACTCCTACGGCCTCCATCCGGACAGTAATTTTTTAACGGTAACAGGATTTTTTTAAATCGATACCATCGAGATGGAGGCCGTAGGAGTCTCTGTTTCTGACGAAATTCGAATGGCATATAGGAGGGATATAGGGGTGAATATACATGATTTTATTTTTAAAAAAAAGCAGAAAAATGGGGCGGGGGCAGCCATGTTGGCTGCCCCCAGGGGGCAGCCCCATTTTTTCCTATATATATATATATATATATATATATATATATATATGGGAAAAGGAAGTATGCACCCAGGTGCATGTAATTTTACATGCACCGGAGTCTATATCTTCCACGTTTTTCACTTTTTTGAAAAATATCACCATGTATATTCATCCATATATCCCTCCTATATGTCATTCCAATTTCGTCAGAAGCAGAGACTCTTATGCCTTCCATCAAGAGCATGTAATTTTAACGGTCATAGAATTATTGTAATCGACATTTTCTAGATGGAGGGTATAGTAGTGTATGTTTCTGACGAAATTCGAATAACATAATGCATGGATATATAGATGAATATACATGGTGATATTCTCTAAAAAATTAGAAAAACATGGAAGATATATGCCCGGTGCATGTAAAATTACATGCATCTGGGTGCATGCTCCCCAACCCCCATATATATATATATATGTATGTATATGTATATGTATATGTGTGTGTGTGTATGTATGTATGTATGTATGTATGAGTTCAATGGGGTTGCCCCTTGGGGGGAGCTAACTTGGCTCCCCCTAAGGTATTTTGTTCATTTTTTATTTTTATTTTTGAAAATTTCTTCGATGAATATTCATCACTATATCCTTATATAATGCTAATCAAATTTCGTTCAAAGCATAGACTTCTACGGCCTCCATCCAGACAATCATTTTTTAACGGTAACAGAATTGCTAAAAACAACTCCGTCTGGATGGAGGCCGTAAGAGTTTCTGTTTCTTACGAAATTTTAATGGCATGATATAGGGATTTATTGATCCCCATTTCGCCCTATTTTTTTATTTTTTTAAAAATTTCTTCCGTTGAATTTCATCACTATATCCCTATATTATGTCATTAAAATTTCGTGCGAAATAGAGACTCCTATGGCCTTCATCCAGGCAGTCGTTTTTTAATGGTAACAGAATTGCTAAACACGACCCCGTTGGATGGAGGCCGTTGGAGTGTCTATTTCACACGAAATTTTAATGACATAATACAGAGATGTATTGATGAAAATCCACGGAAGAAAATTTCAAAAAAAAACCCGGATGAAATGATGCAGGGGTAACCAAGTTAGCTCCCCCCATGGGAGCAGCCCCATTTTACCCTATATATATATATATATATATATGGGTAAAATGGGAAAAATGGGGCTGTCCCTAGGGGTAGCTAACATGGCTGCCCCCACCCCATTTTTCCCAATTTTTTTACTTTTTTGGAAAAATATCACCATGTATATTCATCCCTATATCCCTTCTATATGTCATTCAAATTTCGTCAGAAACAGAGACTCCTATAGCCTCCATCCATACGTCATTTTTTTAACGGTCGCAGGATTTTTTAAATTGACTATGTCTGGATGAGGCCGTAGGATTCTCTGTTTCTGACGAAATTCGAATAGCATATAGGAGGGATATAGGGATGAATATACATGATGATATTTTTCAAAAAAAATAAAAAAATTTGCCCCAAAATGGGGCGGGGCAGCCATGTTGGCTGTCCCCGGGGGTCAGCCCCATCAACCCCTATATATATATATATATATATATATATATATATATATATAGGGTAAAATGGGGCTGCCCCCAGGGGGTAGCTAACTTAGCTACCCCCGCCCCATTTTCTCTATATTTTTAAATTTTTTTTGAAAATTTCTTTCATGAATATTCATCACTATATCCCTATATTGTGTCATTAAAATATCGTGTGAAACAGAGACTCCTACGGCCTCCATCCAGACAGTCATTTTTTTAACGGTAACAGGATTTTTTAAATCGACCCCATTTGGATGGAGGTCGTAGGAGTCTCTGTTTCGCGTGAAATTTGAATGACATAATATACGGATTTAATAATGAATTTACATGGTTTTAGATTTCAAAAAAAATAAAAAAATTATGTCCAAAAGGGGCGGGGGGAGGTAAGTTAGCTCCCCCTAGGGGGCATACACATTTTACCCATATATATATATATATATATAGTTAAGTTTTTTTAAGGAAATCATAGGGAGATTTTCTTAATATATTGAGAGGAATATGTGTTTCAAATTTCATGCAAAACAAACATTCCTAACATGTTGATCTAGAAAGTGTCATTTTCAGCAATTCTGGTACTGTTAAAATTTGATGGTCGTGATGAAGATGATAAGAGTCTCGGATTAATGGGTAAAATGGGAAAAATGGGGCTGCCCCTAGGGTAGCTAACATGGCTGCCCCCACCCCATTTTTCCCAATTTTTTTTACTTTTTTTAGAAAAATATCACCATGTATATTCATCCCTATATCCCTTCTATATGTCATTCAAATTTCGTCAGAAACAGAGACTCCTATAGCCTCCATCCATACGTCATTTTTTTAACGGTTGCAGGATTTTTTAAATTGACTATGTCTGGATGAGGCCGTAGGATTCTCTGTTTCTGACGAAATTAGAATGGCATATAGGAGGGATATAGGGATGAATATACATGATGATATTTTTCAAAAAAATAGAAAAATTTCCCCCAAAATGGGGCGGGGCAGCCATGTTGGTTGTCCCCGGGGGTCAGCCCCATCAACCCCTATATATATATATATACATACATACATACATACATACATACATACATATATATTGTTAAGTTTTTTTAAAGAAATCGTAGGGAGATTTTCTTAATATATTGAGAGGAATATGTGTTTCAAATTTCATGCACAAACATTCCTAACATGTTGATCTAGAAAGTGTCATTTTCATCAATTCTGGTACTGTTAAAATTTGATGGTCGTGATGAAGATGATAAGAGTCTCGGATTAAATTGAATTTTATATGACACCATGGTGAGATACAGTGATCTAATTTCCCAAAGGTTTCATTTCAAAAAAAAATCAAAAAATCATGAAAAAATAAGCCAGGTGTAGGCTCCTTTTCCCATAAATAAATGTATATATATACATACATATATATAGAGAAAGAGAGAGATGAGTGATCATATGAGAGCAAAAAAATGAGAGCATGCATTCTGGACCACATGGTCCTGTTTTCTCTCTCCTGGTTGGATCATGTGGTCCAGAATGCATTCTCTCAGAGGATTTGGCTCTCATAAGATCACTCCTCTCTCTCTCTTTATAATATATATATATATATGTATGTATGTATGTATGTATGTATGTATGTATGTATATATATGTATATATATGTGTATATATATATATATATGTGTGTGTGTATATATATATATGTGTGTGTATATATATGGGTCATAGGTGGCTGCCCCCTAGGGGCAGCCATGTTGGTTGCCCCCACCTTATTTTGGAAATTTTTTATTTTTTTTTAAAATATCACCATGTATATTCATCCCTATATTCCTCCTATATACCATTCAAATTTCGTCAGAAACAGAGACTCCTACGGCCTCCATCTAGACAGTTATTTTTTAATGGTAATATAATTTTTTAAATCGATACCATCTCGATGGAGGCCGTAGGAGTCTCTGTTTCTGACAAAATTCCAATGTCATATAGGAGGGATATAGGGATGAATATACATGGTGATATTTTTCAAAAAAAATAAAAAATTTGACGAAAAATGGGGAGGGAGCAGTCACGTTGGGGGCAGCCCCATTTTTTCATATGTATATATATAGGGATTGATGGGGCTGCCCCCTGGGGGCAGCCAACATGGCTGCCCCGCCTCATTTTTGAGCATTTTTTTTATTTTTTTCGAGAATATCTTCATGTATATTCATCCCTATATCCATTCTATATGCCATTCGAATTTTGTCAGAACTCCTACGGCCTCCATCCATACATGATCGATTTAAAAAATCCTGTGACCATTAAAAAAATGATGTCTAGATGGAGGCCGTAGGAGTCTCTGTTTCTGACGAAATTGGAATGGCATATAGGAGGGATATAGAGATGAATATACATGGTGGTATTTCTCCAAAAAAATAAAAAACAATTGTGAAAAATGAGGTGGGGGCAGCCATGTTGGCTACCCCTAGGGGGCAGCCCCATTTTTCCCATATATATATATATATATATATATATATATATACACACCCTTTCAAATGAGGTGGGGTCTCACCAGTATTATGGTGAGCCATCGAGTAGATTCGTCAGATTTCAATCTGACGGTTGCATCAAAAACCTCATCCAAAAGGGCATTTTCGTCATATTGATTTCACTAATTTCGAGTTTCATTTATTGGTTTCAAATTGTCATTCTAAGCTTTTCTTGATTTGGTATTTTCACAAATGCCTTTATTGATTAATTTTTGATTTTGTTCCAAACGATCTGAAATCAACCATAGCTTTCTAAAGTACAACGAGTTTTTGTAAAATATATTTTACTCTTTGTAATTTCATTAATGATTTCAATTTATTATTGTAAATTCATTTTGTAAATGGTTGTATAAGTTTTGTAAATGTGTACATTCATTTTGTAATTCCAACGAGTTTTTAAGAGTATTTTTCCTCTTTGTAAACATCAAATTTTTTGTAATTGTGTATATTTGTTTTGCCCTGAATCTTTGTAACTGAATCTCCCTCCTTTGTAAAATTCACGCATTTTTCCATGACGTTAAAGTTCAATTGCCATACATGTTTTTGAGTCCTGCAAAATATAGAGGAAAAACAATGAGATTTGTAAAAAAGATAAATAAATATGTAAATCTGAATATCAGTTAAGTAAAATTATTATACGATAATGTAACTGAATCTCCCTCCTTTGTACGAGTCTCTGATCACTTTGTAAAGTTTAGGCGCTCTTTTGTAAAATGATCTAATCACTTTGTAATATTTATGTAGAGTTCTGCGACAATAAGTACACTGTTAAATATTGAAAACATGTAAAAAATTGACATGAGATTGTAAAAAACTTCAATATTTGCACAAACCATTCCAACTTTGTAAAAAAAAACTACAATTTGTAAAAAAGCTAAGGGGCCCCTCCTCCGCGCATATCTGGCCTCCGCCATGCCCCTTAGGTGTGCCTTCCTCCTTCATCCTCCCTCTCTGCGGTCGAGAGATGTTGCATGGAGGAGGAAGTTGGATAAAATGAACCCCTCTATCGAAGCCTAGAGGCGTTGCATGGAGGAGTATGCCGGTATCGTCGAACCCCTCCTCCTCATCTTTCTCCTCCTATCCTGCAAGTTAAAAAAATTTTAAGAAGTACCATTATCTAGATCCATGGCATCGTCACGTAACTGCTCCATCATTGCACGTCGCCATCAGGAAGGGAGCCACCATCATCCTCATCGCGCACCGTCATCGGAGGGAGAGTTGCACGCGTCGGGATAGCGAAGAGGGGACAACCACAACCTCGCACCGCATCTTCTTCTTCCGCATCTTCAGGACGATCGCATGGAGGAGGATGTTGCTATCGCCGACAGTCGATCGCACGCGCAAGAGAGAGGGTGCCTCTGCTGGACAATCGCGCGCATGAGAGAGAGATGGAGGGAGGTCGGCGCCATTAATTAATAAAGAGAGAGATTAGGAAATTTAGTTGTAACATTCTATAATTAGAATTTGACAAATGACCAAAATGGGTTTTTTACCATTAAAATAATGTAATTAATGTATCATTTATCACAACCGTGTGATTTAAATTAAATGGATGAGATGGAGGGCTCACCACAAAAGTGGTGAGACCCCGTCTCATTTGAAGTTTCTCCTCTATATATATATATATATATATATATATATATATATATATATATATATATATATATATATATATATGAGAATAATGGGGCTGCCCCTTGGGGCAGCCAACCATGGCTGTCCCCGCGTCAATTTCGACGTTTTTTTATTTTTTTGAAAAATATCGCCATGTGTATTCATCCCTATATCCCTCCTATATATCATTCGAATTTCGTCAGAAACAGCGACTCCTACGGCCTCCATCGAGATGGTGTCAATTTCAAAAATCATGTTACCGTTAAAAAATGACTGTCTGGATGGAGGTCGTAGGAGTCTCTGTTTCTGACGAAATTCGAATGGTATATAGGAGGGATATAAGGATGAATATACATGGCGATATTTTTCAAAAAAATGCCAAAATCTCAGACCGTTAAAATTTGTCTGTCATGATGGATAAGTTAGAAGTCTCGAAACAAGTTGAAATTTGAATGACGATACGGTGATATATTGTGATCTAAATTCTCCAAAGAATTATCTCAAAAAATAAAAAATTTTGAGGGAACAAGAGGTGGGTGTAGGAAAGTTACCTACACGTGTGTGTGTGTGTGTGTGTGCGTGCGTGCGTGCGTGCGTGTGTGCATGTGTCAGAGGCTGCAAAGGTCATCTACAAAAACGTTACATGCTCACTGTTATGATAACTGGAATTGTCACCAAGGTTCGAAATTAACCTGCAACCCTTTGACTCAAGCTTGCTCATGCCTTCCAAGTAGGGATGCAAACAGATACAGATATATCCGCATCCGATCCGTCGCCGTATCCATTTTATATAGATTTTGACATCCGTATCCATTTGTAAATGGATACGGATATAGATATCGTTTTGATATCCGCAAACATCCGTACATCCGTTTTCGTATATAAATATATTCAAAAATTTATTTTTTATCCTATATAACATAGATTTCTACCTCCTTTTACCATATTTATATATTGTTATGATACAAACACATTTAGTAAATTAATCACATGTTTTCTATCCAATTCTTATATATTTTAGTCGATTCTATAGAGTATTTCTAACATTACTCATGTGCGATCAATATCCGTTTCACATCCGTATCCGTTTTTTGATGATATGGTAAGATAATTTTAATATTCGTCAATATCCGTATCCGCATCCGTATTCATATTAAAAAACAGATAAGGATACTATAATACCTATATCCGTATCCGACTGCTTGCATCCCTACTTCCAAGGTAATGGGCTGGCCTACTTCATGCAAAACTCATCACATATGAAAAGAGGGGACTTTAATGTAAGACACAAAATCGAACGACACATTCTAAGAAGTTAGAATGGTCCTTGTTGCAGTAAAAATATAATGTAGAAGTCAATACACTCAACTGTATATTGGTTTGCAATTAATCTTCGACCAAATATGGTAAGGTAATTTTATTTGTAAAATGCCTTGCAAGAATAATAAAATAAACCTAGCTCTGATTAAAGATGAAAGTTTTTTCCTACATGGATACTCAAATAGGTTATATATTGTACAGTATGAGTTAAATTAGAGAGGATGAAACTTCGAGATGGAAACCAGATATTCAGATCTGAAGGGCCTCGGCAATGGACCCAGCAAGACTCAAGACCTCAAATGGAGGTTTGTCACTGATGGCCTTCGTGGTCAACGGGCATGAGTCTGTTACCCAGAAATATGTAAATCCCTTCTCCAAAGCACCTGAAAGGCATTAATTCACCCTTAAATGTAGATAATAATCACAACAATTATGCTAGAACCAGTGAAATATTTCTCCAGAGCACCTGAAAGGTATTAGTTGCTCACCATTGTTTTCGCTGTGCAGAAACTTCTTCCATGATCTTTTAGGGAACACCGCATGCGTGACATATGCGCTAACCTTAGCAGCCCCATGAGTAGCCAGAACTTTCTGCATGAAAACATTTTTTTATATTTGAATCAATAATGCATTGATAAAAAACGTGTACCAGACAAATAGACGCCTTCTAGAAGGAAAATTTTTGCACAATTCACGGTCATCAACTTGTCACTACACTTCAAGTCCAACATTACTCCTTGAGGTTATGCACACCAGTCAATTCATCCCACCCGTTTGTATTTAGTTGATGAAAAAACATGTATTCCCTAATGAGTCTACATGAAATAGACTATTTGGTCATTATTATTTGATCCATAATGATGCAATGCAACATATAGAAAAGCTATCCATCAAAAAAATTTCTGATGATTTCCGCTGTTTGTCCTGCCGTTCTTTAAACCTTTCATGTGTTGTGCATTCTATTTACCCCCTTCTCCAGAACTTTCCTCGAGTCTACCCTCATCTCCCATCTCCAAATTTGGACATCCCTAATTATACAGCCACCGATGCTTAGTCAAGGCATTGTTTCGCACATGCAAAAATAGGGCTAACATATGCAGGGCATGTGCCAGACTGCCAGATATGCAGCCATTTATGCGTCCGAGAAGTATATATAAAGTTCCTATATGAAGATAAGCATTGATATAATATTGGCATCGTGATTTATATATTACGACAGGATAATAACATCCTAATATTGGTAGAGTTCAATTCCCTGCAATCCGTGAAGATTTGATTACATCAAATCGCATTAGGATCTTAATAGAGAATGCTTGGATTTTGATCAATTAAGATTGATTGTGGCAATCAATGAAATAAGAGAGGGCAGGTGGTCGCATACCTTCACAACCCCAAGAGAGGCAACATTGCAATCGAGAGAGAGAGAGAGAGAGAGAGAGAGAACTGAGAGAGTTTTCTTCTTAAGGGGTTACTAGTGGTGACCGGCCACCATTAGATTGCGCCATCTCATTTTTCATGTGCTTTGTTGGTATTTGATCGCGCATCCCTGGGTTTCTCCCCAACAACACGTATGAGAGATGGGTTCAGCATCATCAAAGGATACAATGCATCGAATCAAAGCGAGGTTCGACGTTGTTCAAAACGGCAGGTGATAGATGCACATTCCTCATAAGTCCTTAAGAATTCTACAAGCAACGATCGGCAACGTGATCGTGCAAGGAGGTATGACAGCATATCAGACGGCGAAGTTCGCATCAAGAGATGCCCCATTCTTCGTGAAACGTTTCAAGAGGAAGATCAACTTCGCCTTATGGCAAAATTTGGTGAAGAACATACTCACCAGAGTACTCACAATGCTTCAAGAACTTGTGAAAGTTATCCACGAAAAAGGAAAAAACAGAGAAGATGGAAGATGAAGAATGAATGAGATGAGGGATCTTGTGAACAATACATAACAATTGTTCCCAAAACACAACACTCTTTGCGAAGTCATCATCATAGATGATATTGTGGACAAGTAAGACCATGGCGAGCTTTTATCTAATAAACGTTATTGTAAATTATTATATTCCATTATCTGAGAAATATAACTGTGGAGAAGAGAATGAATTGTTGTCTTTATTCCATGTGTATAGGGTCTCTTATATAGAAAGAAACCCAAGCGAGTAAAAAAGGGGAAAATACATATATGACCTCGAAGGTTACATGACTCAAATAAAATAGAAAACACAATAACTCTAACGCTCGCTCTCAAGTTGGATAATATATATCGATCACGCCCAACTTGGAAATCAAATACGAGAGGCGCTTCTTCGCTAGTGCCTTCGTGAAGATGTCTACAAGCTGAAGTTCAATGGAGATGTGTAGAGTGGTGATCTTTCCTCCGCGTACTGTATTATAAATGAAGTGGCAATCAACCTCAATATATTTGGTCCACTCATGGAAAATGGGTTGGCAACGATATAGATAGCAGACTTGTTGTCGCAATATAAAAATACGAGAGTAGCAACTAAAAGTCCAAGTTCCTATAGAAAGGAGACAAGCCATGTGATCTCACGGGTGGCTTGGGCCATTGCTATATATTATGCCTTTGCACTTGATCTAGAGACCGATGTCTACTTCTTGCTTCGTCGAGTAATCGGGTTGCCCACAACGAGCATGGCGTAGATTGTAGTGGATTGACGATCCTCAAGCGAGTTGGCATAGTGAGCATCTGTATAAGCAGAGACATCATTGTGACCATTGACCCTGTTAGAGTATTTGGTTGTGCGCCTATTGAGTTGTAACAGGGTAAATGGATCCTGGAGGAGACCATTTACCCCATCCAGTGTTTAGTCCCACATCGTCCAATGGTGGGACTTGGAGGCTCTGGAGAGGCTATATAAAGAGCCCCAGACCTCCTGTATCCATTGAGAAAAAGCAATGCTAAACACGCCCCTTTGAGTGCTTCTCCCGTGGTTTCATCCCGCTCCTCACGGAGTAGAGTTCCACGTAAAATCATGGTGTTCCATGTTTATGTTTCTTGTTCTTTAGCTCTGTTCATTATTCCGCTTCTGCATTCTTCATATTTTATAACATGGTATCAGAGCGGGTTTGATTCTCGAGATTGTTTCATGTTATTTATTTTTCGAGATTCGATATTTATGTTGAAGATGTATTTGTAAAGTTCATAATACTGTTCGAGAAAGTTTGTTTTTAGGGTTCTCTGGAACCCAGATCTGTTCTCCTGTGTCGCACGGAACCCAAATCCTCGTGTTCTGTTTCTCTGTTATTCGTCCTCATGGATTGAAACCCTTTTCCAGAACGTGCCTGTTAGGGTTACAAAGGAACCCCCATGCTCTCAGGCGCAACCCATGCTCCCAGGCGGAACCCCCCTCATTCCTTTTGCCGCTAGGGTTAGCGGCTCCTTCCCTACGGGGTCTTGCGCGTGCCTCCCTCGATCTTCAGGCACCAGGCAAGCTCCTGGCGGCGACTCTGACCAATCCGCATCGCTTAAGATTTATTCAAAGTTCCAGATTGATTCTAAGGTTCTCATTGGAACCCACATCTAGATTCTGCGAGGTCCAGACAGGGCGGCGCATCCGTGTTCTCCCTCAGGTCCAGGCGGATGCTTTAAGCCTCACGCGACACTCCAGGGGCCTTAATGCTTCTCCGCCCAATGAATCCCCTGGCAAGACCCAGTTCTCCAGGCCCTCCTGTCGTGGCCTCCGATTGACACAGAATAGAGGCATAGATCCTGCCGCAGCAAACCTCCAGCCTTCCGCGGCGACACTCCATTGATATTTCTCCTGACGGGATCCTCGTGCGAGTCCCATCGTTGTGCTGGCGCCAACCCCTACGAGGAAGCTCGCAAGAAGCGAGCAGAAACCCAGGCGGCGGCAAGCCCTAGCCACAATTGGAGATGGCGATGGCGAACCGCACCACGCCCTCCACACAGCGCTCTCCAGGCGCGCATCTCCTTGCGCGCGCGACCCCCCAGGCAGCAGGCACAATCCCTCAGGCGGCCCTTGCCGCACAGCAGGAGATGCCTCGCGCAGGCGGCAACCCTCGCTGCGGACATCGCATCCAGAATCCCTCAAAAGGGATGGCACCTGCTACTCCTCGCGCGGCACCATCTTCAGCAACCGACGTGTGCGGGATCACCGCAACCCTTGGTGCGGAAGTCTCTCGCGCACCCCCTTCTCGGACCTCGCGCAGGCGGCACGAGATCCCGCTCCTCCATCTTGGCGGCGGCAGCACCATGAGATCCCCTCGGGGGTGTGCGTGATCGATTAAGGATTCCAGTGAACCCTAAATAAAAGAAAGGGAGCATCACTTTTAATGGGCCGATGGTGTTTTATTAAAAAAAAGAAATGTTATTAAAGCCTAAGTTCGGGCTGGGGGGCTGAAAGAAAATTGGGGGAATGAGTTGGGGCCCAAGTGGGCCACATTAAAAAATAATACAAAAAAAGGCACGTGCTAAAAAAAAGAAGAGCCGCACGCAGTTCGAAAATTTTGTTTGATTGAAAAGCCGAAAAAAAATATGAAATGATGAAGTCGGCTATTTGATGTTTTCTTTACCCCCCCATCATTATTGTCTTCTCCCACTTGGTCGACGTCCATGTTTTTCGACAAGTATGGGAGAAAGGGGGAGTATATATGTAGAGTCACAGGTCTTGATCCAGATCCAGATTCAGATGCCAGTCTCCAGACCAGCCATATTTTCCAGACTCTACAGATAATCAGTTGTTCAGACTCGACGATTGATTCCGAGTCCAGTTTTCAGACACGCACGAGTATCCGGTCATTGTCAGATGAGCATAAGTTGCCATCATTTGTTTCACGGTCCCCATCATTCTTCTTGTTGTCAGGCCAGAGTTTTCATGTGAGCCATAGGGACTCCAGAGCAGAGGACCATTCCCTTGAGGGTAAGGGTTTTCATGTGGTATCATAGGTACACCAGAGCAGTGCACCATTCTCTAAGCCAGATGGGAGAGACCCAATTTTCCGACGAGGAGACTTCAGGCGCAGTTTCAGACTCGATGGTCAGATTCCGAGTCTTCAGTTGACTCACACTCCAGCCCGTTCGTCCTCCTCACCTGCACGACATGAGAAGCAACGTCCTCGACTGCAGCAATGTGCGCGTTGGGTTGATATTGTCCGTAGTGTCCTGTAGCGTTGAGTTGAGTATCTTTCTGTTTGTCCAAGCTGAGCATTGCATGCTCCAGCTTGAGGGGGAGTGTTAGAGTATTTGGTTGTGCGCCTATTGAGCTGTAACAGGGTAAATGGATCCTGTAGGAGACCATTTACCCCATCCAGTGTTTAGTCCCACATCGTCCAACGGTGGGACTTGGAGGCTCTAGAGAGGCTATATAAAGAGCCCCAGACCTCCTGTATCCATTGAGAAAAAGCAATGCTAAACACGCCCCTTTGAGTGCTTCTCCCGTGGTTTCATCCCGCTCCTCACGGAGTAGGGTTCCACGTAAAGTCATGGTGTTCCATGTTTATGTTTCTAGTTCTTTAGCTCTGTTCATTATTCCGCTTCTGCATTCTTCATATTTTATAACAGATCCCATAAAAGAGTCGGCGTCCGGGAGATTCCTTCAAGTATTAAATTATCATAAGAACATCTTGACAATGATTGTAAAGGAGTCTCTCCATTTGTTGATTGGATCTGCTCACAGCATATGATATATCTGGCCTAGTAACAGTGAGATAAAGAAGGTTACCCACTAGGCTTCCATACAGTGTAGTATCCTCAAACACAGGATCAGTAGATGTGGAATGTTTGCTCACTTCAGCCTGAATGCCAGATGGCTTGCATCCAAGTAGTCCAGTCTCAATTAGAATATCAAGGCAATACTTCCTCTATGAGAGATGGAGCTCCTTTGTAGTATGTATCACCTCAATGACAAAAAAGTAAAGGAGTTTGCTAAGATCTTTCGTGACAAAGATCTTTTAAAGGAAGGTCTAGGTCCCTGAAATGTTGGTTCGCCATCTCCAGTGACGACCATATCATCAACATAGACAATAAGAATGACGATGCCAGTAGACCATCCTACGACGAAGACAGAGTAGTCTAATGCCGTCCTCTGAAACCCAAGAGTGATAATATCAGTAGTAAGTATGTCAAACCCTGCCCTATGGCTCTACTTCAGACCATAGATGGCCTTACGTAGTCGGCATACACATTCCTCGACTGTGCAATAGGCGACTGCATCATATAAACCTTCTCTTCGAGGACACCATAAAAGAAGGCATTCTTTACATCAAGTTGAAAAATTGGTTGGGCTTATTAGTAGCAACAGAAAGAAAGGTGTGTATGAACCCCACTGTAGCAACTAGAGAGGTCTCAGAGTAATCAACCCTATCAGTTTTGTGTGAAGCCTGTTGCAATTAATCTAGCTTTTGATCTGTCAATGGACCCATCAAGAGAATGTTTGGTTGTAAGACCCATCTACAAGCCATAGTTCGAACTCCCGAGGGGCATGGCACAAGATCCCACGTGCCCCTAGAGGTAAGGGCATCCATCTCCTCATCCATGGTATGTCACCAACACTGGTCTTGCATTGCACTATGATGATCTATGAGGACAGAACTCAAACCAACTTTACCATGGAAAAGGGTTTAGGGTTTATGGTGATTGGTGAATACATATATGACTATGGAGGAGAGAATGAATTGTTGTGTTTATTCCATAGGTCTAGGGTCTATTATATAGAGAGAAACCCTAGAAAACATAAAAGGAGGAAATACATATATGACCCCAAAGGCTTACAAGACTCAAATAAAATAGAAAAGACAATAACTCTAATAATAACATAATTAAGTTTTGAATTAATAAGATCCCTTTATACGAAATTGGAATATGTATCATGGTCATCTTGATATCATACAATGGTTGATTTAAAGAGTTAGCTCATAAAGGTTGACGTGGTATTGTAGATCAAATGAGTTAGATGCACACAACCAACAATGTCAAGTTATATTCAAGATGGTTCTCCAGTCCAGGGAGAGATGGCAAACTTCTCTAAAGATTGATATTCGACTGACACTCTTGATACATGCCGAACCCGCTCTGATACCATGTTAAGAAATAGAAAGCGGAAGCGGAATGATAAACAGAGCATAAGAACAAGAAACATAATCATGGAACACCATGATTTTATGTGGAACCCTACTCCATGAGGAGCGGGATGAAACCACGGGAGAAGCCCTCAAAGGGGCGTGTTTTGTCTATTGACTTTCTCAATGGATACAGGAGGCCTGGGGCTCCTTATATAGCCTTCTCAGAGCCTCCAAGTCCCACCACTAGACGATGTGGGACTAAACACATGGATGGGGTAAATGGATCTTCTCCAGGATCCATTTACCCTGCTATAACTCATGACGCATACAACGAATACTCCAACAGTATTTTGAGAAAGGCTAATATAATAACAGGTCAAGTTATACTTTCATAAAAAGTGTGATTGTATCACAATTTTTATGGCTCTCCATGACTGAAGTCCTTTAAGGACATGATCAACTGAAAAGACCCGCCATCTAAGCAATAGTTGTTGAAAAATAAGGGAAGCGCAATGAAAGCATGGATCCGACCCATAAGAAGAAAGGTTAAGGAGTTAACCACACTTTAGTAACTTCCAAGCATATAACATTCAAATAATTGGACGATTGCCGCTACTACAACAAGTTGAAATACATGAAATTCGAGTATCCAGTCTACCTTTATTCCTTAGAGGACGCGTGTAGTTCGTTAGCATATCTTGCATCTGTAATTCATCATTAAAATCTATTAGCTCATCAGATGAGAAGGTGGTTGGATGGTTATATCTAATTCCTCTACCAATACTTGTAATTCTTGCAAATATCTTAGAAGGCCAGAAGACTTGACTTAAAGGTAGATAGTCATCCACATGGGATCTGATACAATTGTTCCAATGATCGCTAATGAAATTAATTGGCAGCCACATTCTAGTGGGAAGGTCATCTATCATAAAGAATGCCTATTTGGTCTCGATGCTAGAAAGAACTCACTATCTATTTCTAAACTTGTTAGACATAGATATGAGAATAACTTATCATAAATAGTTTAGATAAATAAATCTTTAAAAGATACTTTAACGTCCAATACAAAGTTTAGATGGGCCTTTCATGATGTTCATCATATTTTCCTCAAAAAAATATTTTAAAATCTGATGGACTATATTAATTAGACATTGATGAATGTGTCATCAATGCTTTTAATGCAAGATATCAAATTCTAAAGATCAATGGAGGATAAAGATCATCTAAGATGATCTAACATCAAGACTTGGACACATATCTACCGATATGATCTATAAACATGTAAAATATGGACCTTCTAAAAGTCCAAGATTTATCTACTTGTGAATATTGTACTCAAAGTGAGATGTTCAAGACATCCTTCTTCAAAAGAGGTGTAAGATGTAAAGGTATTTTAGATCTCATGTATACCGATGTATGTGGTCCATTCGGTACTACAACACATAGTGCACATCAATAATGTGTAGCCATTGTTGATAATCATTCACGATACAATTTCGTCTTCATATTATGTCACAAGTATGAAGCTTTGAAAAGCTCAAAGAAACCAAAGTGTTGACTAAGAACCAAACAGGCAGGAAGGTCAAACAAATCTGATCTAACCGAAATGGTGAATACCTCTTGCATGAATTTAAAGAATACCTTAAAGAGCGATGACTTATTTCCAATCTTACTGCTCCAGGTACTTCTTAACTCAACGGAGTTGGAGAAAGACGACCAAACTATGTTGGACATAGTGAGATCAATGATGAGTAAAGCACAATTACTTTTTAGTTTTTAGGAACATGCAATAAAGAATGCCCCATACGTCATAAACAAGATTCTAAGCAAAAACGATTCTAGCACCCGAGAGTGCTACTTCATTGGGTATATAAAGAATGGTAATAAATACCTACTTTGTGATCATGAGACTCAAAAGTTATTTGTTTTTATGGACTTAAAAATTTCTAAAGCATTAATTCATAAAGAGTCAAGATAATAATGAAGAAAAGGAACTCAAGGAGTCTAGTGAGACGAATGAAGTTCGTATACTAGAAACAAAAAGATAATTAAAGATGATACACATAAACCTCTTAGACAGAGTTCGAGAGTAGTAAAACCACCTAAGAATATGAATTCTATGTATTAGAAGAGCATGATGAAGACCCCTCTTCATTTGATGAAACTCTGGCAGATCATTACATGGAAAGATGGTTGTCATCAATAAAGTTTAAAGTAAATAACATGCACAAGAATGGTGTATGAACCCTCGATGACTCATCTAGAGGGGTTAAACTCATAGGATGCAAATAAGATCTTCAAAAGAGGACCTGAAGGAAAGGTAGAAACCTTCAAGGCACGCCTCGTAGCCAAGGGCTGCATGTATAGAGAAGACATCAATTATAATGAGGCATTCTCTCATATGGTTATGCTTAAATCATCGCCTTAAATTTTGTCGAATTTCAACCGAATTTCATTCAAAATTTGGCTTTAGTATGATGATGAAATCGGTCTACATGTCCCCCGAAATTTAGTAGCTTTCGGTCATAATCGACCGAAATGAAAAAGTTGGAGTGTTTTCACATGCTTTGCACACCTAGACCACTAATTCAATTATTTTAGGCCACTTCAGGGTAGTCCTTGAGGTCTATATATATTGTATTGCATCATTTCATCTCACAAATTCACAAGCCATTAGAAACTTGCTCATTTCTCGAACTATCTTCCTTGTTGCTCTCTACTATGAGGAGTACATCCGATTGTGACAATCTTAGTTGCTAGCAATCTTCAAGTCTTGTGACTGTAAGTATTTTCCAGCTATTGGGTTGGATATAAATTGTGCATTTGGATGCGATGCTTTTTCTTCGGTTTTAATAGCTTTGCTCATGTTCCGTGTAACATATAGATTCTAGGATCACAAGCTCTACAATGCATCTACTAGACATACATGTTAGAAAGATTTATGTATTTTTGAGTGTATGTGTATGGGTGTGACTTATTTTATTCTTAGAATTAATGATTTTATCTTAGAGTTCAAAGTATTTTTCTTAGATACAAGTTAGAAGCTTTCAATTCGAGCTTCAATTTCTTACATAAGATATCATTTTGCTAGTCATCTTTGTTGGCATGGGTTTTTCTTTGTTGTTAGCGCAGATAGATTACTTTGCATTGAGGAGAGATCGATTGTGTTGCAAAGACAATAAAATAATACCAGGAGAGAGTTTGACAACCCAATATCGCTTGTTAGTCATGGATGTGTAAATAAAATGACTGGTAAAGAAAGGAGGGTTTCCAAGATCACTAGAACTAGATAGTGGAATATTCAATTGAAATAATCAAGCTTCAGGGAGAAGGTTTTTGAAGACTTATCTTGGGCTTGTAGTGAAAGTGTAAACGAGACGTGGGAGGCGGTAGCATCTTGTATCCGAAGGATAGCCAAATAGATGCTAGACGAGTAAAGGGACGATCCTTATGTTAAAATGAGGCTTGGGGTAGAGTAGAGGGGTGCAAGAGAAGCTCAAAATTAAAAGAGCATGCTGTAAAGTTATGTCTAAGGATAAAACAGAGGAAACTTTCACAAACTATGAAATAGCGAAGAACAACAATGAAAGTTGTAAGTGAAGCTAAGTCAAAAGCTTATGAAGTTTTGTATAAAAATATCGACTCTAAGGAGGGTCAGAAGGATATATCCAGGTTGGCCAAAGCAAGAGAAAGAAAGACCAAAGACATTTCTCAAGTGAGATGCATTAAGGATGAGGAAAGTCATGTGCTTGTTACTCAGAAGGATATAGAGACTAGATGGAAGTAGTGTTTCCATAAGTTTTTCATTGGGGAAGGAAATAGAGAGATCACATTGGGAACTCTTACTAGTAGTGAAATTTACTTGAATCGTGCAAGCTATAGATGAATATAAAGGAAGGAAGTAGAGGAGGCTTCGACGGTTATAAGACCTGGGAAAGGTGTAGGACATGATGACATTCCTATAGAAGTAGGGAGAGTTTTAGGTGAGTGTGATTTGATTTGGCTTACAAATTTATTCAATGTTATTTGGCGAAGCAAGAAAATGCATGAAGATTGGAGGAGAAGCACTTAGTGTCTCTTTATAAGAACAAAGGAGACATTCAAAATTGTTCAAATTACAGAGGTATCAAGTTGATGAGTCACACTATGAAAATTTGGGAACGTGTGATAGAAAGAAGGTTGAGGCAAGTTTCCAAAGTAAAAGAAAATCAATTCGGATTCATGCCAGGTTACCCAACTATTGAAGCCATCCACTTGCTAAGGAGAATTATGGGGATTTATGAAGCTAAAAGGAAGAATCTCCATATGATTTTTATTGATTTGTAGAAGACTTATGATTCTGTCTGGGGAGATATTGTGGAGAGTTTTAGAGAAGAGACAAATACATGTCATGTACATTAACCTCATAAAGGATATGTATAATAGGGCTTCGTCTTGAGTAAGGATCCAGTCTGAGAAGACTGACTATTTCGACATCAACATTGGTCTGCATAAAGGTTCAATCCATTCCTTCTTACTTTGATTATGGACGAGTTGACACGTCACATTCAGGATGAGATACCTTGGTGTTTGATGATGTTGTGTTGATTGATGAGATTAGAGATGGAGTAAATGAGAAGCTTGCGATCTGGATAGATGCTTTGGACAATAAAGAATTTTGTATAAGGCTAAGACTAAATATATGGAGTGCACTTTTGATGGAAGCAATGTTGAAGGAATCGAGGTAACGATTGATAATCATAACATTCAGAAGAGAGATTCTTTTAGATACTTGGGATCTATTTTGCACATGATGAGGAAATTGATGGAGATGTTACTAATAGAATAAATGCAAGTTGGCTAAAGTGGAGAGGAGCCTCTATTGTTCTCTGTGATAAGAAAATTCCTTTGAAAATCAAAGGAAAGTTTTACAAAGCATCCGTGAGAACCATAGACATGTGTAAAGAATGGCCGTAGTAGTAATGAAAATGCCAAGGTAGATATATGGACACACATGCAAAGATTGAATTCACCAATATTAATGTGGGAAAAAGCTTTGTTGTTGTATTATTGCATGTGTCACCAATCTCTTCATGTTTGAGGTGAAGATAATGGCTTTTGACTCAGATGCAGACTTCGGTTCTGGCTCTGAGCGGCATATTGTGGTTGTTGGAGAGATTGGATGGAAATATTCTACTACTTGTGATGAAAACAAGCCCAACCCTCAATGCAATGTTTGTGGGAAGAGAATTTAAGGAGGTGGAATCACAAAACTAAAACATCTTGTTGGCAGTTGCATGAATGTAACTAATATCATACATGTCCTAAAGAGATTAAGTAGAAATGAAGGCTTTCTTAGAAGAGGTGGGGAAGAAAAGCAGAAAGGGCAAAGAGACTATGAGTTCAGTGAATTCATGTTCCGTAGGGAATTCAATGTCCTCTCTAATTTTGATGATGATGATTTCCAATACCCACCTAATATTCAAACCACAATGGAGAGAAATGCATATAAGATGGCAATACGCGACCCTTTGAGGAGTGAGCATGAGTAATGAGAATTGGGTGATTGGGATGTACTTGGACCTGTTGGCGGTAGTTCAAGGTTCCCTATAAATATTAGAGCAAAAAGTGGCAATGGAGGTAGAAGCAATGTAGCTGAGGTACCATAAAAAAAGCAAAATGACAAAAGAATGGAACAATTTCTGAGAAAGAGCATCTTTGTTCATTATATTCCAAGCTATGGTCAAAAGAAAAGACGTTAAGGGGGTTGTTCAAATGTGAGTGAGCGAGTAGGAAGGGTTGTTACAAAGTTATTTATAGGAGTTGGCATCCTAACAAATGTGGCAAAGGAACCCTTCTTGCAACATGCAATTGATGAGATTGCTACAAAGGGAGGAGATGTGAAAGATCTAGCTCCTTACAAGATAATGAACAAATATCTCCATGTGAAGGAGATTGGTGAATGCATTGCCGAATTAAAGAAAAAGTGGCCTTCATATGGTAAGACCCCTATATATGATGGTGGGATGATTTATACGAGGCAACAAATCACCAATTTCCTCGAATGTTATGATGGGAAGATGGTATTTATAGGGTATGTTGATGCATCTGAGCATGTCATGAGTCACAAATACATACTCGAACTCTTAAAAAATGCCATACAAGAGGTTGGTCGTGAAAATATTGTGCAAGTCGTGATTGATAGTGGTCGAAACTTCAAAAAAACTTGTGAGATGATCATGTCTTCCAAGTATGGCATCTTCTGGATATCGTATATTGCACATTGTATTGACATGATCCTCAAAGATTTTGGAAAGAGGAAAATCATTATGAATGTGATTGATCATGCATGATTGATTAATGACAACATTCATCTACAACCATTCTAAAGTTTTGGTGGTGTTGCAAAGGGTGTGAGAGGGCACATTGGAAGGATCGGAATTACAAGATTGGCAACCGATTTTATAGTCACAAGTATGGTTTGAAGAAAATGTGTTATTGAGGGGCATGGTTCGAGATTCCTGAGGTTCTCACAGATCAGGAAGAAAGGCAGAGACCTTGATTAACAATGTCAGCTTTTGGGATGATGTTGCTTGGGCAAATAAAGATCATGGAACATGTAGTCTCAGTCTTGAGAATAGTGGATGGTGATAAAAAACTAACCACGGGTGTGATCTACGAAGTAATGCGAGAGATGAGGGAGACAATGAAAGAAAATACAGGAAAAGGTTAAAAGATGTGGTTGGACATAATCGACAAACGTTGGCCAAAATGTTATCACATCACATCCACCAAGTTGGTATGCAGTTTGTATGTTATGCTTTTCAATTTTAAACTTGGATGGCCAAATCGACAAACGCTGGTAAAAACTTTATGCTCTTCATTGAATAACCATTAAGATAGTAATTGTTGTGTTTATTTCAGCATATTATCTTAGCCCGAAGCACCACTACAAGCACAACCTCAGCACTCACCCATAGCTCTTATCATCTCTTCAAATTGTGGTGGAGAAACATTTTTTTGAATAAAAACAAGGGGGAGCCCTCCCAAGGCGGGAGTCACCACACCAAAACTTTCATTAATAGCAAGAAGGTACATCAGTTGGATATCCAGAAGTTGTACAAAGCATTACAATGTGCAAGTACATTCTCATAGTAAAACCGCTGACCCTTGAATAGGCAATCATTCCTAGCAAGCCAAATTGCCCACAGCATGGCAAAAGGCCTTGAGATGTGCAAACAAATTGCATGAATGCCGTGTAAAATATTTAGCCATCATGATCATTGATGTCCTGTTAACATTATCATAAACATCGATGTTTACTAACTTGTAGATAAAATATTTCATGGAGGCTTTGGGCTCTTTTGGAAGCATGTCCACGGTAAGCGATCACAATAATACTATTCCAGGTATGTACAATCTTTAAGTATCAATTATATGGTTTTACCTTATTTATTACATAACTTCTAATGCTAAAATAATTCTTTCTTGACGGCAGTGTTCACGAAAGCGGCCCGTGCGGCCGCATATGCGGCCGCATATGCGTATGCGGTGCCCTCAGCGCACCGCTTTCCTGAAGCCCCGCATTATGCGCCCTGTGCGCTTATGCGGGCCGCATATGCGGGCTATGCGGCCGCATATGCGGTCTGTGCGGCCGCATACACCTTTTTTATATATTTTTTTATTTTTTTAATTTGTGCCATGTTTTGCTGTGTTATTTGGCCATGTTTTCCTTACTTTTGCATGTATGCCAACCAAGCATTCCATGACCATTTATAAACCATCGTCAAAGTAGTTGTACTACGAGATTGGAGTAAACACGCAAGGAAGAAAAAGAATAATATACTAATAATTTAGGAAACTAATTTAGTCAACTAATAGTTATTATGAATGTAATATATTATATGTAAAGTTCGGTACTTTTGATGGAGTATCAATTATAAATATAACGGCATAGATAAATGACATTATATTCAACAATAGAGGCATTTTGTGTGCTAACTTTTTTATTTTGTTGATTGTTGTCAATTATTTTGTGTGCTAACTGTTCTATTGAAGTATTGATATTTGATTGATAAAGATTGTTTCGAACTCTATGAAAGTTATTTTTCTTAGATCTTCTGTTGGACCACAACTATACATAAATTTAGTTCTGTTGTAGCCACTTTTGTATATATTTATTTATTTTTAAATAAAAAATTAGGAAACCGCGTAGAACCGCATATACCCCGCATATGCCCCCGCATACCGCTTAAGCGCTATTCAGTGACCTGTCCGAACGCATAAGCATACCGCTTTCCTGAACCTTGCTTGACGGTGAGTCATGGATACTTATGTATTAGATGCTCCTAACATGCTATAGGTGGTAGTGAAGGTGTTGTCACAAACTACATCTGCTGGAGGATGTAAGAAAAATTGGAGCATATTCAACCTCATCCACTCCACAACAACAACAAAGCATTTTCCTATAATTAAGTAGGGTCGGCTACATGGATTTTCTACCTCCGTTCAGATCTATTTTAGGTCAATAGTGTAAATCCAAAAAACTAAGATCCCTTCAGATAGTCTCATTCCAATACTTCTAGGGCCTTCCTCGCACTGTCTCAACCGGCTCAACATTGCAAATATGGCATCTTCAAACCATCACATCAACCGACCTCCGTTTCTAATCATCAAACCATCGTAAGCAACAATTTTCTCTCATCTTATCCTCTATCGAAGCTACACCAACTTTTCTTCTGATCACATCATTCCGAATCTGATCTTTTTATATATGACCTTACATCCACCTTAACATTTTAATTTCTCCTATTGTCATTCTTTACACATGTTTATGGTTCACAAGTCAATATTATGATCCACGGAGCATAGCAGGTCTCACGGCTACTTTGTAATACTTTCCTTTGACTTTCACAAGGATATTCTTATCACAAAGAATGGTAGAGGCTTCTCTTAACTATACTCAACTTGCATTTATCTATAAGTAACATTCCATCAATTTCCCCATCTTATTGCAAAATAGATCTCAAGTATCTAAAATAATCTTTCTACAAAATGTTATCATCTCCAATCCTCGCATTGAGTCATTCACTGTTGTTTCCATCAAATGCATACTCCATATATTCAATCTTAGCTCTATCTATATGAAATCCTTTAGTTTCTAAGGCACGTCTCCAAACCTCCAACTTCTCATTTACTCCATCTCATGTCTCATCAATAAACACAATATCATCGGCGAACAACATGCACCAAGGTATATCATCCCGAATGTGACTAATCAACTCGTCCATAATCAAAGCAAAAAGGAACAGACTCAAAGATGAACCTTGATGTAGATCGATGCTCAGTTATTCCAGACTGGATCCTTACAAAAGATGAAGCCATATCATACACATCCTTTATAAGGTCAATGTATAGGTCATGTACTTGTCTTTTCTCAAAAACTCTCCACAATATCTCCCTTGGGACTGAATCATAAGCCTTCTCCAATAAAAAAAATCATATGGAGGTTCTTTTTAGCTCTCTAAATCTCTATTAATCTCCTCAACAAGTAGAGAGGTTCAATAGTAGAGCTACCTGTATGAATCCAAATTGGCTGCCAGCTACTTTGGAAACTTGCCTCAACCTTCTTTCAATGACATGTTTGAATCCAAAATGGTTACCAGCTACTTTGGAAACTTGCCTCAACCTTCTTTCAATGACATGTTCCCGAATTTTCATAGTATGACTCATCAGTTTAATGCCTCTATAATTTGAACAAAATTTGAATGTCTTCTTTTTTGAGAAAGAATGGGATGGATATCTTTTAGAGGCATATCCAAAAAATACATATATTAAAAAATAGTAAAGTAATTACATACGCCAAGTTTCACAAAGGGCCCTAGTGTGCCTAAGTACATTTTCAAAATAAAATCTACCACCCACAAAGACGACATTTCTAGTTAACCACAATGCCCGCACTAGCGCGTACACCTTTATTGAACGTGACCAATCCCTACCAAACAATCTCCAAAAGGAAACTTTATCAATCCATCAGATGCATGGGATGTTTGCATTTCGTCATGAGTCCACTGAGCCAAGGAACTGTAAGGTGTTCAACATATTCCGTCGCTCCATCGTATCTACTGCAACCCTCCCCAACTCCTCGAAAAAGTATGGCTAGCCACACAGCTGTCAAGAACCCCTCTCTTCACAACAAACACAAGAACACCTTAACCCTTGAGGGTAATTTCCAACTTCGGATCTTGCACAGTCCCGAGTAATCTTTGTGTCCATCGAAGTTGGTAGAGCGGATACCATTTTATACGTTCTATTGACTGTGAACACCCCATCTCTCCAACACCATGAATCTCTTCCTTCTGTCAACACCTATAGTTGTGCCAACTTGGCAAAGAGATAAAGAAATTGCTCTACTCTTTGATCCGACAACTCGGCCTTAAACAAAAGGGTCCAAGAACCATTAGACCAATAATCCGCTACACATACTTCTTCATTCATTGCCACAACAAAAAGCCTTGGGTACAAATCACAGAATGTGCCTTCCTCAGACCAATCATCCGTTCAGAAATAGAAACATCGTCCATCTCCCAACAGAGGTCGCAGCGAGTCCGTTAGCATCAACAACACTAAACAAACACCTCTCCAGAAAGTGATCGGTGAAGTCACAACATTAGATCGGGTGCTACATATCTAACCAGACTAGATAGAAGATCACTCCCACCTCTCCAAATTCTCATTGTTAGAGTAAAACAATACTCTGATGTGTTTATTCCATAGATCCCTCGGGTCTCTTATATAGGGAGAAAACCCTTGGGTAAATTACAAAGTCTTACAAAATATAAATAGAAATTATGAAACAATAAAACGTAACATATATATAAGTCTCTACACTCCCCCTCAAGATGGAGCATAGATATCTATCATGCTCAGCTTGGAAGAACATCTCTGGAAAGGTCCTCTGAGCAGTGGTTTGGTGAATATGTCAGCCGTCTGATCCTCTGAACTGACATGAGAGGTGGAAATGAAGCCCTTCTGAATCATGTCTCTAGTAAAATGACAATCCACCTCGATGTGCTTTGTTCTCTCGTGAAACGCTGGATTATTGGCAATAAACAATGCTGCCTGATTGTCACATTGGAGATTCATAGGCAGGGGGACATCTACAGTTAGATCTTCTAAGACTGCTCTAACCCACATCATTTCTGCAGTTGCTTGTGCCATGGCTCTGTACTCGGATTCTGCACTGGACCTCGCCACAACAGTCTGTTTCTTGCTTTTCCAAGAAACTAAAGAGCTTCCTATAAAGATAGCAAATCCAGAAGTGGATTTACGATCCCTTGGACATCCTGCATAATCTGCATCTGCACACGCTGAAATAGATAGATCCGTATCTTTCCTAAATAGCAACCCTGTGCCTGGGGAAGACTTCAGATATCTCAATATCATATACAAGGCATCCATATGAACTTGCCTCTGCTCCACAAATTGACTCACCCGGTTTACTGCAAAGGCAATATCCGGTCGAGTTATAGTAATATATAAGAGCTTACCCACCATCTCTCTGTACCTTCTTTTGTCCACATCCTCGGTATCATCATCGTACAGCTTCATGCTTGGGTCCATAGGTGTACTTGAAGGTCTGCATCCAGTCATTCCTGCTTCAGCTAGCAAGTCCGTGACATATTTTCTTTGAGTTATCACCATTCCTTGTGCATTTCGTGCAAACTCTATCCCCAGAAAATATCGTATCGTGCCCAGATCCTTCGTAATGAACTGGTTTCCCAACAGGGACTTGGTTATCTCAATCCCCTGAGCATCATCTCCTGTGACCAAGATGTCATCAACATATATCATAACAACAACTGTACCTCTAGGGGTCTTCTGTATGAACAATGAATGGTCCGCATTTGATCTCCTGAACCCTTGTTTTTCAATTAGCTGAGACAGCTTCTGGAACCATGCTCAGGGACTTTGTTTAAGGCCATAGATAGCCTTATGAAGTCTGCACACCATCTGAGTCTCCCCCTCAGCAGCAAATCCTGGTCGCTGCTGCATGTAGACTTCCTCCTGTAGGTCTCCATACAAAAAAGCATTCTTGACATCAAGCTGAAAAATGGTCCAGTTACGTACCACAGCAACAGATAGGAGGATGCGAAGAGTGGAGTGTCTAGCCACCTGTGAAAAAGTATCCAAGTAATCTACCCCATATGTCTGGGTAAATCCTCGTGCTACAAGTCTTGCCATGTACCTGTCAAGACGTCCATCCGCATGATATTTCACCGTAAAGATCCACTTGCAACTCACCACGAGAGCACCTGAAGGAATGGGAACAAGAGACCAAGTCCCTCGAGACTGCAGAGCACGCATCTCCTCTTCCATGGCTAGACGCCAACAATCAATCTTCATGGCATCTTGATAGGTCCGTGGAATCTCAACAGACGAGACAGCAGCTACAAACTTCTGGAAGTCCCCATTGAGACGATGAAATGAGACTTGAGAAGCAAGCGGGTACGAAGCACACTGTCGCCTTGGCTTCCTTTGAGCTATAGGCCGATCAAGATCGTCTATGACTGGCGGATCCTCCTCCTGTTGTAAAGACTCCTGCACCGGTGCATTGGCTAATCCATCATTAGTGGTAACATCAGAACATACCTGAGGCGTGCTGGATGGTTGGCATGTGGCTTGAGCTGGCCCTATTCGCCTTGTATAGAACTTAGGAAATGGTATAATTGGAGGTGGTGGTGGTGGTGGAGGTGGATTAGAGGATTGACTCAGACTTGGAGGTGAAGGCACATAGACATGAGAGTCCGTGGATGTGGAGGAGATCAGTCTGTCACCTGCAGGGGAGAAGTACATGACTGGTTCGAAAAAGGTAACATCAGCACTCACATAGTATTTGTTATGAATGGGATCATAACAACGATATCCTTTCTGTGTCCTGGAGTAGCCCACAAAAACACACTTGATAGCCCTAGGAGAGAGCTTATCAAGTCCTGGAGATAATCGGTGGACAAACGCAACAGTACCAAAGACCCGAGGTGTAAGTGTAAACAAATCTTTGTCAGGAAATAGAAGAGAGAAAGGGGACTTTTCGCCAAGTACAGTTGTAGGCATGCGGTTAACCAGATAGCATGCTGTAAGGATAGCATCCCCCCAAAAAGATAAGGGTGCGGAACTTTGAATAAGTAATGTGCGAGCAATGTCAAGAAAGTGTCTATGCTTTCGTTCTGCAACACCATTTTGTTGAGATGTGTATGCACATGTGGTTTGGTGAATAATACCTTTAGAAGAAAGAAAGCGAGCAAGAGAACGAGTGCAAAATTCCAAGGCATTGTCAGTACGCACATACTTAATAGTAGACGAAAAAACATTTTGAACCTCATTGATAAGATTTTGAATAACACTTCCTACTTCTGATTTATTCTTGAGAAGAAAAGTCCAGGACACTCTAGAAAAATCATCAACAACAACTAGATAAAACCTGTGCCCCTGATGATCTGGGACACGACTGGGACCCCAAATATCTATGTGAAATAACTCAAATGGGGAGCGACTGCTCCGACCCTGACGACTGGGGAAGCTGGACCGATGGTGCTTCCCTAACTGACATGCTTCACAACGAAAAGACGAACCCGGAGATATCTGAGGCAGGAGGTGGCGCATTTTCTGTAGTGGCAGGTGACCAAATCGAAGATGTCAGGTATATGGTGAGACGGAGCCCTGAGAATGTAGTGAGATTCCAACATACGAGGTCCGTACAAGACGATAGAGGCCATTGTGCTCAGAACCACAGCCAATCACCCTGCCCGTTAGTATGTCCTGAAAAATAACAGAAGATGGATCAAATATAGCACGACAATGCAACTCTCTAGTAATCTGACTAATGGATACTAGATTCATAGAGAATTCTGGTGCATGTAAAACATTCTGTAAGTGCATAGAGGGCAGCAAATCCGTCTCCCCCTGACCGACGATCGGGGAATGAGTACCATCAGCAATGAGTACAGAGCGACCAGGCTGAACAGCTCTATAGGACTGCAGGATATCTCTATCATGACATAGATGATGGGTGGCTCCAGAATCAACAATCCAACCTGTGAGATCATGGTTATGATATGAGACCGGAGGACTACCTGAGGCAGTGGCAGAGGCAGATGTACTGGCGGATGCCGAAGCGGCAATATCAGAGGCGTCAGCACCCTCTGACGATGACTGTGGCATGATATCACGAAGCCGTGCCACTAGCTCCTCGAACCTGTGATCTGGAGTAGATGCTGGTGGACCCTGAACATGATCAGCGACACGTGCAGAAGGAGGGAAGCCATGCTTGGAATAGCATGTATCCTCCGAGTGACCAGTACGGCGACAGAATGAGCACGTAGAGCGTATGCGACCTCCTCGGCCACGTCCACCACTTCCTCTGCCACGGAATGAGGACGAACCACCACGTCCCCTCGAAACTGCCATTGCTGATGGAGGTGCAGTTGCTGTATTCGATGGAACAGGTACACGACTGAGCCTCCTGTATACTTCTTCCATCGGTGGGATGGTGGCGTCTGCAAGGATCTGAGAGCGTGTAGCCTCATACTCAGGGTCAAGGGCAGCGAGTAATACGCCAACCATAGTGGCGTTGCGGAACGTCTTCTGCTGTTCCGACGTGGCTGTGAGCGGAATGGTGCTATAGAGTTTCTCGAACATTCCACGAAGCGACGTGTACAGGGAATGTAGAGGCCTCCCGTTCTGCTTTGTGGTAAAGATATCATGCTGCAACTGGAGCATCTTCGTCTCGTTGCGCACCTGAGAGTACGTCGTGGCTAAAATATCCCACATCGCCTTGGCGGTGGGTTGGTGGAGGACATCATTCGCTATCTCCGTCGTGAGCGTTCTTGAGAGCCAAACCTTGGCATGCGCATCATCGGCCTCCCATGAGGCATATATTCCTGTCTTCTCCGACGGTTCATCCTCGGTAAGAATATGCTTCCTACCACACGACTTCATGAGACTGAGGAACTGCATAGCCCACAGTTCGTAATTTGTCCCGTCCATTTTGACGATTGGTGCCGAACCCTTGAAGGCACCTATGGCGGGCATATCGATCTTTTATTCTGACATACTGCCGGAGAAGAACAACTAGTGATAGACCAAGAAAATGTTGTCTACCAAGACCTTTAAGGATTCAAGTGCATATGTAGACGTTATGCACTTGAACCCAACATCTAGCCGAGACCAACCGAAGGAGAGGCGCCCCGGTGACGAGTAGAGGCTGTGGAAGCCTCTACCGAAGAGAGATGGCGGCTGGGAGGGTCCCGGCGGTGGGGCTGGGCGGCGCGGATGGGTCCCGGCGGCGGCTGGAGGCCGGGGGCGGAGAGAGGGAGCCGGCGGGATGGCTAGGAGCCCCGCAGGAGGGCTGGCGGGGGCCGGCTGGGGCTGGCGGAGAGGGCTGGGGGCCCGGCTGAGAGGGCTGGGGGCCCGGCGGAGAGGGCTGGAGGCCCGGCGGGCTTGTGGGCGGCGGCGGCGCGGGGTGGGGGGGCGGGTGGAGAAAACCCTAGGTTAGGGTTAGGGCTCTGATACCATGTTAGAGTAAAACAATACTCTGATGTGTTTATTCCATAGAGCCCTCGGGTCTCTTATATAGGGAGAAAACCCTTGGGTAAATTACAGAGTCTTACAAAATATAAATAGAAATTATGAAACAATAAAACGTAACATATATATAAGTCTCTACACTCATTACCCATTCCGCAATCAATGCCTTGTTCTTATCTCCAATCCGCAAAACCCCAATACCTTACTCCTTGATCAGTGTAGTCACCACCGACCACTTCATAAGCGACAAACCCTTCCCATCATGCTTAGATGACCAAAAGAGCCATTGCATCAATGCCTCCAACCTCCTGTGAATGCCCACAGGTTTGGACCTTCATGGACAAGAAGAAAACATGGATCGTTGCAAGGACAACCTTCACTAGAAGCGTTTGACAACGACACTTATTTATGGAGATTACTCTGTATGCACTGTGGCAACTCTCATGAGGACTACTCCCTTCATTTTGCTCTTCTTTGGGCTACTTGGTGTGCTAGGAATGAGGTCATATTTCATAACTGTAGAGATATATGTTATGCTACGCCGCTATTCTATTATTTTGTATTGTTTCTTATTTCTTTCTACTTATGGACTCTTTATGTAATTTACCCATAGGTATCTCTCCTATATAAGAGAGCCTAGGGTTTGTGGAATAAACAACGCAGTATTTTCTTCCAACATGGTATCAGAGCGGCGGTCCTAGAACAGCGCTCGAATACCTAACCCTAATCCTATCACCACCCGTTGGCCTCTCTCTCTTGTCTTCCGCGCCGACACCACCTTCCTTGCATGCCACCTTCGCGTTGTCCACACGCCGCCCATGCTCCACCTGAGTGCTACCTGCGTGATGTTCGCCAACGACGGTGGGGTTGTGTGTCCACCCTCGCGCTTGAGTGTACGCCAAAGACTTGAGAGCCTGTGCGTTTTCACGCAGACTTTTGTGTGCACATCTTCTTCCTCATCTAACTTTATCGCATGATGAGGTTGGGTGCATGAGTCTACACATGCAATCCAATCTCTTTACGTTGATGTAGACACAATTTAGTAAAGTATTCATTCCTAGCCTTCTCAAGCCGATATATCTGAGAACAAGGTGGATATTCCCTCCACAGGCACCTTCAGAGGTCCAACGTCCATAGTCAAGATGGATGGGTCGAATTATAAACTGTGGGCTTATGCAGTTCATAAGTATGATGAAGTCGACTGGTAAGAAACACATTTTTACCGAGGAAGAACCGGCTGAGAAGACTGGGGTTAATGCCTCATGGGAGGCAGATGATGCATATGCCAAAGTATGACTCTCAGATACATTGGCAATAGAGATTGCCAACGATATACTCCATCAGCCCACAACCAAAGCAATATGGGATATTCTTGCTGCAACATATTCACAAGCTAAGAATGAGACGAAGATTTTACGGCTTCAACATGATATCTTCACCATCAAACAGAATGGTCGTCCATTGCACTCTTTATATACATCCCTTCATGGGATGTTTAAGAAGCTGTACAGCTTTATGCTTGTCACGTCTACCCCAGAGCAGCAAAAGACCTATAGGAATGTCACCATAGTTGGCGTTTTCCTGTCAGCA
This sequence comes from Ottelia alismoides, assembly GCA_037367405.1. Classification (NCBI taxonomy): domain Eukaryota; kingdom Viridiplantae; phylum Streptophyta; class Magnoliopsida; order Alismatales; family Hydrocharitaceae; genus Ottelia; species Ottelia alismoides. Next base: position 368,698 of record JAZKJV010011529.1, on the reverse strand, counting down.
CTTGATCCAGAATACGAGGCAGCGCAGTCGCAGATACTGCTGGACTCTACAATTCCTCCTATGAAGGAAGCCTTTCACAAACTTAGTCGTATAACCGTCCCATCCTCCACTACAAATCATACATCCTCAGCAATGGCAGCATCCTGAGGTCGCAATGGTTCTTCTTCATTCTGTGGATGTGGACCTCGAGGAAGGGGAGGTAGTGTTCGCCTACCATGTACATTCTGTCATCGCCCTGGACATACTGAGGATACATGCTACTCCAAGCATGGCTTCCCTGCCTCTGCATGATTGGCTGAACAGATTAAGACTCTAGGTGTGTCTTCCTTGGACCAACGTTTTGATGATTTTGTAGCTCGTTTGAGGGGTATTATACCTCCATCCGGTCCTGTAATGTCTTCGCCAGTACTTGAGAGTCATCCAGATGTTGTGGCCTCATCCTCCTCTAGCAGCTCAGGTAGTACTTATGCTCTTACTAGCAGTAGTGGATCTGATACTATGGGGTGGATCATGGACTCTGGTGCTACACATCATTTTTGTGGAGATCGGGGTCAACTTTCATCTTACAGACAGGTTTCTCCTGGACGCACTGTGGTTATTGCAGATGGAACACAGACAGGTTTCTCTTGAACGCACTATGGTTATTACAGACAGCTTACAAACATGAGGTATGTTCTGAGAATATTATTTCTAATGATGGATCTAATGGTTTACCTGAGCAGGTTTCGTTACAGGGGACAGAGGAGGAGGCTACTGATTTAGATCTACCTATTGCGCTTCGGAAACAGAAGCGAAGTTGCGCGTCATATCCTATTGCCTCTGTGGTTTCTTTTGATCGGTTGCATGGTGAATTCAGGAGTTTTGCTATTGCTCTATCTGTTGTGGACATTCCACAGAATTACAAGGAGCCCTTGAGGACGGTAGATGGTGATTAGCTATGGAGGAAGAAATGGTGGCTCTTCAGTCGAGAGGCACCTGGAGTCTTGTTCCTACTCCTACGGGCGTGTCTATGGTTGGCCATAAATGGGTGTTCACAGTCAAGCAAAATGCGGATGGCAGCATCGATAGATACAAGGCACGCCAAGTTGCATGAGGATTTACACAAACGTATGGAGTGGATTATCTGGATACATTCTCACATGTTGCTCGTCATTCCACCTTACGGATTCTTCTATCTGTTGTTGTTATTCGAGATTGGCCACTATTCCAGTTCGATGTCAAGACTGCATTCTTATATGGTGATCTTCAAGAGGAAGTCTATATACAACAACCACCTGGTTTTCCTATTGAGGGGGAGTATTCACAGGTTTGTAGACTTCATAAGGTGATTTATGGCCTTAAGCAGAGTCCTAGATCTTGGTTCCAAAAGCTTTCATATCTGTTTGAAAAGCAGGGCTATAAATGCTCCAATGCATATTATTCCCTCTTTATACAGAAAACATCTAAAGGTATGGTTGCCTCTATGGTATATGTTGATGATATTCTCATTACAGGAGATGATATACAAGGAATCACGACGACAAAAGAAATGTTGGGTCGTGAGTTTGTCACCAATGACCTGGGAGTCCTGAGATATTTTCTGGTATTGGAATTTGCCAGGAATCAACAAGGACTAGTGATGACTCAAAGGAAATATGTCACTGACTTGCTGAGTGAAACAGGAATGCTTGGATGTCGGCCTGCCACTACACCTATAAATCCAAGCATGAAACTATATGATGATGATACTGACAAGGTGGATAGGAGGAGATACAGAGAACTGGTTGGAAAACTTATGTATGTTACCATTACCATACCCGATATATCTTTCGCAGTTAGTCGGGTGAGTCAGTTCATGGAGCAACCACGTCAGGTACATATGGATGCTATACATACGATACTCATGTATATTAAATCATCCCCAGGTGCAGGACTATTATTTAAGAAAGGCAAAGAAATCACTATCTCAGCATGCGTAGATGCAGATTATGCAGGTAAAGATAGGAAGTTCACCATTGGATCTGTTGTGTATGTTGGGAATTCTCTCGTCTCATGGAGAAGCAAGAAGCAAACGGTGGCATCAAGATCTAGTGCAGAGTTTGAATATAGGGTGATGGCCCAGGCTAGTACAGAAATGGTGTGGGTTAAGGCTGTTCTCACTGATTTATATGTAGATGTGCCACTTCCCATGACACTAAACTGTGACAATCAAGTTGTTATATTCATTGCAAATAATCCAGTATTTCATGAACGAACCAAGCACATTGAGGTTGATTGTCATGTTATACGAGATATGATTCAAAAGGGTTTTATCTCCACATCTCATGTTAGTTCAAGGGACCAGACCACTGATATCTTCATCAAGGCCCTACTTAGAGGACCATTACAGAAGTGCTCGTCCAAGCTGAGCATGATCGACATCTATGCTCCATCTTGAGAGGGAGTGTAGAGATATATGTTATGCTATGTTGTTCTATTATTTTGTATTGTTTCTTATTTCTTTTCTACTTATGGACTCTTTATGTAATTTACCCATAGGCACCTCTCCTATATAAGAGAGCCTAGGGTTTGTGGAATAAACAACGCAGTATTTTCTTTAAACAATGACCAATGTTTCTATTCAAAAAATGCATTGGAACATTGTAGGGTCCTATGTCAGGCCTGGTCCCCTTAATATGGTTCTCGTTTTAATATAATTTGGTGGTGGAACCCAACTTGGGACACCACCTGTTTTTCTTTCAAAAAAACCTTCACCGGAACTATTGTCTCGCCTCTCGACTCAAGAGATACAAAGCATTCCAGCCTGCCAGCTTCTTCTCCAGCTTCTCCATTACCAACGACCAATCAACCTGTCTAATTTTCCTATACATCAACGATAGGCCTAAATAAATGATAGGCAGACTCCTCTGGGCCATCCCCAAAATCTCTCTACACATAGCAACCTCCTCTGAACTAAGGTTAAAAAGTACAAAGGCTAACTTTGCACCATTAACCTTCAAACCCGACAAGTCACCAAGAATATTTAATATTGTTTTGATCATCTTAAATTCTATCGCAGCCCCTTCGATGAAGAAAACGGTGTTGTCCACGTATTGTAAGAATGATATCGAGAAGTACTCTTTAGAGTAACCCCTAAAGAAACCCCCTTCTTCGACAAGCCCTGGCATAACTACTAATGCATCCACTGGAAGAACAAACAACAGAGGGTGCTAAGGGATACCCTTGCTTCGCACCCCTCTGCAGTTGAAACTTGAAAGAAACCTCCTTCATCTTTTCCATTAACTAGCACCGAGAATGAGGACATAATGAGCATCCCTTCATCCAGTCGATCAAGACATCCTGGAAGACCCTCCTAGGGATGCAAATGAACAAATACGAATGCGAATTCATGTCATACCATTATCATCTTCATATCATTTTACGAATACGAATATGAATGTTACACGAATGTAAAAAATCAAGATCCATATCCTCAAAATACGACTACGAATACGAATCTTTTAGGAACGAATATGAATATCCAAGTGAATATTAACTTTTACATGAATATTAAATTATAAATAAAAAAGTACATGATTAAATTATAAACATTTCACATTCGAAATTTCCTTTTGTTGAGATATCTATATCTCACCGTATTATATTTATATTTTATGTTTTCTTTGGGTATCACTTATGTAATTAACTCTTGGCTCTTCTCCTATATAAGAGAGCCCTAGGATCTCTTTTATCATATGACTTATTTTTATCTCAACATGGTATCAGAGCAACGGTCCTAGACCGGGATTCTCAAACCAAAACCCTAACCCTAACCCCACCCGCCCCCCCCCTCTCTCCGCATGTTGCCGATCCATCTCAGCAGTGCCGTCACGCCTTCCCAGCACCACCGCACCCTTCCGCACGGCCAGCGGCACCTCCCAGCACCCCCACCGACTGTCAGCAGCCCCTCCCAGCAGCGTCGTCGCCTCCCAGCGACCCACCCGACGCCACCCTACAGCGGGAACCTCCCCACACGGCCTTACAGACTCAGCAACCGGCCCGACGCCGCCGTTTTGCCTCCTTAGGCGTTGAGGCCTGATCTAGAAGGGCTCCTGCGCACTCTCTGCAGCCCCGGGTCCCTCATTTGAGTGCAACGGACCCTCCTTCAACCTCGTCGAGGTCTGGACTGATTTGCGAGGGGTGATATAGTCTGATTTCTCCTTTTATTTGTGGCCTTCGAGCTCAAACACAACATTAGGGATGAGTGTATAAGTCTACAGATATACCTCATCCCTCATATGATGTTGTAGACAAGTCTATTGTTGAGATATTCCCCTATTGTTCTGCATTTTGGCCTATTGAAGAATGTCAGAAAACAAGGCTGATGTGTTCTCTTCCGAAGCCTTCAAAGGGTCGGCACCTATCGTAAAGATGGGCGGGACCAACTACGAGTTATGGTCCATGCAGTTTCGTACCCTAATGCAATGCCACAAGGAGCATATTCTGACTGATTCAGAGCCAGCGGACAAGACTGGGGCAAATGCATCATGGAAGCAAGATGATGCATATGCTCGTATGTGTCTCTCTGGGACGCTTAGTACGAAGATTGCTAATGATATTGTCAATCAGCCAACTGCAGAGGCCATATGGGACATATTGGCCGCTACCTACGGACAGGCAAAAAATGAGAGCAAGATACTCCAACTTCAGTTCGACATTTTCTCAACCAAGCAAAATGGTCGAACTCTCCATGCGTATTTTTCTCATCTGAGGGGCATGTTTGAACGACTCCATAGTTTCATGCCTATTACTACCAGCGTGGAACAACAACAGGCATATCGGAATGCCACTATGACTGGAGTTTTCCTGTCATCCCTTGACTCAGAGTATGATGTCGCTCGTACTCAACTTATGACTAGCGAGACCATACCACCAATGGACGAGGTCTACAAGCAGCTGAGCAGGATTACTACCACACCTACTTCCACGTTGCAGCCGACATCCTCGACTATGGCTGCTTCTCGTGGACGAGGCAGTGCATCCCAGTTCCATGGTTGTGGACCTCGTGGTAGAGGTGGAGGCCGTCAGCGTGGTCCATGTTCTTATTGTCGTTGTCCTGGCCACTCAGAGGAGACATGCTTTCACAAGCATGGCTTTCCGGCGTCTGCACGTGTTGCTGAGCAGACTGACTCTTCACCTGCACCCACTAGTGATGCACGCTTTGATGATCTTGTCTTGAGACTTCGAGAAATGGTGATCACTCATGTGACTCAGACTGCATGACCATCAGATGCAGCGGCCACCGTCAGAGCAATGCCTAGTTCATCACGTATTTCTTATGTGCTTACCATTAGCAGCAGTTCCGATGTGACTGATTGGATTATGGATTCTAGAGCATCTCACCACGTGTGTGGAGATCGGACACAGTTTTCTTTGTACAGGACTATTCCTTCTAGGCGATCTGCGATCATAGCCAATGGAGTTCGGCTATCCAGTGTTGGACAGGGGGAGATTGTTTTAGCCCCTTCTATACGTCTTCAGAATGTTTTACATGCTCCAGACTTTCAAATGAATCTTTTATCCATTAGTCAGATTACAAAAGATTTACACTGTCGTGTCATTTTTGACCCCACTTCTCTTATGTTTCAGGACATACTAACTGACAGGATGATTATTCATGGTCGTGAGCAAAGAGGACTGTACAAGCTTGCAGTTCCATCATGTGTTGGGGTGGCCTCTATTCCCTCTGGATCTGTCTCGCCTTTTCTGTGGCATACTCGCTTTGGCCATCTTCCCCTTCAAAAGATGATATGTGTCCTCCCGCAAATATCTACTCGTACTACTTTGGACTGTGAAGCTTGTCAGCGTGGGAAACACCATCGCTCCTCCTTACCGAGTCATCCCAGTCGTAGTAGTAGTTGGTCCTTTGAGTTGATTCATTTTGACATTTGGGGTCCAAGCCGTGTTCCTGATCATCAGGGGCATAGATTTTATATTGTAGCTGTGGATGATTATCCTAGACTCTCTTGGGTTTTTTTGCTTAAACATAAGTCTGAAGCAGTTGCTATAATTAAGACTTTTCTTATTGAGATTAACAACATATTTTCTGCTAAAGCCAAATACATTCGTATCGACAATGCTTTGCAATTTCCTACTATTCATTTGGCGGAATTTCTCCAGTCTATGGGTATAGTTCATTAGACTTCATGCACTTATACATCACAGCAAAATAGGGTTGCAGAACGCAAACATCGTCACCTCTTAGACATCACGAGGACCGTGTTGATTCACAGTTGTACACCTCATTCATTCTGGGGGGATGTGGTCCTAACCGCCTATTACTTGGTAAATCGCATGCCATCCACTATTCTTGAAGAGAAGAGTCCCTTCTCGATTGCGTTTCCCGAAAAGGAATTTTTCACGCTTACTCCTCATGTTTTTGGATTGGTGGCTTTTGTCCACGACTTTACTCCTGGCCATGACAAGCTCTCACCTAGAGCTGTCAAATGTATCTTTGTTGGTTATTCTCGTACCCAAAAGGGTACAAATGTTTTGATCCTGTTGGGAGAAAATACGATGTGAGCGCTGATGTTACATTTTTCGAATCTATTACGTATTCCTGCAGGTGACAGGTTGTCTAATCCTGGAACCAGAGAGGATGTTGTGGTTCCTCCACCTCCATCTGCTCCTTGTGATGTACCTCGATCTTCAACACCACCACCACTACCCCCACCGCCACCTCCTCCCAAAGATTCTACATTCTTACCCCATGTTTATACTCGCAGGACTTCTACTCGCCCCTCTGCTCATGGGCCTGCCACATCATCCACCATGCCTCAGGTATGCCAAGAACATATTATTTCTACTGATGGAGATTTGAATAATGAACATGAAGAGTTAATTCCAAGGGACTGTGAGGATGATGACCTGGCTCTTAGGAAACATCGTCGCCAATGTGTCAATTACCCAATGGATGCACATGTTTCCTTGGATCATCTTTCAGAGATCTACAAGAAGTTTATAGTGGGACTATATGTTGTTACTACCCCGCGGACGTATCAGGGGACGCTTCAGGACTGTTGACGCATAGGCTATTTTGTATCTTTTTGTTATTTCATTTTCCTGTTATTCTCTTTATGTAATTTACCCATAGGCTACTCTCCTATATAAGAGAGCCTAGGGCTATGGAATAGATCATCTCATTTTCACGTTTTCCAACATGGTATCAGAGCGACGGTCCTAGACCGGAGTTCTCGAAACCCTAACCCTAACCCGTCCCACCCGCCGGCCTCTCTTCTCTCTCTCTTCTCTCGGCGATCGCCTCTCCCCGATCGCTCATAGGCGCAGCCTCGATAGCGATCACCTCCCAGCCCCGACCCTCCAGTGCTTCTCGCTGATCGCCGTGGCGCAGCCCCACAGGGTTGGCTTCTCGCTGATCGCCGATCGCCTGGCGCTTCTCACCAAATCGGGCCCTAGAACTGATCGCCTAGTGCTCCTTGCGCTACTCGCCGATCGCTGCGCTGCATAGCGCGCAATACGTGCACTCTACAGTGCATCTTGCGCCTCCTGCGGTGCGCCTTCTGTGCGCCTCCTAGTGCGGCACCATCTCCTGTGCGGCACCATCTTTGCGTGCTGTGCTGTGCGGCAAGCGTGCACCTTCCAGTGCAAGCGTGCTGTGCTGTGCTGTGCGCATAGCGTCAGTCTCCTGTGCGCATAGCGTTTCGTGGTTTTCTACAAGCGTGCTCTAGGGTTTCTACAATAGAAACCTGTACGGGTGCGGATCGTAGCGCGCGTAGGTCCATGGGGATAGTTGCTTGAGGTCTACACATGCAGCTCATCCCGTGTATGTCATTGTAGACAAATATTATCTGTTGCAGGTCGCTCCAGTCTTCTGTATCCAGTATGTCAGAAAGCAAGGCAGATATTCCATCCATGGGCACATTTCGTGGTCCAGCGTCCATTGTCAAGATGGATGGCACGAATTATGAACTGTGGGCAATGCAGTTCATGAGTATGATGAAGTCCACGGGCAAGAAGCATATTCTCACAGAGCCCGAGCCTGCAGAGAAGACTGGAGTCCATGCCTCATGGGAGGCTGACGATGCATATGCAAAGGTGTGGCTATCTGGCACATTGGCTATTGAAATCGCCAATGACATTCTTCATCAGCCCACAGCCAAAGACATGTGGGATATCCTAGCAGCGACATATTCTCAGGCGAGGAATGAGACGAAGATCCTGCAACTTCAACATGATATATTCACAATTAAGCAGAATGGCCGCCCATTACATTCTCTCTATACATCTTTGAGAGGAATGTTTGAGAAGCTCCATAGCTTCATGCCTCTTACCGCCACACCAGAACAGCAGAAGACATACAGGAATGCGACAATGGTGGGTGTGTTTCTCGCTGCACTCGATCCAGAGTATGAGGCAGCACGTTCACAGATTTTGGCGGACTCGACTATTCCTCCCATGGAGGAAGCTTTTGACAGATTGAGCAGGATTACTGTACCTTCAGCAGCCACTAGTCAGAATCCCTCAGCCATGGCAGTCAACAGAGGCCGTGGTTCTCAATACCAGGGCCGTGGACGCATTCCCCGTGGAAGGGGTGGCCGCACTAGGCCAACATGCTCGTATTGTCACAGAGTCGGCCATACTGAAGACACATGCTACTCAAAGCATGGATTTCCTGCATCTGCACGAGCTGCTGAGCAGATAGAGCCCCCGTCTGCATCTACACTGGATCAGCGTTTTGATGATCTGGTTGCCCGCCTCAGGGGCATTATCCCACCATCTGGCCCAGCACCGATGACAGAGAGTCATACTGATGTTGCTGCTTCTGCTTCTGCGTCTGCCTCTACGAGTACTTCAGGTAGTACACTTGCACTTCATAGTAGTAGATCGGATACATTGCCATGGATCATGGACTCAGGCGCTACACATCATCTATGTGGCGACCAGAGTCTACTTTCAGGATATACTCAGATCCCTCCAGGACGGACAGTAGTGATTGCCAATGGCACACATTCACCCATCACGGGCCAGGGGGAGATTAGATTGACATCCTCCATGCAGCTCAAAAATGTTTTACATGCACCACATTTTTCTATGAATCTTTTGTCAATCAGTCAGATTACGAAGGATCTCCAATGTCGAGCTATTTTTGATCCATCTTCTTTGATTTTTCAGGACATCCGTACGGGCAACGTGATTGGTCATGGCTATGAGCAAGGAGGCCTCTATCGTCTGAACCAGACCCCATTTGTCGGAATCACATCTTCTCCTGCTGGACAAGTATCTTCTCTCCTGTGGCATCTGCGTTTTGGTCATCTACCGCTTCAGAAATTGCGTCTTGTCTTACCTTATAGTTTTTCTCACACACCTATCCAGTGTGAGGCGTGTCAGTTGGGAAAACATCACAGGTCATCGTTTCCCAGTAGTCAAGGTCGGAGTAGTAACTCCAAATTTGAGTTGTTTCATGTTGATGTCTGGGGTCCAAGTCGTGTTCCCGATCATCAGGGGCACAGGTTTTATATTGTTTTTGTAGATGATTTCTCAAGAGCATCATGGGTCTTTCTAATGAAAAATAAGTCTGAAGCTGGAAATATTATTATTCAATTTCTAAATGAGATTCAGAATGTTTTTTCCACAACTGTCAAAATTATGAGAAGTGACAATGCCTTAGAGTTATGCACCAATAATCTAACCAACTACTACTCCTCTAAAGGAATTGTTCACCAAACTTCTTGTGCCCATACGTCTCAACAAAATGGGGTTGCAGAAAGAAAACACCGTCACCTTCTTGATGTCACAAGGTCACTTCTCATTCAGAGTCATGTTCCGTATTCATACTGGGGTGATGCAGTCCTTACTGCATGTTACCTTATAAATCGTATGCCCTCGTCTGTCCTGAATGAACAGGTTCCTTTCTCACTGATTTATCCTGACAAGGATCTGTTCACTCTTACCCCTCGTGTGTTTGGGTCAGTCGCGTTTGTCCATCAGTTGTCGCCCGGTTCTGACAAGCTCTCTCCTAGAGCTGTCAAGTGTGTATTTGTGGGGTACTCCAGAACTCAAAAGGGGCACAAGTGTTTTGACCCTGTACGTCGGCGGTATATGATCAGTGCAGATGTTACATTCTTTGAATCCATCATGTATTTCTCAGATTCTGGGAAAATGCAGCCGCCACCTATATCCCCTGACATTGTATTCATGGCACCACCAACATCACAACCGCCACCAACATCTGAACCAACACCACCACCGCCACCACCATCAACAGTACCTCCGTTACCATTCTATTACACCCGGAGGCCGAATCAAACTCATGGTCCTGACCAGTCAACTAGCTCGCCTACGGTATGTAATGAGAATATTAATGTTGATGGATCTGACGACATTTCTCAGCAGGGTGCATTACAGGAGCATGGTGATACCACAGAGGACCTCGATGTTCCAATAGTTCTACGCAAACCGAAGAGAAGCTGTGTCCAGTATCCTGTATCAGCAGTGGTGTCGTTTGAGAGGCTATCTGGACCATTCAGGACGTTTGCACTGGCACTTTCAGCTACAGCCATTCCACGGAACCATCATGATGCTATGCAGGATGCTAGATGGCGACTAGCAATGGAAGAGGAGATGGAGGCACTTCAGTCTAGAGGGACCTGGAGTTTGGTTCCTATACCTCCAGATGTTAGCCCGGTGAGTTGCAAATGGGTGTTTACAGTTAAGCACAATGCAGATGGTTCCATTGACAGGTACAAGGCACGCCTTGTTGCTCGGGGCTTCACGCAGACATATGGGGTAGATTACCTAGACACCTTCTCCCCTGTGGCGCGTCATTCCACTTTACGGATCCTGCTATCTGTTGCGGTTGCGAGAGACTGGCCACTCTATCAACTGGACGTAAAGAATGCATTTTTGTATGGAGACTTGCAGGAGGAAGTCTATATGCAACAGCCACCTGGTTTTGCTGTTGAGGGGGAGTGTTCCAAGGTTTGCAGATTGCATAAGGCCATCTATGGTCTTAAGCAGAGCCCCAGAGCATGGTTTCAGAAGCTTTCAGACCTCTTTGAGAAACAAGGATATAAACGCTCCAATGCTGATCATTCCTTGTTCGTGCAGAAGACGGCGAGAGGTATCATTGTAATCATGGTTTATGTTGATGATATCTTGATTACAGGTGATGATGACCAAGGCATTAAGCAAGCAAAGGAAAGGCTGGGGACCGAGTTTGTCACCAAGGACTTGGGAGTTCTTAGATATTTCCTGGGGCTGGAATTTGCTAGAAATCCATATGGATTAGTCATGACACAGAGGAAGTATGTCACAGATTTACTGAGTGAGACAGGTATGCTAGGGTGTCGACCTGCTACGACACCAATGGACCCTAGCATGAAGCTGTATGATGATGACACAGAAGAGGTGGATCAGAGAAGGTACAGAGAACTGGTAGGCAAATTACTGTATGTCACTATCACTAGACCTGATATACAGTTTGCAGTGAGTCGTGTGAGCCAGTTCATGGAGCAACCACGCCAGGTCCATATGGATGCCATACACATGATTCTGAGATATCTAAAATCATCTCCAGGTGCAGGCTTGATATTTAAGAAAGGAAAGGAGATTTCTGTTACAGGATGTGCGGATGCAGACTATGCAGGATGCCCCAAGGACAGGAAGTCAACATCAGGGTTTGCAGTCTATGTTGGAGATGCTCTAGTTTCGTGGAAGAGCAAGAAGCAGACAGTAGTAGCTAGATCCAGTGCTGAATCAGAATATAGGGATATGGCCCAGGCGAGCACAGAAATGATGTGGGTAAAATCCTTACTTGCAGACCTATGTATTGATATACCTCTTCCTATGAGGTTGGAATGTGACAATCAGGCTGCCTTGTTCATTGCAAATAACCCAGCCTTTCATGAGAGGACCAAGCATATTGAGGTCGACTGTCACTACATACGTGACATGATTCAGAAGGGGTTCATTGCTACATCTCACGTCACATCAGAGAATCAGACTGCTGATATTTTCACCAAGGCATTATTTAAAGGCCCATTCCAGAAGTGTGCGTCCAAGCTGAGCATGATTGATATCTATGCTCCATCTTGAGGGGGAGTGTTGACGCATAGGCTATTTTGTATCTTTTTGTTATTTCATTTTCCTGTTATTCTCTTTATGTAATTTACCCATAGGCTACTCTCCTATATAAGAGAGCCTAGGGCTATGGAATAGATCATCTCATTTTCACGTTTTCCAACAAGGACAGTAGGTGGCGCCTTGCTATGGAAGAAGAGATGACAGTTCTACGATCACGGGGCACATGGAGCATTGTCTCACCTCCACCAGGAGCATCTATTGTGAGCTGTAAATGGACATTCACGGTCAAGAAAAGGGCCGATGCCAGTGTAGACCGATTCAAATCAAGGCTTGTGGCTCGGGGGTTCACCCAAACCTATGGGGTGGATTATCAGGACACCTTCTCTCCAATAGCAAGACATTCGACACTACGCATTCTACCATCTGTTGTTGTTTCCAGGGACTGGCATCTGTATCAACTTGATGTCAAGAATGCCTTTCTCTACGGGGATCTACATGAGGAAGTATATATGCAACAACCACCAGGATTTGCTACTGAGGGGGGGTCTCAGAAGGTGTGCCAACTTCACAAGGAGATTTATGGCCTGAAGCAGAGTCTGAGAGCTTGGTATCAAAAGCTATCGGAGTTGATAGAGAAAAAAGGGGTTTGTGCGGTCTACTGCGGAACACTCACTGTTTGTACAAAGGACACCTAGAGGTATCGTGGCTATTCTTGTTTATGTGGATGATATTGTCATTACAGGAGATGATGAGCAAGGTATTCTTACTGTCAATGAGTTCCTTGGTCAGCAGTTTGTGACTAAGGACATTGGCAATCTTCGCTACTTTCTTGGATTAGAGTTCGCCAGGAATCAACACGGACTCGTGATGAGTCAAAGGAAATTTGTTATGGATCTTCTATCTGAGACAGGTATGACAGGGTGCAAACCTGCTTCTACTCCTATGACTGCAAGCATGAGATTGTATGATGAGGACATCGGAGAAATTGACAGGAGGAGATATTGAGAGCCCGTTGGGAAGCTCCTATAGGCCACCATTACCAGGACGGATATTGCTTTTGCAGTTAGCAAAGTCAGTCAGTTCGTGGAGCAACCCAGGAAGGTGCATATGGATGTCGTCCACATGATCTTGAGGTATTTGAAGACTTCACCTGGCTCTGGCCTTTTGTTCAGTAGGGATGCATCACTTGAGGTGACAGGATGTGCAGATGCAGATTATGTTGGTCGTCCCAGGGATAGAAAGTCGACTTCTGGTTTTGCTATCTTTGTAAGCAGCTCACTTGTTTCGTAGAAAAGAAAGAAGCGGATAGTGGTGGCCAGATCTAGTGTTGAGTCTGAATATAGGGCTATGGCACAAGGATGTACAGAAATGATGTGGGTTATATCAGTATGAACCGACCTTACTGTTGAGGTTTCTCTTCCTACGAAGCTTTTACGTGATAATCAAGAAGCTTTATTTATTGCCAATAACCCTGCTTTTCATGAGAGGACAAAGCATATCGAGGTTGATTGTCATTACACTAGAGACATGATCTAGAAAGGTCTTATATCCACCTCTCATGTTTCCACAGGAGATCAGACGACAGATATCTTCAGGACCAGAGATCCATTTCTGAGATGGTGTTCCAAGCTGAGCATTGTTGATATTTATGCTCCAGCTTGAGGGGGAGTGTTGAGATGTTTATATCTCACCGTATAATATTTATATTTTATGTTTTCTTTAGGTATCACTTATGTAATTAACCCTTGGCTCTTCTCCTATATAAGAGAGCCCTGGGATATCTTTTATCATATGACTTATTTTTATCCCAACACTTTTCTACAAAAAAATAAGATTTGATTTCTCGGAATTAACATTACAAGATTAAGAATTTAAGATGCTAAATCAGATCGGATGTTGTTGCAACTGAGAGGGAGGTTGCAGCTATGGCGGAGCGAGGTTGAATGCGATGAAGAATTTAAGATAAACCAATTAGATGAAAACCTCACATATAATTCAGAATGGAAACGACAACCGTAGAAGAAACTAACCTTGGTGAATGATGGATATCCTAAACATGATTCTCGAGCACGACAACAAGGAGACTGAGCACCATCGGAGGGAGGTTGGGCGGTGGCGTCATGGAGGCAGAGGCCGATGGGGAGATGGAGGGAGGTTGGGTAGGGGAGGCGGGGGAGGCAGAGGGCGGGTGGGGAGGCAGAGGGTAGCGGGGGAGGTGGAGGGCGGTAGGAAGAGGCGAAGGGCAACTGGGTGGGGGAGGTAGGTGGGGGCGTCAGGGGAGGTGGAGGGCGGTGGTGGAGGCAGAGGGAGGTTGGGAAGGGGAGGCGGGGGAGGTAAAGGGCAACAAGGGGAGGCAAGGGAGGTGGAGGGCAGCAGCGGAGGTTAGAGGAAGGTAGTGGGCAGCTAGATGGGGGAGGCAGAGGTTTGCAGGGGAGGTGGAGTGATGCGGGAGAGGCAGAGGGAGATTGGGGAGGAGGGCGACGTGCCGACAGGGGTGGCGGGGAGAAAGAGGGTGGCGCGCAGGCGAGGGTGGCGGGGAAGAAGAGGGAACCTGGGGAGGAAGAGGGGTCGGCAGGGGAGAGGGGATTTGGGGGAAATGTGGATTATTTTGGGGCAACCAACCCTAATTTCATTTTTGAATTTTAAATATATTATGTGAATATCCATATTCGTAACCGAATTCGTTCTTTTTCATATACATATTCGTTAACTTAAGATTCCTATTCGGATTCGTATACTACGCGAAAAATTCGTTTAGAATATTCGTATTCGTATTTGTTGAGGGAAAAGATTGAATTGCACTATGAGAGACCCTAGGATTCTCTTATATAGGAGAGGAATCTATTAGGCAAATTACAAGAAGAAGAACAAAGACAAAAAAATAAGAAAAACGACAGTAAAGATAACTAATATCTCAACACTCCCCCTCAAGCTGGAGAGTAGATATTGATTAGACTCGACTTGGAGCAACATCTCTAATAAGGTCCTCTGGCTATGGCCTTTGTAAGTACATTTGTTGTCTGGTCTCCAGAGCTGACATGCATAGCGGTGATAAGACCCTTCTGTATCGTTGTCATGAGTGTAGTGACAGTCCACCTCTATGTGCTTCATCATCTCATGAAAGGTTGGGTTGTTGGCAATGAAAAGAGCGTCTTGATTATCACATTGGAGGTGCATAGGGAGAGGCACCTCTATAGTCAAGTCAGTAAGAACATATCTGACCCACATCATCTCGGTGCTGGCCTGTGCCATGGCCCCGTATTTTGACTCAGCACTTGATCTGGCAACCACAGTCTGCTTCTTACTCTTCCATGAAACAAAAGAATTCCCTATGAATACAGTAAAGCCTGATGTAGACTTCCTATCCTTTGGACATCCGGCATAATCTACATGCACATGTTGTAACTGAGAGAGATGTGCCTTTGCTAAAAAGAAGTCCTGTACCAGGTGAAGTCTTCATATATCTCAGAATGATATGAACTGCATACATATGTGCCTGTCTGGGCTGCTTCATAAACTGACTTGTTAGAAAATAGAGAATGCGGAAGCTGAATAATAAACAGAGCATAATCTAGAGAAAGATAAACATCATAGAACAAGAAATTTTTACGTGGGACCCTGCTCCCTAAGGAGTAGGATGAACCACGGGGAGAAGCCCTCAAAGGGGTGTATGCTTTATTGCTTTTTCTCTCAATGGGCTACAAGGGTGTGAGGCTCTATATATATAGCACCCACGGAGTCTCCACAATCCCACAAGTGGTAGATGTGGTACTAAACTCTAGATGGGGTAAATGGATCTCTCCAAGATCTATTTACCCATCTCCCTCATAGATGACGCATACAACGAATACTCCAACACTCCCCCTCAAGCTAGAGC
The DNA here is from genome assembly GCA_037367405.1 of Ottelia alismoides. Taxonomy (NCBI): domain Eukaryota; kingdom Viridiplantae; phylum Streptophyta; class Magnoliopsida; order Alismatales; family Hydrocharitaceae; genus Ottelia; species Ottelia alismoides. The sequence goes on along the minus strand of JAZKJV010011529.1, from coordinate 352,761 downwards.
ATGCAATGCTCAGCTTGGACAAATAGAAAGAAACTCAACTCACGCTACAGGAAACTACGGATAATATCAACTCAATGCGCACAACTGTTGTTGTCGAGGACGTTGCTTCTCATGACGTGCAGGTGAGGAGGACAACGGGTTGGAGTATGAGTCTGTTGAATCTCCTCATCGGATAGCATGTACTCTGAACTGCGCTTGTCAGAGCCACTGTAATTGGAAATGAGTCTCCTCGTCGAAGTACTCTGGCCCGCCACAATAATGTGGATAACTGGCTCCATCTCTGAAAACGGTCGAACTGAAAGGGCCGTGGAAGTGCAATCCTCGTCGGAGTCTACGGTCGATGGAAAATGGAGTCCTAAAAGAAGTCTCCTCGTCAGAGAACTGGATCTCTCCCATCTGGCACAGAGAATGGTACACTACTCTGGTGTACCTATGGTACCACATGAAAAACCCTTGCCAACATGGCAAAGGGAATGGCCCTCTACTCTGAAGTCCCTATGGCTCACATGAAAAACCCTAGCTGACAAAAACAAGAAAAGATGGGGATCACTACAAAAGATGGCAAACATGTGCACATCTGAAAAGAAGACCACATACATGTGTATGTCTGAAACTGAAGACTCGGAAACATTGACGTCGAGTCTGAATAACTGTAGAGTATGAACTTCTGATCAGTCTGGAGAATCTGACATCTGGAATCTACAACAAGACCTGCGACTCTAAATAATACTCCCCCTTTCTCCCATATTGGTCGAAACATCAACATCGACCAAGTTGGGAGAAGACATGAAGAGTGGGAGAAACATGAAACCAATAAGTAGTTTACACATTTTCTTTTTATCGGCTTTTCACATCAATTTTTTTGAAACTTTTGTTAAGCCATATTGTTTCCTCCCTTTTTTAGGGCTTTTGCAACAATATATATTTTTTTTAAATTGTGTATGGCTTTTTACTTGTAAATGCCTCTTCTCATGTATTCTTCTTCTTCTTCTCCCTCTCTCTCTTTTGGACCTTTCATTACCTCTTTTTTTTAATCAACCGCACAACAGGCTCATGGCCCCATACAATAACATCCGAATTTTTTATTTAAACGGTCGGAGCGGGAGCGCACGATGCTTGGGGCCCGCCTGGAGCAAAAGGTCTGGCGAGGAGGGGATGTGTGGGCACGAAAAGTCAGGTCGTATGAGTGTCACCGATAGGGTTTTCTTCGCCTAGAGTCCTAGAGGACAGCCCATGCGATGGGATGTCGTCGTGGGAGCTTGGGACCTGGAGGTCACTTGAAGGAGCCTGGAGGGGTCTTCATCGCCCAGGGAGATGGAGAATCAGCAGGACGAGCCGCAGTGCAATGGCGGCACAGGGGCTCCAGGGAGGAGAAGGCGCCGTTAGTGGGGTTGACTCGCACCGCCTGCACAAGGACTCTAGGGTATTGCATGCACGAGGAGAAGGGCTCGCGCTCCTCGGAGCGAGAGCACGACCTGTGCAGGGGTGGGGTGGAGATCCGCCTGGAGGTCTGGAAGGAAAACCAACTTCGGTAAGGAGGTCCGACTTCCTAGGTCTTCGACAGGGAGGTGCAGCCTCTAGTTCCTAGTTGAGAACCAACTTCGGCGCCTGCGTGAGAAGCTGCGAGACTTAAGGATCTAGAACAGCCTGGGTTGATCGCCTGCTAGATCTGGAGCGAACACACGCTGCCAGGTGGTTGAATATGGCCTTATCCGGAGCATGAAGGATTAGGGTTTCAACGAAAAATCCTGAACCATTCCGAACACGATCTTCAAACATAAATCTTCAAGAAACAATGAATCTTATAATCGAATCTTAAAAAAATATATAAACTTCCTCGAGAATCGAAACCCGCTCTGATACCATGTTAGAAAATAAAGAATGCGAAAGTTGAATGATAAATAGAGCATAATCTAGAGAAAGATAAACATTAGAGAACAAGAAATGTTTATGTGGAACCCTACTCCCTAAGGAGCGGGATGAAACCACGGGATAAGCCCTCAAAGGGGTGTATGCTTTATTGCTTTTTCTCTCAATGGACTGCAGGGGTCTGGGGCTCTATAGCACCCAGAGAGTCTCCCAAATACCACAGGTGGTAGATTTGATACTAAACTCTGGATGGGGTAAATGGATCTCTCCGGGATCCATTTACCCATCTCCCTCATAGATGACGCATACAACGAATACTCCAACATGACTCACTTTGCTCATGACAAATGATATGTTGGGCCTGGTAATAGTCACATATAGTAGCTTACCAACAAGCTCTTTGTACCTCTGATTGTCGACCTCCTTAGTATCATCATCATAGAGCTTCATGCTCGGGTCAATAGGAGTAGTGGCAGGTCTACAATCTGCCATGCTTGTCTCTGAAAAAAGATCGGTAAACGTACTTCCTATGGGTTATCACAAGACCTCGTCGGTTCCTGGAAAAATCAAGTCCAAGGAAGTAACATAGATGTCCAAGTCCTTGGTCACAAACTGCTAACCTAAGAAGTCCTTAGCACCCCTGAATGCCCCGCTCGTCGTCCCACGGTAACAATAATGGCATAAACATAAACAAGAATGACAATAGTACATCTCTGGGTCCTCTGCAAAAACAAGGAGGGATTAGCATTCGATCGCATAAACCCATGTTGCTCTATCAAATCTGAGAGCTTCTGGAACCATGCTCTTGGACTCTGCTTAAGGCCATAGATAGTCTTGTGTAGACTGCAAACCTTCTGACACTACCCCTCAGAAGCAAACTCAAGTGGTTGTTGCATATAGACCTCCTCCTGTAAATCACCATAGAGGAAGGCATTCTTCACATCAAGCTGGTAAAAGGTACCAATCTCGTGTCACAGCAACAGAAAGTAGAATACGCAATGTAGAATGTCCGGCAACTAGGGAGAAAAGTATCTTGATAAATCCATCCCATATGTCTGAGTGAACCAGCGTACCACAAGTCTCACCTTATAGCGATCCGCACAGCCATCTGCACGGTGTTTCACAGTAGACACCATTTGTAAAAACACATCGGATGCGTCAACTGGAGCAGAAACAAGACTCCGCATACCATGTGACTGTAGTGCGGCCATCTCCTCTTCCATGGCCAACCTCCACCGATTGTCCCGAAGAACCTCTTGATACGTCTGTGGTATCTCCATAGGTGATAATGCCAAGGTTAACCTTCTGAAAATCCTTTGACAGTCTACTCAAGGAAATTTGCGCCGCAAGAGGGTAAGTAGCACATGTCTGTTTCTGCTTATGCAGAGCAATTGACACATCAAGATTCTCTGCCATGTCCTGACCTGTAAGTTTCCCTCTGGAGAGGACACCTACTCATCCTGTATAGAATCCTGCTGCACTGACAACTCTGTATTGCCATCAGTAGAAACAATATGCTCATTACATACCTAAGACATGTTGGATGATGGGCAAGCATGTGAGCAGGGGGAACAGAGTGAGGCCTGTGAGTAAAAACACATGGCAAAAACTGAACAATAGGGGCAGGTGGAGGTGGTGGTTGTGGTGGTGGTGGTTGAGGAGGTGGTGGTAGAGCAGGAGTAGAGGTAGATGGAGGACGACAGTAGGAGGTGGAGGCATGTAGATCCCATTGTCAAAGCCAGATGTAGCAAGTCTGTCACCTGTAGGAGAAAAATACAGGACAGACTCAAAGAAAGTGATGTCAGCACTAACAAAGTATTTCCACCCTAGCGGATCAAGCAATGATACCCCTTCTAGGTACAAGAGTAGCCAACAAAAACGCACTTGACAGCTCAAGCAGAGATCTTATCACGACCTGAAGAGACATTGTGAACAATGGCAATAGATCCTAACACACGAGGTGTAAGGGAGAAAAGTTCCTTCTCGGGAAACGTAATCGAGAAAGGCATCTTCTCTCCCAAACATAGAAGAGGGCATATAGTTCACCAAATAGCAAGCAGTAAGGACAACATAAACCAAGTAAGAATGAGGAGCACGACTCTATATCAACAAAGTTTCCACATCACGTAAGTGACGGTATTTGCGCTCGACAACACCATTCTGCTGAAGTATAAGCACATGAGGTCTGGTGAATAATACCAAGAGATCTAAGAAACTCAGAAAGCTGTAAGGTGCAGAACTCCAAAGCATTATCAGATTGGAGATATTTGACATTGGCAGGAAAAATATTCTTTATCTCATTAATAAAATACTTGATCACATATCCAGCCTCAAACTTATTTTTCAATAATAAGACCCAGGAAAGTCTAGAAAAATCATTGACAACAGTTAGATATAAACGGTGTCCCTAGTGATCAGAAACACGACTTGGACCCCAAATGTCTAAATAAAGGAGCTCAAATAACTGAGAACTACTCCGACCCTGACGGGATGGGAAAGAAGGAACAGTGATGCTTCCCAAGCTGACATGCCCCACATTGAAAGGAGGATCACATTGAAATCTGAGGGAGAACATGACATAGCTTCTGTAGAGGAAGGCGACCAAAACGAAGATGCCACAGATGTGGAGAGACTGGTCCGGTAGGTATATTAGAAACACCATCATGAGGAGATTGGACCAGTCTGTAGAGCCCCCGCTGCTCACGACCACATCCAATCACCCTGCCCGTGAGTATGTCTTGAAACACAGACGAAGGGTCAAAGATGGCATGACAATGCAGATCATAAGTGATATGACTAATATAAATTAAATTCATCTGAAAAACCAGGAGCTTATAAAACATTCTGAAGATGCATAGATGGTGACAAATGCACCTCCCCTGTCATATAACGAGTAAGTGGTCGCCATTGGTAATGACAACCCATCTGTCAAGTGGTATAGTCCTGTAGAACCTCAGCTGCGATATGTCTCCACACATGTGGTGAGAAGCACCAGAATCCATAATCCATTTTGTCATGTCTGCATCACTAATATCAGTAAAAGCATAAGCGATACCTGAGGAGCTCGAAGAGGCTCTGGCTGTAGCTATGGTATCAGTAGTGGTGGTGACAACAATAGGAGTCATGATCTCTAGAATACGGGAGGCCATATCATCCGAGCGAGGATCGGCCTGGAAAGCTGAAGTCTCTGAAGACACAATCTGCCTCTGCTACTCGATTAGAAGCAAGATATCAATGATTCGGGTAACATGTATCCTTTGCATGTCCTGACTTACAAACAGTAGGTGCAAGGACCACACTGTCGTCCACCGCCTCTGCCTTTAGGGGTCGTCCTCTGGACTGGATAGCCCCACCTTGATCACGAGAAGCGGTCATTGCTGAAGAGGGCAAGAAATGGTTGTCGAAGGCATGATGATCAGATTGAGACAACTATAGGCCTCTTCTATGGAAGGTAAGCAAGTCTCAGTATGAAGTTGAGTACGCAGCATCATACTCTTTATCGAGTCCAGCCATGAAGACTCCAACCATCATGGAGTTCATGTAAGTCTTCTGTTACTCAATAGATGTCGTAATAGGCATGTAGCTATGGAGCTTCTCTCAAACATGCCACGGATCGAAGAGTAGTAGACATGCAAAGGGCGACCATTCTGCTTGGAATTATAGATATCAAATTGAAGCAGCAAAATCTTGGCCTCATTCTTCGCTTGAGCATAGGTGGATGCCCAAAGTGTCCCACATCGCCTTGGCAGTGGGTTGATTCAGAATATCATTGGCTATCTCTGTGGTGAGCGTCCCACAAAGCCAAACATGTGCATCTGCGTCATCTTGCTTCTAAGAAGCATTTGTCCCAGTCTTATCCGTTGGCTCTAGATCTGTCAGGGATGTGCTCCATGTTTGTTGCACTGCATCAGGGTGGGAAACTGCATGGACCACAACTCGTAGTTAGCCCCATCTATCTTAGCGATGGGAGTTGGGTCTTTGAAGTCTCCAGATGAAAAAATACACCCTTGTTCTCTGACATGAGGGAAAAAGGACAAACGAAACTCAACCGGGGAGTAGACCGATATAAACATATCTACACAATCATACAGAGGACAGTGTTGCAATAGTCGGCCGACTATCCCGAATAGTCAGTCTGACTACATGGTACAGGGGTGTCCCTGACTGAACAGACCTCCAGTCGGTCAATAGTCGGCCGACTATTCGACCGACTGGCCCGACTATTCGGCGGACTGGAGTTTGACTTTTGATATTTTCATTTTTTTTATTTTCATTTTCAATTTTTATGGGTTACATTTTACCACGGTATTACCACAAATGACAAATTCTATATATCTATTATATTGATTGGTACTTTTATCTTGGATTCATGTTAACTAATGACCATATATGTATAAAAATATAAGAATATATGTATTATAAACATATCTACATAATCATACGGAGGACAATGTTGCAATAGTCGACCGACTATCCCCGAACAGTCAGTCTGACTACACGGTGCGGGGGTGTCCCCGACTGAACAGACCTCCAGTCGGTCAATAGTCGGCCGACTATTTCAACCGACTGGCCTGGACTATTCGGCCGACTAGAGTTGAACTTTTGATATTTTTATTTTTTTTATATTCATTTTTCAATTTTTATGGGTTACATTTTACCATGGTATTACCACAAATGTAAAATTCTAAATATCTATTATATTGATTGGTACTTTTATCTTAGATTCATGTTAACTAATGACCATATATGTATAAAAATATAAGAATATATGTATTATAAATCATTTTTATATTAAAAAATACAAAACTAAATAAATCCGAATAGTCGCCCGAATACCGATTATTCTCTATTCAGTGACCCCTCCGACTGAATACTGAATACTGTCTTCTGCAACACTGTGAAGGACTGGTTGTACGTGTAGACCCATACAACCGTCCTCATCAATCGTTGTTGATTGCTAGGGTCGGAATTAGTCAAAATAAGACTGATTTAATCCACAGATCAAGTCACACGCATGCGTGGAGATGCACGGGAGTGATTGCAAGAACGTGGGAGGGCCGTTAGGCGACCACCTCTGACCTTGGTGGCCTGGAATGACCAGGTGGTGGCCTGAACTGAGTTTCCAACACCTCGTGTGGCAGCTAGGGAGAGTCGAGAGGGGGCTGGTGGCAGCCCTAGGGCTCGACGATGGCATGGCGGTAGCCTGGGAGTAGTTCATTGCCCCCGCGCAACGGCGGGATGGCCTAGCGGCGACCTCGGCAGAAGCCTTGAGGCCTGTCGACAGCCTGGGATGAAGGGGACACAGTGGCGTAGGGAAGGGATGTTGATGCAGGGAAAAGGGGGCGAGTGGGTAGGGTTAGGGTTAGAGTGGAATACGGGAACTCCGATCTAGGACCGTCACTCCGATACCATGTTGAGGGAAAAGATTGAATTGCATTATTGACATCGCTCCCACACCCTATGTTAATTCGGTCAAATTAATGTCCAAATTAATTAATGTGATTCGTTGCAGTCGGATACGAGAGGTTAATCAAAAACCACTTTAATCAGATTCGAGTTAGTTTCAAGCGGCAAAAATTTTTTTACTTGGTGAAGTCCAAGGTCGATCTCAGGGAGGCAACTGTCTCCTTAGGTCAAATTTCAGCAAAATCCAAGTGTGAGATTTTCGGGAATATATTTTTTGGTCTTTTTAATTTCTATGCAGACATATGCAGACAAATCTTAGCCAATTTAATGTTAAATTTAATTGATGTATCAAATGAAGTCCAAAAATAATGAAAGTCGGCCAGACAGTTATTTATGATGAAAATGACCTACACTAATTTTTTTGGAATTTTTCGACTCAAAATGAATTTACTGTGAATTAAAGAAACAGAGAGAGTGATTTTCAGAATTTGATTTTTAATAAATATCAAATCACAATTTTTTCAAGAACTAAAATTACCCTAGATGGCTCTAATGAGAAGGGACCTAGGGAAATTGACAGAACTTAATTTTACTGTGAAGTGAATTTACTAAAATTAATTTAAGAAAATCGCTAAACAATTTATTTAGGCCTCGATATGCGTGAAAATGCTATGAAATTTTTATGGTGTGTTAAAAATGGTGTCCTTAAGCTACTGTGAATTTTTGATAATTTTGAAGTCACAGATAATTAACTAAAAATCAAAAGGCATCACTGGGCAAAATATGTCAACAATGAACCAATTAATTCATTAATAATTCAAATAAGCCTACAAAAATCATACACGTGTACTGATAGGCAGAGGACAAAATTTCCAACAACATGCAATTTTTAGAATCTCAAAATGATGAACAATGTACTCTATGGACACGTGCAAACACAAGGGCGTAAATGCAATACTGGAAATTGAAACTTCAAAAATCAAACATGCTGACAAGGACTAAAATGCAATTACCGATAACATGCAGGACTTGTATGCAATTTCTCCACTGAACACGTGCTCCTCGCGTGGGGTCTGCTTCACAGGGACTTTTTTGTAATTTCCTCAAGCTTCAGGGGCGTCTGCGCAAATAACCCAGGTCGCACGTGCTCCTCACGTGGCCGACCTAGGTTCGGAGGGCGTCGGAGGCTCGGGTCTTCTGGAGGTTCGGTCTAGCCTCGGTGCAGCTTCGGGTCACCCGAGCCTAAGCTTAGGAGGCCGAGGCTCGGATGCGTTGACGTGGCGGCCTGAAGGCCCTTGGATCAAGATGATCCAAGGGATGTCGATGAAGATGCGTGGCGACTTGCGAGGCGTAGGATCAGAAGCGCGATGCACGGTCGAGGAAGGTCGCGGTGATGGAATACGTGGCAGAAAGAGGGCCGTTCGATCGGATGATCGTACGGCTGCTGCTGCGTCGTCTCGAGTGGTCCTCCGCCACCTGCGGAGGAGAAGGCGGTGCTCCGGTGGGACTGGGCTCGCTCCGCCTCGGTCGCCAGGCGTCGATGAAGGACGTCTCGAGCTCCCAAGTAGCTCAGAAGCAGCGGGAGTGCACGGCGAAGCCTCCGGTGGCCTCACGATCCTTGGAGATGTGCTGGAGCTCGGCGTCGATGAAGCTCGAAGGGATCTCCGGCAAGGTTCCGGCCAATGAATACTCAAGGACCTGCAAAGGGTTAGTCGTATAGCCGAGGCGTGCAGGTGCTCGTGGAGGGAAGTGAAGTGATCGGCGAGGCCTGAAATGGCGTGAGGTGGTCCGGCGAACGAGTTCCGGCCAAATGGCGGAGCTGCTCGTCGGAGGAACGTGGTATGCGTTGTCGGAGTGTGCGGAGGGTACTGCGGTGATCGGAGCTTCGACGCGAAGCTCGTCGAGGTGATTGGAAGGCGCGGGGATGGTCAACGACGGCGAATAAAAGCTGAAGAAAAAGCAAGAAAAAGAAGAAGAAGATCAGAGAACGATGGAGGGAGTTACCTGGGAATTGGAGCTCAGCTGGGAGTTCCAGGGTCGTCGCTCGAGGGATCGGTAGGGTCCCGAGCTCAGGCAGCGGCTCGAGGGAGGCTGCAGCACGGCGGTGGCGGCCGTGGATCTCGTCGGAGTTGGAAACCTCTCTTCGCTCGACAATTCAACAAATTGCTGTCACCAATGAGTAGCTTGGAGCTCAAGGACTCTCTCTGGAGTGGCGGATGGGGGTGAACGGTGCCGGTGGCTAGGTATTTATAGGGAGAAGTTGATGGGTTAGCTGGTGGACTGGCGAAGTTGGTGGCCGTTGTGGGGCGAGTATGGTGGAGATGGTGGTGCTTGAGGGAGATGGCGAGGGAGAGGGACGAGTGGAGGATGTCGTGGGGAGGTCAGCGGGCGTCTGCGGTGGTAGATGCGCTGCCAAGAATAGGAAGGGGGTGCGTGTTCCGCAAGGTCGAGATCGTGGGAGAGAGAGCGATCGGAGGTTGACGATGCAGCTCAACCGTTGGATCTGGAGATCCAACGGTGGAGGGCTAAAAGCGAGATGACGGGCCAGATTAGATCTGAGGCACGTGATCGGAGGGCCGATGGAGCAGCCACGTGGCGTGTCGAGGGCGAGGCGCTAAGGAATGGCTCAGATGGAATCAAGGGCCTGATCGATCGGCTAAGGAGATAGGCAGAAGCCGCGGTTGAGATGGAAAGTCCAGGGCGCGATCGAAGGGCGCATAGCGCGCCACGTGTCTGGCTGAGGGAGTGGCGCTAATGGAGGGATCAGATGGAGCGCGGGGCGATCTGACGGCAAGGAGAGGGGAAACGCGTGGAAAGGCCTGGGCCGTTGGATCTGAAGCGAGATCCAATGGTGGAAGGCGCAGGCGGATGAGGCGATGGGCAGCGGCCGCGTGGCGCAACCAGAGGGCGCCACGTGGCCTGCTGTGAATGGCTGGAGAAAGAAACACGTGTAGAGAGAAGAGGAAGCCAAATTTGGAAAAACTCAAAACATGAAAGTTGTAGATCTTCATGAGATCTGCAAGTTTCATGTTGACCAAAGACGGAGATGAGGTCAAATATGATACATAAATACAAGGATACATAAATATACATGTGTAGTATACAAAAGGATCCAAAAACCCAAGTTTCTCATACAAGCTCCAATTTCAATGAAATCAGTCTCATTTTGAAGGTCTTTTAATGTGTAGTATTCTAAGAGTGAGTAGACCTAATTAGGGGTTTGTATGAGGGCTTTATGTATGTTTAAATGTACAAGGGTTCTCAAGATATTTGGGCTATTTTACAAGGGTGATTTTTGGCATTCTTCCCTCTACTATTAAGGAATATATACATATATTATAGAGAAGAAGTTATTTGGATGAAGAGGTATTTTACAGGGGATTTTTGGCTTCTTATTTACATGCAGATGAGCTGCTAAAATGCATGAATTACGGATGCATGCATGAGTGTTATTTATGCAAGATAAAAGGAAATATGCCTCTATTTTCTCGGAACAAGGCTCTATTTTTGACTTTTGGAGTGATGAATAACAGATTCATCAATTATGAGAGGCCATAAGGTTCTCTTATATAGGAGAGGAACCTATTTGGCAATTACAAGAAGAACAAAGAAATAGAAAATAAGAAAAACAACATTAAAGATAACTAATATCTCAACAGTATTTACGTGCTTTAAAAAAAATAAGAATTATATCCTCTTAAAAATGAATACAAATACGAACGAATACGAAAATAACCACATATGTTTGCATCGCTAGACCCTCCTAACCAACGACGTACAAATAAATTTCCATTTTAAACTCTCATAAGTCTTCAAAAGCTCCACTTTTTGATGAAATCGAGGACCCCTCTCCTCATCCAGATTTCTAGGTTGGATGGGGTCGACTCAGGATAAAAGCAGACTGAGTTGGCATAACAAGATTGTCCAAAACTCATCTGAGCCGATTAGACAGTACCTTGGCCACAATCAGATAAATAGCATTATACATTGCTATGGGTCTAAACTCGTCAACCTACACAGCACCGTCCTTCAACAAAAAAAAAGAGCAGGGACCTATTCAATTTCTCCAGACCTCCATTCACCTTGTTGAGCTCCAACATCAGCCCCGTGACATCATCCTCCACCAACTCCCAGTAGAAAAAAAGGATGTCTGGTCGAAGACAACCATCAGCATTCAAATCAAAAACTGCCTACGCACCTCCTCCCTAGTAAAATCTTAAATGCACGTCTCCTATTGACCAAGTCACAAGGACTTAGCTCCCTTCCTAAGCCACCTTGCCCCGAAAGATAGTACCCTCCTATTGAACCTTTGAAAGTACTCCACAATTGCCTTTCCTATAGCCATGTCTCAATGCACCCTCTCTCCCTCCACCTACAACTCGTGTATCAAGTTTCTCCTCCTCCTTCCACTATCCATGGCATGGAAAAACCTCATGTTAGCATCTCACTCTTTCACCCATCTGTTTAGACCTCTGTCGCCACTCCAACTCCTTTCGTTTGTCGTCTTCCAAAACAACCTTCTGAAGGTCTCCTCGTAACTGCAACTCTCCCGGGATGAGATCGTGAACGTCTTCGACCCCATCCAACCTAGAAATCATCTTTACAACATTGTCACATCATTCACCCATGTTTCGACGAACCTCTTCCGTGTTGTTTATCAGCACCTCTCGTAACCCTACGATCTTCTGAGTTATCCTCTGTGTAGTTGAACCCTCCACATGCATAGACCTCTAATAGTTGATACTGAACCAATCATCCAGCAACCATGTTCTTTCGAACCTAAACAACGATCTTGGAATCATCCCCTCACCCGACTCCCAGCAGATAGGTGTATCGTCTGATCTATATCTAGGAAGGGCTCGGACTGCATACAACAGGAACATCTCCATCATTTCTACAGGTGCTAGGAAATGATCTGGACGAGATCTCGAGGAAGTGTCCCGCTGGGGTGTATCTCCCATTCGTTGCATCAAGCACCTCCAGAGCCTTCTCCCCCAATAAACTCCATGAAGTCATTTGACCCTAGATCTAGCCCACCATGGTTACGTGGGCGATCTAAGGCAACCAATGTCACATAGAAATCACCATCGACAAGCCAAGGGATGTTTGGGAAGTGCCTTCTAGCTGATCTCAACTCCTCCCACAAGGTCGGGTCATGCCCTCCCCCATAGATATATCGTATACCAAGGTGAGCAATAGCCCACTATCTCCAGAAAAATCGAAACCGATCAAAGACCCAGTCTTTCATCAGCAACCAACAGTAAATCATTGTCCCAAGCCAACACCACCCCACCCGCACTCCTCGCTGCCAGTAACGCTCTAAACTCCGAAAATCTATGGCTCATGTAAGAACACTACATCAGCACTCCAAGAACTCAGACACTTCCCAGTCTCCTTTCTCTTCTCCCTATCCCCAAATCCCCTCACATTCCATGAGACAATCTCCAGGATGATCCACTCGAAGGGTTAACGACGGGCACGAATACCCCAAGAAAATCCGCAACCCGAGCATGAATGTCGACCATAGAGTCAGATCATCAAAGAACTATCCCTCACCCTCCATCTGATTCTCTAAAGTCGATACCACATCTAAGGTGGCACCCCCCGACCTAGAGAGTGAGGTCCCCGCGACTTTATCTTGCAGCTTCTGCTCCAACTACACATGCGTATCTGGTTTCCTCCTCTTACGTGAGAAGGATAACATCTGATCACCCTTCAACCATCAGCTGTCGGCTCTCAACGTTGGCCTTCTTTTTCTCCGAGCTCGCTCCATTGCAAGGATATGTTTCTCCACTTTTCGATATCTCACCAAGGACACTACCCTTTGCACCTGCTTACTCTGAATCTGAAGATAACCAAGTTCCCAATGCACCTCCTCACCTACCTCCAAGTTGGATCTTCTCGCCTTCTTGCACTTCTTCCACCTAAAACTTTCGATGGACCTACCCCAGCAAAAGAAGGGACATGAGAGAATCCTCCTCCCAAGCGCTAGGCCAAGGAACCCCAATTTCAACCATGTCGCTCAGGTTAGGGGATTCCAGGGCCGAGTCCATCACGCAAGGCTTGTTTAAAAGCCCATCTCTAATGAAATGTGCTAAAAAAGAAAGGCAGGAGAGCCCAGCTCCAGAAAGCAAGCTACTAACTTGAAACCCAATGAACCCAATTTCGGATCAAACTCATATGGTCCCTTCGCTCCAATGAGGCCTCCAGTAGCCCTGTTAGGCCTCGTATCACTAATCTCCTATTATAGTAGTCAAGGACCCCTTCACAAGATCAAGCCCCATCGAACGATTGACGCTCCCGAAAGAAGGAAGGCTATCGACCACCTCCTGAGATCTCTCCCTAAGATTTTGGGGACGGAACTGCAATTATAGAGTGAGAAATCCGCTTCATCTATTGTGGCAGATCTGTTTCTGGCACTGTAGTCTTTGCTACTTGATCATCCACCCGATGCGCAGATTCCGGCCAACCCTCCCCTTCACCAACCCTCTAGTTGCAGTCACGGGGCACTCTAGCACCATTGGAACAGTCCACGTAGGCATCTCCTCCTATATCACCACCAAGAGAAGCGCCAACTCCACCCATCCGACCCGCTAGATGATCTATGGTGGCATAGTCCTTCGAGCATCGCTCATTTGAACGATCACATCCCACCAATCGCTTGACCTTATTAGCCCCGATTGAAGAATCTTCACAATTTCCCCTACAGGTCGTCAAGTGTCCCTGTCACAACACCTCACCGGCAGGCCCTTTACCTCCATCCTTAATCATAAGATGGTCACCATCGCCCCATCAAGCAGGTGGGGTTTTCGTCAATGCACCGATGGTGGAAACAACCCGCCACCGTTGTCCAGGAACCCGGCCAACTTCGCTGCTTCGATTCCACAGACGCAAAGGGACTTCACCGAAAACCAAACCATATCTTCCACACATCTTGTCGTGTAGTCGAACTCAAGAATAACAACCACCACCATCAAGTCCTCAGTCGAACATTCTGCATTCAGAACCCTTCAAAGCGTCATCAGGGCTAGCCATAACATCCTTCATCATCATGGACCAGCCGCCAGCGACTAGCTTGGAGGGCCTCGAGGTACGATCCTTTAGCGGATAACCCTCCACCCTACAACAGTTTAAAACAAGATCTCATGCAGGACACCATCTCACCATATGCCCCACTGGGTCGCATTTGAAGCATCGTAGCGGAGAAGAATGAGCATTCTCACGACGTTCCACAGCAACATGACGACCTCCCATTAAGCGAGCCTCTCTAGCGGTGGTCATTCTCTCGCTCCTCCACCATCCACTCTTGTGAACTTGTATCTCCCTCCAGCACCAAGGGATCTTTCCTCAGCTCTCTCTCTTTCTCTCTCTCTCTCAAGCCATCAATGCTTAAAAAGAGGCACCAAGGGCTCCCGACCTTGAATGTCTCCTTTATTCTTATAAAGAGACACCGCAATGCTTCTCATCCATTCTTCTAATATTTTCTTGCCTCGTCAAATAACATTGAATAAACTTATGAGCCAAGTCAAACATCGTTCACCTAGAACTCTCCAAACTTCTATAGAAATGTCACCATGTGCTACCCCTTTCTCAGGTTTCATAACCAGCAAGATCTCCCGTAATAATCTCTTTATTCCCTTCCCCGATGAAAAGCTTATGGAAATACTGCTTCCACCTAGTCTTTATATCCTTTTGGGTAACAAGCACATCCTTCAAAATTGAAAAACTTAATAAGCTTTCAACTTAAATTCACTTACAACCTTCTTTGCTATTTTGTAGTTTGTGACAGTTTCCTCAGTTTTATCCTTATGCATAGCTTTAACGAAGTTCTTTTTATTTTAAGCATCTCTTGCACCACTTCACTCCACCACCAAGCCTCCTTTTCGCATGGAACTCCTCCTTTAGACTCATCTAGCATCTCGTGGGCTACCATTCAGATACAAGATGCTACCACCTCGCATATCTTGTTTGCACTTATGTTACAATTTCAAGATAAGTCTTCTAAAATCCTCTCCTTGAAGCTTGATTTCTTAAATTGAAGATTCCACCATTTAGTTCTAATGATTTTGATTAGCACCCTCTTCTTTGCCAACCCTTTTGTTTGCACAACCATGACTAGCAAGCGATATTGAGATGCTAAGCTCTCTCTTGGAATTACTTGCAACCTCTGTAACACGCTGATCTCTTCTCCTCATCGCATAATTATCCAAATCCTCCCAAAAAGCTTGTTTAATCCTTTCCTCTAAACCAACTTGGGCATAAACTAAGATTATATTCATAACTCTTCTTCCATCACCAATTTTAACAAAATAATCAGATCCCCAAATCTTTGCACCACAACGACAATATCCTTTAAATATTTATGGACAACCACTCCAACATCATTTCCACCCCTCTTTACTTGAATATCATAATTTAAAGCATGTCATGTCGATCTCCCTTGCTTTCTCTCCAACATATTATGTCTCTTATACACATAGTATATGAATCTTCCTTCTTTTCATCATATATACTATCTCCATGGATTTTCCAGTCAAAGTGCCAATATTCCAACTACCAATCCTCATATTCTTTTACAACTTCTTTTGGACTAACTTCTTTACTCACATGTGTCCATCATACGAGAACCCTTGCAAATTTTAGAATGCATATGGGTGGTGATGTAGAGAAACTAGCTTATTCATTTGCATATGTTCCTCATGCGAGAACCATTGCCAATTTCTCATTGCATTCGGGCGATGAAACATGTCAATATTAGGAAACACCCCAATGAAATCAAAATATTTTCTTAAATCCATGGTGAAAAAGCAATTTTTTTAGAGTAGAGAAGTTGTATGGTCTTGTCGAAATCCACAACAACCTCAGGTTGAAGAAAAATCATGCAAGAGAGGGACATGACAAGCACGACTACATAAATCCCATCGACCTTGCATATATCTTCAAGATTCAAGATGATGAGGAGGAGGATGAAGATGTCTTACAAAAGTGGATAGATTACAATGGTGTTCTTCTACTCGATGAGAGAGAAGGACCAAATACACATATTGCATCACAAATGGAGGCACATGTTAAAGATTACATGGCTAGATCGGGGAGACATCCTGGTTCAGTTAAACAGTTGGAAAGTAATCTTAAAGACTCCCCCTCCAATCAGGTGGCGAAGGATGAGGTGATGATGCAACAACACGAGAAAATTTACAAGATGAAGTGGCAACCTCTGGTGGGTTGCATATGATACTGGGTTTAGATTTGAAGGACTACATGTTGGATAAGAATATATGGGTCACTACACAAACATACACTATTAATATATATTCCAAGTCAAAATCGAGATCAAGATCCTACAAAGAAGATGAATTACTTCCACTATCCGTCATACCCGCGTTCACAATCGCAAGGACAACACCATGATTACATTATTATGGATGATTTAATATCTTCGGTGGAATCATTGAGTATGGATGTTGTATATTCGATATTTGCTGGCAGAACAACGTCAAGCCCCTTCAGTGGATATGAATCTCAAGTACAACATGAATGATATGGTTTTTTCCCTCCTATATGTTTTTGCAATAGTGGTAGTTACGAGGTATTTCAAGGTAATCAACAATATTATACAGAAGCCTCTTCGCAGAGTTATGCAAGATATGGCATATATTTCCGGATTATTACCAAGCAATGCCTCCATCTCAATCCCTACAAATGGTAAATCATCTTCATGGTGTGATTCTCAAGTTGCATCCTCCTCGCTTCGACCTCCTCATTGAAGGTTATCGAAAAAACCTTAAACGCATCACGTAAGCGTGAAGATCGCATCATATCCGATCATGAGCGATTAGTTGAACTATTTACTCGATGCAGCGGAATTTTAAAAAAATGACGCGATGAAACCACATGATCTAAGAACATCTCTCGGATCGTTTCATCTAAACCACAAAGTAGATATCGGAATACCTCTTGAAGCGTGGTTGTGATCGAAGTCTCTAACATAAGAGACCACCTGTCTCAAGTCCGACCCCGACGGAGGAGAAACTTGCACGCACGTTGATGAAAGGTGTTCTCGCAATCCAAGATGTTGATCTAAGCGACGGATCTCTTGATTTCGTCACAAGAAATCTGTGGTCTTCTTCACATACTGGAAAAACCGAGGAAGACGAAGATCCACGAGAGGTCGAAACGGCAGCACAAGAGTGTAGAGACGACGACGATCCTCTTTAGATCACAAATTTGACGACCACTTTAGAGAGAAAAGGGAGGCGTGTATGATGATGAGAGAAAGAGGGAGCTTGTGCATTCTATGTTGTAAAAGAAGAGCTTGGGCTACCTCTTCTTTTATAACATTTTGGAAGTCCATCAACCTATGGATCTGCCAAATGTACATACTCAGACACATAGCAATACATTTGTCTCCGATCCGAGGATGCATACATATATCATGACAGTATACGACATACATCTTGGTTATCTTAATCTCATTAAGTCAACTCTTTGACCGAACTTATCTGACACCTCTAAATCTCGATTCGTATGCAAAGGACATGCATTAAGAGATCAGTCAGATATCAGCCATGAAAGAAGGATTACCATCTCCAACTTAGGATGGAGAGCATCTCCTAACAATCATTTGATGATGCTTGATGAGTCCCAAATCTAAGTCCTTAGATATTCATCCAAGCAACAACCTCTATGATTGACAAATTGAATCAATAGTTGTATGATGATTACGATGTCCATGGTTAGAGGATGCATACCTATATTGTGACAGTATACGACATACATCTTGGTTATCTTGATCTCGTTAAGTCAACTCTTTGACCGAACTTATCTAACACCTCTGAATCTCGATTCCTATGCAAAGGACATGCATCAAGAGATCAGTCAGATATTAACCTTAAAAGGACTACCATCTCCTTCTTAGGATGGAGATCATCTCTTAACAATCATTTGATGATGCTTGATGAGTCCCCAATCTAAGTCCTTAGATATTCATCCAAGCAACAGCCTCTATGATTGACATATTGAATCAATAGTTGTATGATTATTACGATGTCCATGGTAAATAACCTTACTCGTAGTACGGGACCTTATCGTGCATTCATTCATTTAATGACAAACATGGAGTGAAAAATCAATGTTTTTTATTAATACATCAAATATTACAATAACATTTATTATAGAAATGATTCGTCTCATGCTAACATGGCTAGCAATCTCCCACTAGCCCTCACAACCATTCAGGTACAATCTTTAAACCCATACTCATAACATGTTGGTCGAAAACCTTATGTATTAAAGATTTGGTAAGAGGATCAACAGCGTTGTCGGTAGAGGCCACCTTGGTAATGACGATGTCACCATGTTTTTATATCTCCCGAATGATGTAGTATTTCCTTTCCACATACTTGATCTTTTGATGCCATCTGGGTTCCTTCACCTGAGCTATGGCTCCCGTGTTATCGCAGAGCAGTGGGATGGGACTATCGGCGAAAACTACGCCAAGTTCCAAGATGAACTTCTTCAACTACACCGCCTCCACTGCAGCATCCGATGCAGCAATGTCTTCGTCTTGGTTATTGAATCGGTTATAATGACTTGCTTCTTGCTTATCCAGCTCACAGCACCACTGTTCAACAGGAACACAAACCTGATGTCGACTTTCGATCATTAATATCAAACTGGAAGTCAGAATTTATATATCGTAAGACTTGAAGATCACCATATATATAGAACAAGATGTAATCTTGTGTCCGTCTTAGATACTTGAAGATGTTGTTCAATGCATTCCATTGTTGATCTCCATAGCAGGATTGGTAATGGCCTACCACTCCCACTGCATGATAGATATCTGATCGTATGCACATCATGACGTACAATAGACTTCCCACAGCTGATGCATAGGAGCATCCAGCTATGGCTTTCTTATCATCAACACTTTAAGGAGCCATCCCTTTAGATAGGTGGATACCATGTCTTAAGAGAAGGAAGCCTTTCTTGGAATTCTCCCTATGAAAACGTTCCAAGATCTTTTTAATGTACACATATTGTGACAATCCCAAAATCCTCTTTTCATTGCTTCTGAACAGCTTCGGACCCAAGATATAAGAGGCTTCCCCAAGATCATTCATCTCGAAGGTATGTGACAACCAATCTTAAAACTGGTCAACATTTCTATATCATTCCCAATGATAAGGATCTCATCTACGTAAAGCACGATGAACACAATGTCGCTCCCACTAAGCTTCTTATATACACGGTTCCTCAAGATTCTGAACAAAATCACAACTCTTTATGGTTTTGTTGAATCTGATGTTGCAGCTACGAGAAGCTTATTTGAGCCCATAGATGGAGTTCTTCATCTTGTATACTTATACCTTCCTCAGTTATGAAGCCCTGAGGTTGCTCTGTATAGATATCCTCCTCGAGGTATCCATTGAGGAAAGTTGTCTTGATGTCCATCTACCAGATGTTGTACATAAGAAATGTAGCTATATCTAGCAGTGTCCTGATGGACTTAAGCACAATCACAGGAGAGAATATCTCATTGTAGTCAATGCCTTCTCTCTATGTGTAGCCTTGGCTATGAACCATGCCTTGAAGGTCTCTACCTTCCAATCAGTATTTTCTCTAGAAGATCTGTTATAAAATATGAAGAATGCGGAAGTGATTGATAAACATAGCACAAACAAGAAAGATAGAACATGGAACACCATGATTTTACGTGGAACCCTACTTCGTGAGGAGCGGGATGAAACCACGAGAGAAGCTCTCAAAGGGGCATGCTTGCTTTTTCTCAATGAGTACAGTAGGTCTGGGGCTCCTTATATAGCCTCTCTAGAGCCTCCAAGTCCCACCACTAGGCAATATGGGACTAAACACTGGATGGGGTAAATGGATCTTCTCCAGGATCCATTTACCTTGTTACAACTCAATGGGTGCACAACCAAATACTGAAGTGGAGATCGCCACAGGCTTGCGCACGGCTGGGAGATCGAATGGGGTGCACCTGCGCTTGGGGTGCCCTGCTGTGGGCTGAAGAGGGATGGCTTCGATTGACGGTGCAGCGAAAATAGGGGTGCCGCCATCAGGCAGTGTGCGCCTGGAGGCTGGGCGCCGTCTGCACGATTGGATGTTCCGCATGAACCAGCGTCGCTCTGGAGTGCGCCATCGACTGGGGGTCGCGCGCAGAGGCTCGAACGTTGCCATGAGATTGCGCAGTATGTCGCCTGGTGTTCCAGGAACCGATGAAGGACTCGCTCTGGTTCGCGCCGCTTGCAAGGGACTGGAACACGAGGAATCACGCCTTGGGAGGAGGCTGGAGTGTTGCAGCGACATGGAACCTTGATAGAACAGGGGATTATGGTTTCAAAAGAAACCCTAAAAACCACGTCGCAGAGAGGATCTTGCCCAAATTTAGGGTTTCAACGTAGAAAACCCTAGAACTTGTAACGAACTCGGTAAAAAAAATTGAATCTCGAACATAATAATGAACATGAAATCTCCGAGAAACGAACCCACTCTGATACCATGTTAGAAAATGGGAAGCGAAAGCGAAAACATGGAAAAAGATAAAGAACAAGAAGAACGTGGGATTTAACGTGGAACCCTACTCCGTGAGGAGCGGGATGAAACCACGGGAGAAGCCCTCAAAGGGGCATGTTATGCATTGCACTTTCTCAATGGATACAGGAGGTCTGGGGCACCTTATATAGCCTCTCCAAAGCCTCCAAGTCCCACCACTGGACAATGTGGGACTAAACATGTGGATGGGATAAATGGATCTTCTCCAGGATCCATTTACCCTCCTGCAACTCAATAGGTGCACATAACAAATACTCTAACAGGTCCGATCAATTGATTGACCTCCGAGAGCCTACTTAGTAGGTTCATGGACTTCATTATCTGAAATTAAGAATGCATTATATTAGAATATATAAATAAATATGTATTCAATATTTAATTATTTGATTAACGATTTTTAATCAAATTAGTCTTGTCTTTTTCAACTTTGAAAGTGCATTCCCTTAGTCACTTTCAAAGCAAGAGAATAATTATTGTTATATCGCTAGTAAGAACTGTGATCTCCTTTTCTATCTTTGTTACATCCCAATAATATGAGAAATTATAACTCGGATAAAAAGATGGGGGAACTCATTCCTCCTTACAAGTCCAACTAGCATTTCTCGATTCGGTCTTTAACACTTGGACCCACCACCCCTAAGGCAATATTGACTCGTCGTTAATTGAACCAACCATCAATAGGTTGTAGAACTCCATATACGCAATCCAATATCGCCATAATAATACGAGGAATTGATATTGGAATCACTATACATACATTCTTACTCTTTTGAGAAGCAAAGAGCTCGATCCATGTGTGCTTGTATGTAGGAGCTATCACTTCGGACAAGCATCACATGCATACAATCCATGGTGACGGAGCCATTTTCCTTGACGAGAGACCATGGATGTCACTTATGTGATCCTCCATATCATGCTTAAATTTTAATTAATTATTATGAATCATATCTAAATAATTAATTCTTCCAAGGGAAATACAACTCTATTCATAATAGAGTGTTTAATTGAATATAATTAACTTGATCATATTAAATCAATCATCAATCTAACTCAATCAACCAACAAAATTATTAGTATTTGCTTGATATTACTATATACACCCACGCAAGTACATATTATTTTAAATTTTAATAACTACAGTACTATTTATTAGGCATCTCTATATTAGGCATCTTAAAACATTTTTGAGATACTAAAATTTCTAAGCCTATGAAGCAACAATGTTTTGCATGTAAAAGTTGTCATACAACTATTGTAGGATAAACTACGATTTTCACGAAACATACACTCAATGTCCAATGACATAATAAATTACTTTCATAATTATTAGGTATTATATTCAATCAAGGCAAGTCCATAATTTTCAAGATTTCCATTGAAAAATAAATACATTAAGCAAAGAGATTAGATGATCTAATCATCTCCCGACCCATCACTAAATATGGAATATCTAGGGCAAACGATGTCGGAATCGCACGAAATAAATTCGAGCTGTTTGCTTATTTCATACTTCATGACAAAAAAACAATAAGAAAAATTAATTTTCTTACAAATATGTGAATACATACAAAAATAATTTTCATGGCGGGAACTCTACGAATCATATTTATGCACTTTTGGTGCCAATAATAGCTATTGTTTTTGGGACATATTTAGACATTCTAAATATATTTTAATAACCAAAAGACACGTTCAAACAGAACACAAACAATAGATTTTTATTTTAGCAAAAATCAATTTGAATCTTAAATCCAATGTAAAAACAACTAGTCTCGCGCAATCAAAACATAAAACCTTGTTAATCTAGGCTTTTGGACCATATCCAAAACCTGTCCATGGCTCTAATACAACTTGAATGCTATGGAAAAAACCTTAAGCGCATCACAGGAAGCGTGAAAATAGCATCATATGCCATCGAGAGCGACTAGTCACACTAATTGCTCTGGACAGCAGAATTTAAGAAAAATTAAAGCGATGAAACCACATGATCCAGGAACAATTCTCGGATCATTTCATCTAAACCACGAAGTAGATATCGGAATACCTCTTGAAGTGTGATTGCGATCAATGTCTCTAACGTAAGTGACTGCATGTCTCAAGTCCGATCCGATGGGCGCATTGATTAAACATGGTCTTCTTGCACTCCAAGATGTTGATCCAAGCGATGGATCTCCTGATTTTGTCACACGAAATCCGAGGTCTTCTTCGCGTACCGAAAGCACCGAGGAAAATGAAAATCCATGAGCAGTCAAAGCAGTAGCACGACGGTGTAGCGACGATGATGATCCTCTCTAAGTCATGAAGTGGACATCTACTTTAGAGAGAGAGTGTGTGTGATGATGATGATGAGAGAAAGAGAGAGCATGTGAATTCTATGCTGTAAAAGAAGAGCTAAGGTTGCCTCTTCTTTTATAATTGTAAAGAAATGTAAACTGTGTTTATTTCAATGGGTCTAGGGGTCCTTATATAGGAAAACCCTAGAAACCCTAGAGAGTACAGTACAATGGCAAAATACTGAAATACCCCTATGGGGTTACAATAGAAGAACAAATGTATTTTCTAACACTCCCCCTCAAGTTGGAGCATATCCATCAATCATGCCCAACTTGGAAGTTATCCATAAAAGACGCTTCTTTGGTAGTGCTTTAGTAAATATGTCTGCAAGTTGAAGATCTGTAGTGATATGTGGTGTGACGATCTGCCCTCCTCGTATTGCATCTCGAATGAAGTGACAGTCAACTTCAATGTGCTTCGTCCGTTCATGAAATACTGGATTGGTGGCAATGTATGTAGCAGACTTGTTATCACAGTATAGCGGTGTAGGAGTAGTAGCAGGAAACCCAAGGTCTCGTAGAAAAGATACAAGCCACGTAATCTCACAAACAGCATGGGCCATTGCCCTATATTCCGCCTCTGCAATTGATCTGGAGACCACGGTTTGCTTCTTGCTTCTCCAGGTAACAAGGTTACCACCAACAAACATAGCATAGCATGTAATGGATCGTCTGTCCTCAGGAGAACTAGCGTAATCAGCATCTGCATAAGCAGTGATATCAGTATGACCGTTGACCCTATAGATGAGTCCTCACCCTGGTGATTCCTTCAAGTATCGAAGGATCATAAGGACATCCTGCCAATGACTGTAAAGAGGTCTTTCCATGTGGCGGTTGGCTCTGCTTACAGCATAAGATATATCAAGCCTAGTGATTGTGAGATAGATTAGTTTACCTACGAGGCTTCTGTATCGTGTAGTGTCTTCAAACTCAGAATCGACGGATGTAGCGTGTTTTCATACCTCTGCAGGGATGCCAGACGGTTTGCACCCAAGTAAGCCGACTTCCGTAAGAATATCCAAGTAATATTTCCGTTGTGATAGATGTAACCTTTCAGCAGTGCGTATCACCTCAATACCAAGAAAGTACCGGAGTTGTCTAAGGTCCTTGGTGACAAACACCTTCTGAAGGAAGGCCTTGGTCTCTAGAATTCCATTGTCATCGTTACCAGTGACCACCATATCATCAACATAGACAGCAAGTATCACAATACCAGTGGATCGTCGTCTAATAAACACAGAATAATCAGATGTTGTTTTATAGAAGCCAAGAGAGCTGATTTCAGTGGTAAGCCTATTGAACCAGGCTCGAGGACTCTGCTTTAGGCCATAGATGGCCTTGCGAAGTCGACACACATACTCCCCCTCGACTGAGTAACCCGACAGCTGCATCATATAAACCTCCTCTTCCGTATCACCGTATAGGAAGGCATTTTTGACATCCAGTTGGAAAATTGGCCAATTTTTGTTAGCTGCAACAGAGAGTATTGTGCGAATGGAACCCATCCTAGCAACAGGGGAGAAGGTTTCAAAGTAATCGACTCCATATGTCTGAGTGAATCCTTTTGCCACAAGTCCAGCCTTAAGTCTATCAATAAAACCATCTGGAGATTGTTTGGTCGTAAAGACCCATCTGCAAGCAACATGCTTGATGCCTGTAGGACATGGCACAAGATCCCATGTGCCCCTGGATGTGAGTGCATCCATTTCTTCATTCATGGCATGTCGCCAACCGGCATCTTGGGAGGCACTGTGATGATCTTTCGGGAATGGAGATAGTCATTAGGGCATCTGCATATTGTTTGTCAGTACAAGAAAGTCTAGCAGTGGTAGTGAAGTTAGACATCGGATAAGAGGTACACTTTCTCTTTTGCTTCCGTAATGCTATCGGCAGGTCGTCTGGATCATCCGGTACAGTAATGGAGGGGATTGTTGAAGATGGCATATCATCCTGAGGCAGAGGTATGAGTAGAGGGACATCTAGTTGTGAGGTCTGTGATTGATGGGTGTAGATGATTGGTGGTGGAGGAAGATCTAGATGGACATCGGTGACCAGTTGTGTGAAGAAGCTGGTTTGCTCAAAGAAAGTTACATCTGCAGAGATGTAGTATCGACTGTTAATAGGATCATAACATCTGTAACCTTTTTGAGTGTAGGAGTAACCGAGGAAAAACACATTTGATGGCACGAGGGGATATTTTGTCCTTGGTGTGAAAACTGTGAACGAAGGAGACACACACAAATATCCGTAGAGGCAGAGGAAAAGGAAGATCATTAGGGTGAAGTAAAGAGAATGGTGTGGAGCCTTTGAGAGTAAGAGAGGGAATCCTGTTGATAAGATGAACTGAAGTGAGAATAGCATCACCCTAGTATGTTTTGGGAACTTTCATCTGGGTGAGAAGGGAACGGGCAATGTTTAAGAGATGACGAAGCTTGCGTTCAGCAACCCCATTCTGTTGAGAGGTATTGACGATCCCGCAGAAGCCGCGATAAGAAAATAATTTTAATCGTCGATCGTGAAAATAAATATGTCGTTCGTTGTAGGCGGCTTTCGGAAACAGTCAAGAAAATAACCACAAATTTTATTCAATCTTAATCAAGTGGTTTTTATGTTTATTTTACTTGGGCAAGTCCCAAGGTCGATCACAAGGAGGCAAAGGAACAACCTAGATTAATGTCTATCCAATTTTTAGTTCGGTTTTCAAGGGGGTCTTTTTTTGGATTTTTCAATGAACTAGAGGGTGCACATGCAAATTTGGCCTTATTTTAGGGACTAAAATATAAATTACGTTCAAATGATGTCCGAAAAATACGAAACTTGGCCGAGATGTAAAATATGATGAAATAAGTGCACTGTAATTTTTTTGGAATTTTTAGGTGAAATATGAATTTTTTTATGAATTTTTAAATGCAAACAGAATGATTTTCAATATTTAATTTTAATAAATATCAAACCTACTTATTTTCAAGAGTCAAAATTATCTGAGATCTATCACTAGGTGACGGATCTCAGAAAAATCCTAAACCTCGAAAATGTGGAGTCTAATACCTATTAAAAATTAAATACTAAAATATGCAAAATGATTTTTATAGAGCAAATTGTGCATGCAAATGCAATGATTTTTGGGCACAATGTCCAGCAACTTAATCTCTACAATATGTGATTTTTGGGGAATTTTTAAGGCAACGGTTAATTAACTATGAATTTCCGAGCACAGATTGGGCAAAATATTCTAATTTCCACAAACAATTATTTATTAATCAACCATAAATCATGAAAATATCCAAGCATGTCAGAAATGTAGAGAATTAAAAGATGAACAACATGCTATTTTTAAATAAATAAAATGATGTGGAGAAAAGGTTCAAAACAAAGGGGGAACACAGGGGTATGTTTGCAATAGATATAAATAAATAAAATATGCAAAAGGACCTATATGTAATTACCGAAAGATCCGGGGGTCTGAATGCAAATGTTCCAGATGGTCACGTGGGCTGCACGTGACCTCTGGTTGGAGGGACCTGGCGCGAATACGGAAGAACCCGAGGGGGTTTTGTATAAATTACCCAAGGTCACGTGCTGCGCACGTGACCTGGGTTCTGACGTCCTGCTGGCGTACCCCCGGGCGCACGTGCCTCGCACGTGCGCGGGGGGGTCTCGGGTCAGAGCCCCGGCGCGCGGTGGATGGAGGCGTAGGCGGGTCGGGCCTTGGCGTAGCAGGTGGCTGTGGTCCTCGTGGCGGAGGTGTTCGGCGAAGGTGTTGACGTTGGTTGAGCAGCGTCGTTAGGTGGATGGAGTCGGAGACGACGCTGGAGTCAACCGTGGTTGGCGAGGTGCTCCTGAGGTGGATGGAGGCGGAGATGAAGTCGGTGAAGGCGTCCGGCGTGGCGTAGGCGATATTGGTTGTCGGAGAAGAAGCGCGTTGGCGACGTAGATGGAGCTCGATGGTCGTAGATGACTTGTCGAAGAAGGCGACGTAGATGGAGCTCGATGGTCGTAGAGGTTGAAAATGGGGGTCGTCGGAGTAGTTGGCTCGACGCCAAGGGCGGAGCGGTGCAGAGGGCACGGGGGTGCCGTGGGCTGCAGCGGCGTCGATGAAGACGCCGGACCTCGTCGGGAAGGAGGCGGAGCTCGGGCTGTCACCACCGAGCTCCGTGGCAAAGGATGCTACCGGCGGATGGCGTGAGAAAGGGGGCGGCGATGGAGTATATATAGGGGAGAGGGAGGTCGGGCAGGTGCGAGATAGAAGGGGGGTTCGTCGGCGAGATCAGCGGGCGGAGGTTGCGGAGAAGAGGCACGGCGGTTGCGGAGATAGCGGAAGGTTGAAGACGACGCGCCTCAGCCGCCCGATCGACCGAGATCGGTCGGCTGAGGATGCGCCACGTGGCGAGGGGATGAGGGCAGACGGAGCACGTGCAAAGCACGTGCCTGAGTGGCACGTGCGACGCACGTGCATGATTTTATTTTTTTTTTTATTTTTTTTTATAAAATCGATATAATAAAACGCGAAAAAAACGCTGACACGTGGCGGCCTATGGGGCTGCCACGTGTCAGCACCAGAAAATTCGAAGATAAATTGTTTTGTAAAATCAAAAAGAAATAGCAAATGACCTCGGATCGAAAAAGTTTCTTCACGAAAAATGCTCGTCTCGAAGAGATCTACAACTTTCATGAAGACATCAAAGCCAAATTCGGTCAAATGTGAAAATTGAATTTTTGGGGTATCCCATGTACATAGAATACCTTGATTTTTGGGTTTTCTAATTTTTTGTCATTTTTTAACAAGATAAAAATCCGGAAAAATATGGAAAACTCAAAGATAAATAAAAGGCACCTAATTCTAATTTTTTTGGATTTTTATTAATTAATAAAATATATACATAAAATATAGGTCAGAAAAGCCGCGAAAATATACAAAAGAGGCCCAAAACCCAACTTTCACATACGAGCTCCGATTCACTTGAACTTGGTCTTGTTTTGAAGATAATTGAATGTGCATTAGTTCAAAAGTGAGTAGGATCAAATCAGACACTGGATGGGGAAGTTATGTGGCTTTTAGTCCGAAAATTCTGAAACTAGGGTTTGGGTTTTTGGTCCACTTATTTGGGTTAGTGATTTTTTTGTATTTTTTATTTATTCTTGTGAGTGATATGTACACGATGGATGTGGTTTTGGGTTATTCAGAGTTAGCATGAAGGAGTTAAAAATAGGGGAAGTCAGGCTTATTTACAGGTCAATTTGGGCTTGAATTTTTGGCTTCTTAAAATATGCAGAAATTAACGCTAAAATGCAATTCTTATGAAATCATGCCTGAATGCTAATTATGCGAAATAAATGCAGAAATGCAGTTGATTCTTAGGGACTTAAGCTTAATAAATGAGATTTAGAGTGATGAATCCGAGATTCATCATCCCCCTATACTTAAACCATGCTCGTCCCTGAGCATCAAAAAGACATGCCATGAAGTGAAATGAGACTGGGTTCCATACCAAGACCATGAGCTGAAGGTGAGAATGAAACTAAACTCGACCTTTGGATTAATAGTGTGTCGGAACTTCTGTGAGACTTAGAATTTCAAAATCAACAGCCCTCAAGTTCTACACATCATTGACACAGATTCAACTCAGAAGTCATCTTAGATCAATCCTCTTCCCAAAGTATACCCTATGAACATTGAATAACCGACTCATGTGTGTGAAGGGTTTTTAGCTCTTCCCATCCAGAATGCCGGACTACCATGCTCCTCTCCTCTCCAGTAACTCGTCCTCGGGGAGTCAGGTATTTCCTTCTAAGGTCTGTCGTGCTGTGTTCACAATCGAAATGGGGGAGAAGCTAGAAGAAAGAGAAAAGAACTGGAGGGGGTGGCCAGTGTAGTCACCTCTCCTTGTGAAGATGGCCAGTGTAGCCAAGTCTCCACCAAGATCTACAGGTTTCTTGAAGCTTGGACCTTTTTGGTCGAATTTTTATTTGGTAGAATGCTTCTTTGTATTTGGAATTTTTGGTGGTTCTGCTTGGATCTTGTTTTGCCCCTACGGATATAGCATCTTTTTATTCCGTACATTTTTTGGGGTCTTAGAAAAAATTGTGCCCAGCCGTCCATCCCTTTTCCGAAGCTTTATTTCAACCCGTACTCCGGTCTTTAGATTTCCACGCTACCAGAAAAGAAACTCACATAGTCTTCCAACATCCCGTCTGGGTTGAGCTAAGTGCATAGTGAGAGAGTGCAAATTAATTCCCTATTCCAGAGTGGTACCCAGAATGAAGAGACCAGGTTAGACACTAAGAGTCAAACGCTGAACATTGTCATGTGGAACTTAAAGAATTAAGTCAAAAGACCTGAAGTTCTTAAATCCCATTTCTCGGTGAAGTTCCTCTGAAAATTAGGTGGATTAAGGGCAAGCCCAGACCACTCTCGGTTTCGGCTCATAACTCGGTTCAGAACCCAATGACTTTTCACAGATGCAAATGCATGTAGAGTTGGATGAAGTGCAGGTGTGTGCAATGCAGACACATTTTTTTGAATTTTTTTGACATTTTATGCAAGGGATTTTTTATGCAGAAAATGGAATCAGAAGCCTTTTTTTCTCTCTTTTTTTTTTTCAAAAATTTTGGGCAAGTCAGTGTTAGTAGGAAAACTCTCTTTTTTTTTGTTGTTTTTTGTTTCAAGTTAGTACCCACCCCGTAAATACATATAGACTTACGCGCAAGTACGAGATATGGGTAAAATATATACAAAGTATATACAGACCCCCCTATACTTAGCGAGTGTTGTGTCCTCAGAGCACAAAAAGCGTAATGAAGACATAGCTCGGGCTAAGCGTAAGAGGGTTAAAAATTTATATACAACGGGTTAGGAAGTAGAGTGGAAAAGAGTGAGTGAGGAGAGTATATACAGGTGGATGTCGGCTCCCCCCTATACTTAGGCTCTGGACAGCCTAAGTATGGAAGAAGGGTGGAAATGGAGCGGTTGGGAGGATGAGAAGGATGGTATAAACAGATGGCATCGGTCCCCCCTATACTTAGGCCTTGGCCTAAGTAGAGGAAGAAGTTGTACAAGGAGACCGATGTGGTCGGGAGGGAGGGTGGGCAGCCGAATGATTAAGGCGGTTTTCGGCTGATCTTCTTGTGAGCCTGCGGTGGGAGATCATAATGATTAGGTGAAGATGGAGCATATGATTCCCAACTACAATCAGTGTCATCCTCAGAAAAATCATGATGGATAATAGATGAAGTGTCTGAGTCAGATGAAAGATATCCATCATCAGAGTTATCCTCAGAGGAGTAGTATTTGAAAGTGGACATACTCCAAGTTTGCATATCTTTTTGTTTCTTTAATTGTTTCCTCAGAATTCGTTCCTTCTTGGGATCAATCAATTTGTCCTCAGATGATAGCTCAGAAGCACCGGTCTCAGTCAGCTCATACGAAAGAATTCCAGGGTACTTGAAGAGGGCAGGAGCATCAGCTTTGGATGAGTAGTAGTTAGGAACGGGAGTTGTCCAACGAGGATTGAATTTTGGATCCTTACGAAGATATGGCTTTAAGGCTGCCGAACAGACTTCACTCATGTAGACTACCTTTTCCGGACCTGATGAGGGACCATCAGACGATACCTCTTCCGGAAGGTCAAAGGTGACTCTCTTTTTATTTCGTCGTGAAGGTATCGGTTCACTTGAGTATCCAGATGAATAGCCATTTGAATTTTCCTTGGTTGGTGCTTGATCTGCGTGCTTGCTCTTAGTCTCCCGAATGTTTGAGCATTCTCGATTTGGGATGATTTGGTCAAGATATTCAGAGAATGTTGCTCCCGGGTGTGACCATGCATATGTCTCAGGATCATAGTAGAAAGATTTGTCTATTTTGAGATCCTCGGGGATTTGAATATTGGGGAGAGTCTCTGCATGTTCTTTCTCCATTGATTTGATGTTGGCGCATTCCTGTGTCGAGTTGATGTAATCCATGTAGTCAGAGTAGGTTGACCCAGGGTGTGCCCATGCATAAGTCTCCGGATCGTATGATTCATATACATGATTCTCCCTGGTGAGAGCGACTGGGAATGGAGCAGGGGGAGATTTTCTAAACCAATAGTCTCATCAACAACCGCTATCTCAGGTGTGGCTGTGGGGTAGGGCTCTTCTACCGCTTCATGGTTACGGTTGTCGGGGACTTCGTGGGTTGCCTCAGGCGATCGTGGTTCCTCAAAGACATGGTCAGATCTAAGTGCTTCCAATGCTGTGAAATTAATTTCCCGGGTCTCACAATCAATACTCGCCTTGGCCAATGCCAAGAATGGCTTTCCGAGAATGATTGGAGAATGGGTGAATTCTCCTTGATGCTCAATATCAATGATTGTGAATTCAACTTTGAGCGGAGCACCTTGGAATTTCATGATGACAGAAATGGTTCCTCTCGGCCGTTTTATCGATCGGTCCGCCAATTGAATGATCTCTCGTATCTTCCGAATCGGTCCGAGTTTGAATTCATGGAATACAGAGGTCGGGAGGATATTAATTGGTGAATCGTCATCAATCCGAGCATGGATGAAAATTGTGTCTTTGATTTCACATTCAAATCTGGGCAACCGCTTCACTATGCGGCTCTTGGTTTTTTTTCTCAACACCAAGGAGGAGGCCATTGACAATATATGTCTCTCGGTTTTTGTTCGAATCCTGCCCGATTTCTTCATCGTTAATTTGTCCAATACAAATCCTTTAAGATCGGGGAAGTGTTCAATGGCCTGTATAAAGGGAAGTTCAAAAATTAATTTCTTTCCTAATGCTTCCCGTACAGTTGGATCCAAATTCCTCAGATCGTCTTCAGTCTCAATTTTTATGAAATTTTCTAAATTTTCAATTTTTTTGTGGTTTTCAAATGTTTCTATTTTTTTGGTATTTTCTGGGTGGTGTGGGGTTGTGGGGTGTTCTTCGGATGGGCTCTGGAGTTCAGGGTGAGGGTCAACGTCATAGTCATTTTCAGAATTGTCCATAGGTCCCTGAATATCCTCAAAATTTTCAATTTCAGATCCAATCATTTCCTCATCCATTTTTATAGCCGAGCTACCAGAGATTAATCGATCGGCAAGTTCTTGAAATTTATCCTCCATTAAATCAAATTTCTTATTCATCCTCAAAATATTCTCCAGAATCTCTTCTTGGCCAAATATGGGAGCAGTTGGGGTATGTTTTTGTAATTCAATGTCCTCTTCCATTTTTCTATATGTACTAGGGGAGGGATCTCCGGAAATATCCGATGTACGATCATCATCTTCTGAAAGTATCTCCTCAATAATCATGGAAGGTGGCTGCTCATA
This sequence comes from Ottelia alismoides, assembly GCA_037367405.1. Classification (NCBI taxonomy): domain Eukaryota; kingdom Viridiplantae; phylum Streptophyta; class Magnoliopsida; order Alismatales; family Hydrocharitaceae; genus Ottelia; species Ottelia alismoides. The sequence continues at coordinate 320,267 of JAZKJV010011529.1, read as the reverse complement.
TGGTCTAGGTAAGTGGAGTTGGTCCAAGGAGAGTTGTGATCTTTTGTGGTCGGCCCAATCCTCTGTATGAGTGAAGAGGGGGTTATTATGTTCAATCCAAGGTAATGATTTTTCTTTGGTGTTCAAGAATGATGGAAGAGGTGAAAAAGTGTTCAATTCGATCATGTGGTTATCTTCTCCCATGAATGATGGATTGACATTTATCGAATATGAGGGGTGAATTGTATGATCAATGTAAAGAGGATTAAATGAAGAAGTAGAGCCCTCAATCATTTCTTGGTTTGTCTGCTCTGAATACAAAGGCTTGTCATTCATAAAATAGTTCAGATTAGCAGAAGAAGATGGATTTATTGGTGGTTGAGGGGGAGGTGTTTTGGGTCTAACCGATACGAATTCGTTTTCATAGTATATCTCTGATGGATTCTCGGAAATACGTTCGGCTATTTTTGAAAGAGCGGAGAGGAATGAGGGGTTAGGTCTGCAAGAATTATTGGACAAGAATTCCATGGTGAATTTTAAATCAAGAAAGGAGAGAGATGATTGCACGGGATAGTCAAGAGAAATCAAATGTGCGGCTATTGATCTTGAAATCGGTTCACGCACACCAATGCAAACACAATTCAAACCCTGAGTTCACCAACGCACACAATGAAGCCGTAAGAGTTCGCCTATTATCTTTTCAATTTTAGTTGGTGATAAATCAATCTTGGCAAAAATTTAGTGAGTTGAGATTTCGGATTTGGGCTCTAGCCTTAAGTGTCGTCTCTCGCTCACTCAGAAAAATAGAAACATACAAGGTCGGGGTTGCTCTCCCGCAGAAATTCTTGATTTTATGGATTATTTTGATCGGCTATATTTAGCAGTCCCAATTTTAATGAGGTGATCACTGAAAAATTTAGATGAGCACAAATACACGTCTACCGTCCAGTCCCAATTTCCTTTAGATTTATGTGATAAAACAAGGGGAAGAAAGTCGGGAAAAGCCGATGCACGCGGAAAACTATGATGAATGCTCAGTTAGAAGACTTACAGTGCCTCCCCGCAATCTCCATGTGGGATGCTAGACAGAATTGAAAAATTTATACTAAATGCGTGCAAGCCGATGAAAACCGCACCTATGCAGAAAGTTCTATTAGCGGGAAGAATTGAGTTAAATTTTTGGCTAAGTTGAACGATCTATGTGCGTCTTGATTAAAGTGAAGTGTAGCTTAAGATCCTACGAGCACAAGCAAAGATAAAAAATGCTCTAAGAGCCGTATGTGCAGGTCTATCCTAATCGCCACTCAAGTCGGGCCCCACCCTCACCGGAGAGTGAAACAGGCCACGACACACCACAGAAAAAAGTTCAAGGTCTTTTTTACATGCGCGAGAGTTCAAACGGACACCGCTGTAAATGAGCAGAAATGGAAATTTGCGGAAATTAAAACCTAGACTCTACGCTCTCTCACGACTCGACTCGATCTTAAATTAATTGCGGCTTCTACGGTTGTCGGTGAAGATGCGTCGGTTTCTTGAAAAACCGCTCCACGTGCGCCGGGTACCTCGCAAGAAAAATAAGAGAGATGATGTAAGAGAGTGACTCAGAAGATAATCAAAAATAAAATAAATAAAAGAAATGCTGAAAAATAAATACAAGAAATAAAATGGGATTTACAATGACAAATTCGGGGGTCAGACTACCCGAATTCGGAAAGCCGAACAAAAATTTTCAAAACAAAAAAACTAAGCCGTTTGCCTCCCCGGCAACGGCGCCATCTGACGATCCCGCAGAAGCCGCGATAAGAAAATAATTTTAATCGTCGATCGTGAAAATAAATATGTCGTTCGTTGTAGGCGGCTTTCGGAAACAGTCAAGAAAATAACCACAAATTTTATTCAATCTTAATCAAGTGGTTTTTATGTTTATTTTACTTGGGCAAGTCCCAAGGTCGATCACAAGGAGGCAAAGGAACAACCTAGATTAATGTCTATCCAATTTTTAGTTCGGTTTTCAAGGGGGTCTTTTTTTGGATTTTTCAATGAACTAGAGGGTGCACATGCAAATTTGGCCTTATTTTAGGGACTAAAATATAAATTACGTTCAAATGATGTCCGAAAAATACGAAACTTGGCCGAGATGTAAAATATGATGAAATAAGTGCACTGTAATTTTTTTGGAATTTTTAGGTGAAATATGAATTTTTTTATGAATTTTTAAATGCAAACAGAATGATTTTCAATATTTAATTTTAATAAATATCAAACCTACTTATTTTCAAGAGTCAAAATTATCTGAGATCTATCACTAGGTGACGGATCTCAGAAAAATCCTAAACCTCGAAAATGTGGAGTCTAATACCTATTAAAAATTAAATACTAAAATATGCAAAATGATTTTTATAGAGCAAATTGTGCATGCAAATGCAATGATTTTTGGGCACAATGTCCAGCAACTTAATCTCTACAATATGTGATTTTTGGGGAATTTTTAAGGCAACGGTTAATTAACTATGAATTTCCGAGCACAGATTGGGCAAAATATTCTAATTTCCACAAACAATTATTTATTAATCAACCGTAAATCATGAAAATATCCAAGCATGTCAGAAATGTAGAGAATTAAAAGATGAACAACATGCTATTTTTAAATAAATAAAATGATGTGGAGAAAAGGTTCAAAACAAAGGGGGAACACAGGGGTATGTTTGCAATAGATATAAATAAATAAAATATGCAAAAGGACCTATATGTAATTACCGAAAGATCCGGGGGTCTGAATGCAAATGTTCCAGATGGTCACGTGGGCTGCACGTGACCTCTGGTTGGAGGGACCTGGCGCGAATACGGAAGAACCCGAGGGGGTTTTGTATAAATTACCCAAGGTCACGTGCTGCGCACGTGACCTGGGTTCTGACGTCCTGCTGGCGTACCCCCGGGCGCACGTGCCTCGCACGTGCGCGGGGGGGTCTCGGGTCGGAGCCCCGGCGCGCGGTGGATGGAGGCGTAGGCGGGTCGGGCCTTGGCGTAGCAGGTGGCTGTGGTCCTCGTGGCGGAGGTGTTCGGCGAAGGTGTTGACGTTGGTTGAGCAGCGTCGTTAGGTGGATGGAGTCGGAGACGACGCTGGAGTCAACCGTGGTTGGCGAGGTGCTCCTGAGGTGGATGGAGGCGGAGATGAAGTCGGTGAAGGCGTCCGGCGTGGCGTAGGCGATATTGGTTGTCGGAGAAGAAGCGCGTTGGCGACGTAGATGGAGCTCGATGGTCGTAGATGACTTGTCGAAGAAGGCGACGTAGATGGAGCTCGATGGTCGTAGAGGTTGAAAATGGGGGTCGTCGGAGTAGTTGGCTCGACGCCAAGGGCGGAGCGGTGCAGAGGGCACGGGGGTGTCGTGGGCTGCAGCGGCGTCGATGAAGACGCCGGACCTCGTCGGGAAGGAGGCGGAGCTCGGGCTGTCACCACCGAGCTCCGTGGCAAAGGATGCTACCGGCGGATGGCGTGAGAAAGGGGGCGGCGATGGAGTATATATAGGGGAGAGGGAGGTCGGGCAGGTGCGAGATAGAAGGGGGGTTCGTCGGCGAGATCAGCGGGCGGAGGTTGCGGAGAAGAGGCGCGGCGGTTGCGGAGATAGCGGAAGGTTGAAGACGACGCGCCTCAGCCGCCCGATCGACCGAGATCGGTCGGCTGAGGATGCGCCACGTGGCGAGGGGATGAGGGCAGACGGAGCACGTGCAAAGCACGTGCCTGGGTGGCACGTGCGACGCACGTGCATGATTTTATTTTTTTTTTTTATTTTTTATTTTTTTTTATAAAATCGATATAATAAAACGCGAAAAAAACGCTGACACGTGGCGGCCTATGGGGCTGCCACGTGTCAGCACCAGAAAATTCGAAGATAAATTGTTTTGTAAAATCAAAAAGAAATAGCAAATGACCTCGGATCGAAAAAGTTTCTTCACGAAAAATGCTCGTCTCGAAGAGATCTACAACTTTCATGAAGACATCAAAGCCAAATTCGGTCAAATGTGAAAATTGAATTTTTGGGGTATCCCATGTACATAGAATACCATGATTTTTGGGTTTTCTAATTTTTTGTCATTTTTTAACAAGATAAAAATCCGGAAAAATATGGAAAACTCAAAGATAAATAAAAGGCACCTAATTCTAATTTTTTTGGATTTTTATTAATTAATAAAATATATACATAAAATATAGGTCAGAAAAGCCGCGAAAATATACAAAAGAGGCCCAAAACCCAACTTTCACATACGAGCTCCGATTCACTTGAACTTGGTCTTGTTTTGAAGATAATTGAATGTGCATTAGTTCAAAAGTGAGTAGGATCAAATCGGACACTGGATGGGGAAGTTATGTGGCTTTTAGTCCGAAAATCCTGAAACTAGGGTTTGGGTTTTTGGTCCACTTATTTGGGTTAGTGATTTTTTTGTATTTTTTATTTATTCTTGTGAGTGATATGTACACGATGGATGTGGTTTTGGGTTATTCGGAGTTAGCATGAAGGAGTTAAAAATAGGGGAAGTCAGGCTTATTTACAGGTCAATTTGGGCTTGAATTTTTGGCTTCTTAAAATATGCAGAAATTAACGCTAAAATGCAATTCTTATGAAATCATGCCTGAATGCTAATTATGCGAAATAAATGCAGAAATGCAGTTGATTCTTAGGGACTTAAGCTTAATAAATGAGATTTAGAGTGATGAATCCGAGATTCATCAGGTATAAGGACAAGAGGTTTGATGTATTGTTCCATTGGAAGAAAAGAAATCAGAAAGATCTCGTTGAGTAAACTCCAAGGCATTGTCAGAGCGAAAGATCTGAATATTAGATGAAAATTAATTTTTGACATAAGCAAAGAAACCTTTGACAATTTTATTGATTTCTGAGCGTTCTTTAAGAAGATAGACCCAGGATGACCTGCTATAATCATCCACAAAGACAACAAAATAGCGGTGTCCACCAATGGTTCGGACAGGACAAGGTCCCCAAACATCACAATGAATCAATGAGAAAGACATAGAACGACGGGGCTCAGTCTTAGCAGGAAAAGATGCACGGTGATGTTTTCCGAACTGACATGCCTCACACTCGAAGGGTTTAAGCCTGGACAGTTCAGGAAATATTAATGAAAGAGCTTTAGCAGATGGGTGACCCAGACGAAGATGCCAGAGAAAAGGAACAGCAGTGATGGAAGTTGCGTCAGCAAAACCAGAGTTGGAAGGGATATTAAGATAATATAAGCCGTTCTTCTCATGTCCCCCACCAAACATCTGTCTCGTCCGGATGTCCTGAAAATAACAGCATAAATCATCAAATATCACACGGCAGTTGAGTTCTGTGCATAATTTGTGAACAGACAATAGGCGAAGGGGAAAAGCAGGAGCACAGTGAACATCCGCTAGCCTAAGTTTGGGGCAAAATTCCATGGTCCCCACACTAGTGATAGGTGAGTAGGCGCCATTGGCCACACGAACATGCTTCACTATAGAGGGCTCCCTGGGAGAGGTGAGGAGACTACATTCTCCTGTGAGGTGGGTTGAGGCACCCGAGTCGATAATCGAGGTAGAGGTAGAGGCAGAACTGGCGATCGTACATGTGGCAGCTGCTAGATTCGCAGTAGGCCCTGAAGTTGTAGTGTCGATAACTGGGTTTTGAAGGAGTTGGCGAAAACGAGCATACTCTGCAGCAGTAAAAGACACTGGAGTATCTGTGGTAGACTGAGCCAGGGAGGTCTCCATAGTATCATAAATGTTGTCAGAAGGTGTTGCCTCATATGCATTATTGGCTTTGGGCATGCCGAAGGTAACCCAACATTTGTCAGACAGATGGTTCCAGCGGCCACAATGAGTACATGCTGGATAACGAGCATTAGAAAAATCACGACCACGGCCGTGTCCTCGGTCACGTCCACGTCCCTGCTCTTGTCCTCGACCGCGACCAAACGTACAGCCTCGTCCTCCTTGGAAAGGTGGGCGTCCTCCTGCAAAGTGAGCAGTAGTGTATGCAGTGAGAGATGGGTTGGGTGACTCCAGCTCCTGTAGTCTGCCAAAAATAGTTTCAAGGGACGGTAGGGCAGCTGCTGTCAAGAATTGGTCTTTGACAGGTTTATATCGAGGGTGTAAGCCTGAGAGAAAACGGTACACCTGCCATTCTGCTCTTTCACCTATTTGCTTGTCACAGCAGGCAGGTTGAAATATAAGCAGTTCTTCAAAGAACCCTGTGAGGAGCCCATAATATTCTATTAAAGATGTTTCTCCTTGATTTGCAGACCAAATCCTTGTGTAAATGTCAGAAAGCCTGGATTTGGTTGTTTTCTGTGAGTATGTTTTCTCACTACTTTCCCACATTTCTTTTGCAGTGGTTTAATAGAGCAAATTTGACGCAATATTAGGATGAACACTATTCGTCATCCAAGTGATTACCTGGCAATTGTCGACGTACCATGTGTCATAGTTGCCGTATGTCTCGGCAGGCGGATTGGAAGTGAGAATGTAAATTTTGCGCTGACCACCAATGAATATTTTGAAGGATCGAGACCATAGTACGTAGTTCTCCGATCCCTTCAGTTTGATAGAGGTACCCTGTACCATCATAGATGAGGTAGGGTATAGGGGCTTGGAGTCCAAAGACGCAGTAGCAGATGCCATGGTGGCCGCAGAGGTCAAAAAACAATGACCTAGTATGCAGAGGTATTAGAGATCATACGCAATTAGCAGACCATGGTGATATAGTCTCGGGCCGTGGGAGCCAACGGCGTTGGGAGGCGGAGGCACAGGGAGTCAGGGGCCTGGCGGAGAGGCAGCGGCCTGGTGGAGTGGCCTGGCAGAGTAGGAGCAGCAGCGGTGGGGCCTGGCAGGAGCAGGGGCACCGTCGGGCTGTGAGCAGGGGCAGGAAAGGTGGCTGGCGGAGGGCCTGGCCGAGGGGCCTGGCTGGAGACCTGACGGCGATGGAAGGAGGCCTGGCGAGGGGTTGACGCCCGCAGGAGCAGGAGGCGGCACTGGCGGTCGCGACGCGAGGAGGCCTGGTGAGAGGAGCGGTATGCGCGCCAGGGGTGCGCGATGTGCGGGGGTTGCACGGGGGGGGGGGGGGGGGGGGGGGGGGGTACGCATTGGGGGTTGCACGGTGGGATGGCGAGCGCGCGGTGAGGAGGTGGGACGGTGCTGGGTGAGGGGCGTTGGGTGCGTGACAAGGAGGTGGGACGGCGCTGGGCGTTGGGTGGGCGGGTGGGTTTCCCTAGGATTCGCGCATGACGAGGAGAGGGGTGGAGGGGCGGCGGGTGGGGAGAGGGGAGAGATTAGGTCAAATCCCCAGTACCGTTGCTCTGATACCATGTAAAGAAATGTAAATTGTGTGTTTATTCCAATGGGTCTAGGGGTCCTTATATAGGAAAACCCTAGAAATCCTAGAGAGTACAGTACAGTGACAAAATACTGAAATACCCCTATGGGGTTACAATAGAAGAACAAATGTATTTTCTAACAATAATATTTTGGGAGTCCATGGATCTCAATCCATAGATAACACAAATCCAACGCTGGACCTCTTAATTTGTGTTTCTTTCAATGACCATGATTTTGTTGTAAAAAATGCAACAATTAATTTAATTAAATTAAATTAAATATATTGAATAATCATCAATATAAATTAATTCAATTAAATCAAGAGGCATTAAAGGATTAGGAAAGGAGGCAAGCTCATTCCTAATAAAGGGGGTGGACACCAAACTTGAATCGGGACTAGGGTGGACATCCACCCTCCTTTTAAGAAAGGATTGCCCTCTTTTCCTTTTATATGAAATGGTGTATCTCACATTATCATTTAATTATTTACAACAACTTTTATTGTACATTATTTAAAAAAATAATTCAAATTATTTTGTGACAATTTCAATCATGCCATTAGAAATTTGTGAATCATGTTCACAACCCAAAATAAATTGTAAATTGCATTTTCAACTAATTATCCAATATGAACACAATTCACATCGACATATAAATTGTAAATATTATTTATAAATAACTCTCTCTAATATATTATCAATAATATTTATAATTTATATGATTAACATGGAGAGTACAATCCACATTGTTTATATCCATGATAATTAAATCACATTTATTTATCTCGGATCATCATTCTCATACATCTAAATAATATGAATCACACACATTATTGTACGAAAAATGTGTGCGCTTTCAGCATTAGCGCAGAGAATCTCTGCGATATGGCATGTACGAAAAATAAAAGACAGAGAGCGAACGAAGGGTCACTTGCGCAAACAGAATCCTTCGTTCGCTCTCTGCAGTAAACATCGTGCGAGTCTCCTCTGCTGCCTGCCATCCTCCCCGCCTCCGCCAAGCCTCGTTGTCGCCGCGGCTGCCAGAGGCGTCCCCGTACTGTTGCCAAGTCTCCTCTCCGTCGTTGCTATCGCTGCCTCCCCGCTACCTCCGCCCAGCCTCCTCTCCGGCATCGCTGCCGAAGCTCTTCCCCTCCGTCGTTGTCGCCACTGCCTGACAAGAGTAATTTTTTTGACATTATGTAATTAGGCTTCTTTATCTATTATGCTCCATCATTTTCTAGTTGGACATTGTGCTTTTGTATGACCTAAGACCATGTGAATGTAGTTTCTAGGAGGTCGATGGATTCAATATTTTGCGTATTTGAGTTAAAGAGTCATAATGAAGACTCTACTAGTACTGCCAAGCGAGGTCTGGGACTGAGAAAATCCATGTCTTATAAAGAGTTGTTGGATTTGGTTTGTAAGAAATTTTCATTGGATAGGAGCACTTACAACGTCAAGATATCGCGGCGCATTGGAACTGGTTCAGTGGTGACGTCCATTACAGATGATGATGATGTAGACAATGTTTTCCTTTACGCTCAGACATATGCAAAGTCGTCTCCCGTAGAGATGGTAGTAGATGCATCTTTGATTGAATTGGGAACCGAACAGCGCGCCTTTGAACATCACAGTGCGCCCACAATTGCAGATCTATCTAACGACGAGGCACCTATTCTGGCACACAATGATGAGAGTACATATATTAGCGAGGCTTTGATGAGGGAAGTTGATCGTGTTCTGAATGATTGTCCTCCAGAGGTAACTGATGATGAGATAGAGAATGAAACTGAGGAAGTTGAAGATGTTGGGCATGATGTAACAAATGGTTCTCAAATTGTCTCTTCAATACCCTTCTACAATGTTTTAGACGGTGACGGCCTCGCAAATTTTGAAGATAATTTTCGAAAGGAAAGTGCCATTGACAGCATTAGTGATGAACTACGAAAGGGTCGCACTTTTAAACCGAAAGATGACCTTGTTTTTTGTGTGAAAAGGTACCACATTTTCTCCCATTACAAATTCACTGTTAAGGAATCCACCACAATGGTTTGGTCCATCTCGTGCACGATGGATTCCAATGGATGCAAATGGTTTTTACGTGGTCATTACCGTAGATTCGATGGGATGTGGGTAATATCCAAGCTTGGCGATCCACATTCATGCATCAATCCGTCTATCGGTCAAGATCATCCCCAACTTGACTGCAATTTCATGGCACGAGAAGTTCTCGACTTTGTGAAGGACAGTCCAATTGTTTCGATTTCAACTCTGAGGACCCATATCAACAAGGTGTACAAGTACTTGGTTACAAAGAAAAGGGTTTGGGATGCAAGACGGAAGGAGATTGCAATCATTTATGGTGAATGGAAGAAATCCTATTCGGAAATGCCACATCTTTTACATGCTTTGAATGATGTCATTCCAGGGACAGAAATTGCTATTACGCATACGGAGCATCCTGATCCAAGGAAGCCACATTGTCGTAGATTTCAGCAATGTTTTTGGGCGTTTGGTCCATGTATTGAAGCGTTCAAGTATTGTAGGCCCTCTGATCAGCATAGATGGTACACACTTGTACATCCTGCAGCTCCTTGGTGATGTCTTATTCACGGACAAGAGCGGATCGTTGATATCTATTATAACTTTACCGCTTTTATCCGATCTTGATGTTACTGGTACTTTCAGCTGGGAATCTGCCACGTTGGCTTACTTGTACAGGCATCTTTGTTACGTTGTAGACATGGGAACTGAGAAGATAGGGGGTTCTGTTATCCTTTTATAGCTTTGGGCGTGGGAGCACTTTCCCCATATAGCCCCTGTTATTAGATTGAGACCCCAATTGCATGGGCGACCATTAGGTGTTCGGTGGAGGGCGGACTTTGAGAATAGACGGCAACCAACACACGTTGTTCGGCCATATCGTGATGCATTTGATATGCAGTCGCCAGAGCAGGTATACATTTTTGGATAATTTATTGTTTTCAACTATCCATGGAGTAATTGAATTTTGTTATGTGTAGGTTTTGTGGATGCCGTATGGGAGCGGCATCTTGGAAGGTCTTCCACAATACTGCCTCGATGGTAAGCATGTTTGGACGTCACGTGTACCTCTTATTTACTTCCACGTGGTCGAGTACTACTTTCCCGACCGTGTCGTACGCCAATTTGGTGGATGTCAGAATATTCCAGCTCCCTGCGACACTGATGAGGTGTTTACATGCGATCGATCTGCGGGGTAAGGTGGATGCAGATTGAAAGAGAAAGCATGTTGACCACATCAATGCTTAGATGTCTCGACACGATAGAGTTCTCCACATAGACCAATCCATTGGGTTAGCACAACTCCAGATTACATGGATTGTATCTCTGGATCACCAAAAAGTTACGTTGGGAGATTAGGTGCAATCCTTGCCTACAATGTAAGTATACATAATTCAAATATATTTCACTAACTTGTAATTATTTAAATTCACATTTATTTCAAATTTTCAGATGCAAAGATGGGATCTTGTTATGGAATTAGGAGGAAGAGATCCTGGCCACTACCAATATAGAGACATGGCACAAGAGACCAAGTCCGAAATGGAGCGTTCATTAGCAACTCAATTTGTAAATTTTATGATCTTGAACGAGGATACACGCAACAGGAGGATATCCAAGATAGAGGAAGAGGACGTGGTAGAGGAAGAGATCGGGCTAGGGCACAACAACATGGTCATGGACGAGGTCGGGCTAGGGCACAACAACAATAACAAGATTTTGCACATGGCGTCAACTTGGAGGAGGGACACCAGGATATGGATGAGGTTCCTGACTTCGTTTTAGAGACACAATTTGTCACACCGACTGTTGAACCTCGAACCGGCGAGATGTCAACTCCACAAGCTCCTGCAAGGAACATAAGAGGTGAAGAAGCACAACATGTGTATGCGGCATTGACCCTGCCACCTGCGCCCACCTTCGACGATGAAGAAGGCATTGGAAGTTCTCAGTTGCAAGGGATTGATCTTAGATTTGGAAGGACAGCATATCAAAGGAGGAGGAAGAGATAAATATCTATTGCAAACAAAATTTGACAATGTAATCTTACTTATTTGTATTGTACCCCTCATGTACTCATTTCGGATGCAATGAAGACTACCTATGGACATCTATTCAAACAATCTTCGAATTTTGTACATATTTTATGCATGAAGAAGTTTAGTGAATTCAATTTTCAATGTTGTATTCCAACCTTTGATTTTTGTTCTGTCCAGCTTCTGCTTTTGTTTATTTTTTTTTGCCGAGTAGCAGACTATATTGCAGCTTTTCCCTGCGCTATAGGTAAAAAGCGCATAGAAAGTCTGCGCTAAGCTAAAGCGCATAGAATACATGCGTTGTACTATAGCGCATATAATAAATGTGATATGCGTACACTATTCAAAGAAAAAAAATTGGGCTTAGTGGGAGAATATTGTTTTCTAACTACGTCTCTTAAGAATTTTTCTCCATTATTCATTATAATTGATCGCATTTAATTATCTATTTCTCAATGTTTGAATAAACATTTATTAATGGAATTATTTGAACTCCTTCAAGAATAATGTGCTTTCTCCATGGATACTTGGAGATAAGGACGTAGGGATTGTACGTTCCATATATAGTGACTCGGAATTGGATATTGAGATCATATCTCCAATCCCAGATCAAGGACCTCTCATAAATGCTTGATTAAATCAAAGTGGTAAATCTAATCTTCTCACTACATCTGAATCACATTCAGATCAATATCTAATATTTGGACTACGATTAGATTACTTCTCTATTGAGAGGGAGTCACTAAAATCCACACATGTTTCATCACTCCCTCGGAATGGAAGGTTCATGACTATATAAACGTTTATGATCACATCACCCTTGAGTATTCCTAATACATCTACATCCTACATATTGGAAGACCTAGAATAAACACAAGGTTTTAAATCTCTTTTAGACAGTCTCCTTCAAGGTTTTATCATTAAGTTTATCATTCGATCATTAGAAGTTGATATCGATCAGATACTTTCCAAAAACATATATCATACCTACAAATTCGTGTCATTCTTCCAAAGCAAATGACCATGCATGGAATTTGATTGGTCCCGATAACTCATGAATGAGCTGATGTCTTCTGATTCACAAGTAAACCTCTATGATCCCTTTTAGAGATTGTATTACTCATATACCCATGTATGCACACCAGTCATCTGTGTAAAGACCTTAATTAGACCACCAACCTATCGGTCTGACAAATGTACATTCTCAAACATATAGCAATACATCTGTCGTCGATCAGAGGATGCATGTCTATATCATGACAGTATGCGACATAGTTCTTGGTTATCTCGATCTCGTTAAGTCAACTCTTTGACCAAACTTATCTGACACCTTCGAATCTCTATTCATATACAGAGGACCAGCATCAAGAGGTCGGTCAGATATCAGCCCTTAGAGAAGGATCGCCATCTCCTTCTCATGCTGGAGATCATCTCTTAACATTTATTTGATAGTGCTTGATGAGTCCTCAATCTAACTCCTTATATATTCATTCAATCATCAGACTATGATTCAACAATTGAATCAACAGTTGTATGATCTTAAGATGGTCATAGTGCATAACCCTAAGTGTACTAAGGGATCTTATAGTGCATTAATTCATTTAATCTAAGATAGGGAGTGAATATTCAATCATTTTTATTGATGAATCAAATATTACAATAACAATTAGCGTAGAAATGGTTCGTCTCGAGCCATGGTCTCAAATTTCAACCAAATTCCACTGAATTTCTCTGAATTTTTCATTTCTGTAGGTCACCGGAATCGAAATGCTACCTTATTTCTTTTTCCAAGATTTCAACGAAATATCAACGAAATGTCAACAATATTTTATCGAAATTGCATGTCGTTTCGATGAAACAACAAAAATAAGGAAATCTACCCTTCGCTTTCATAGAAATTTGCACATATTAATGAATTTTATAGAAATTGAGTTGTTAGAGTGTTTTATGTTATTTGAAGAAGTTTCTTTGATAGTTTCTAAAATTTAGATCCAAATCCAAACCAAATCGGTTAACCACAAGATTTAAGGGTTAAATTCAAGTCTTTAATTGAAGATCTTTATTTTTCTTTCTTTATTTTAATATATGTGTATGTGTTGATTAGTAATTATTATATATGTCATCTCATTCATATAGACAAGGTGATTATCATGATTTTTGCTTCCAGTTTAGCATATGATTCTAACTCTAGGTATCATATTACTCTCCATATCAATAAGTGTGCATTTCTATTTTACTTATTATACTAAAAACCTTAAATTTTGGAGAAAGGTCCAATTTAGAGACATTTCCTTGATTTTCGATGATTTAACAAAAGTTCTCCGAAATTTCTCTTTCCCGACATGGAGAAATGAAATCAAAATCCGAAATTTAACGTTTGCTTTCTTGCGGCTCCTCTCTACTACAATGAGTATGTATGGTAGTCTGAGGGATAGGTTGTTAGCAACCTTCAAAATCTTGTGATTGTAAGTATTTGTCTACTATCAAGTTGGATATAGATTGTGCTTGTGAATGCTATGCAGTTTTTTCATATTAGTTGATTTGTTTGTGTCATGTATAGCATATATGTATGGTCACAAGCTATACAATGCATCTATGAGACGTACATGTTATAAAGATTTGAGTTTATGAGTATATGTGTGTGCCTTATTTTATTTGTAAAAGTAAATGTTTTATATGTTGAAAGTATTTTGTTAGATATAAGTTCTAACCTATCATTTCAACCTTTAATTTCTTACATAAGATATCATTTTGCTAGTACTCTTTGTTGGCCTATGTTTTTCTCTCTTATTATTGCACATATCACCATTCTCTTCATATTCAAGGGGTGAAACTAATGGCCTCTGTTCGATTCCAAATCTGACTTTGATTTTGAGCAGTATACTACTTTTTTTACTATTGGAGCGATTAGATGGAAATTTAATGTAACATATCATGTTATTGTCTTACTATTAGCAAAAAAATTATGTATTTCTATCTCATTTATTGGGTTAAAGTCTATTAGAAATCTTAATTTTAGAAAAAAATGACTTCAAGTAATTTCTTTGATTTCCGGCCCACTGAATTGCACCGAATTTCTCTTTTTAAGCTTACCGAAACGAAATCGAAATCCGACTTTTTTTCTTTTCTAGGGACGACTATCCTCGGATTGGCTTCCTTACACATGTGACTGACCATGAATAAAGGGAGTATTTAATGAACTAAAAAATATGTACTTTATATGACATGGGAAGATTACATAGAATTCACGGACTCGAGGATATAATACGATGAAGGAATCAGACAGGGTACATGAATCCGCCTAAGAATTATTGGTTCGGTTGAATCTCATTCCCAAATAAAAAGTACTACATTTGACCAAAATTCGGTGAAATGTATTATGTGATTAGTGTATTATGTGATCTTGTTTTATGACATTTGTTATTTTTATTTTAAATTTTATGCATTCGTTGTAATAAAACTACCAATGTTCTTTACAGGCTTGCTAGGGTATATGTAGTAAGATAGGTGTCCGCATTTTCCTTGAAACATGCAATGACGGGGAAATGTCCTGGGTGGCGGCAGAACCCTAATTCATGGGAGGTGGTGATGCCATTGTGCCCAACACCTGCGGTAACCCGTGCACCTAGGGCTTTAGTTTTTGTGAGGTGCGAGGTATTGGCTTCGACGTTGACGATCAGGCTGGATCCCCGGGTGATGTTGGCTATGGTGATTGCATGGTGGGTACTCACAACAGCAGCAGGAAGGACGTGCATCGACTGGACCTGATGGGGTGCAGCAACGACTAGGAGCTGCATCGAGGTTAAACTGCTGCATCGGTGGGGTGAGTGGGGAGATATGGAGGGTGAGGGTGCCGGCTAAAAGGAGTAAGAGGCCATGCTGGTGCTAGCGGTGGTAGAATTCAAGAGATGGTGACCATGGTGCTTGTGGTGCTGGAGAAGAAAGCTCGATCCCTGATGGTGGTTGCGGGGAATCCATCACACCAGTGTCTTCCATTTCGTTTTGTACGAGCTCGATAGTGGCCAAAGCTTCAAACAACAGGTCCAGCCACCTCTGAAATGCTCAATGGAGTTCTTGCTTGAAGTTCTCGTATCGTGAACACAAACCATGGCAGAGACAGCTCAACTCAAACTCTGGCCACCACTAATGGACAGGATCGTCATATTGTTGGAACAACTCGTTCTCCGTGCTCTGATACCAAATGATCCAGCATGATTTTGAGGGTGGAGAGATTTGGAAGAGAAAGAGAGGGAGAGGAGAAGAGCCAGTTGGTTGTGTAGGGTTTGGGAAGGAGAAGTTGGCGATATGTACAAAGGGGAGAAGGCAAGGGACGGAGAGAACCAAATTTGTATTCAACTACCTTACATATCGGCTTTCATACCCTTATATAGGAGGGGTGGGCTACTAAAATATAAATGAGAAAATTATAGATAAGGTCCAAAACATAAAAAGGAGGTAAAATTACAAATGCTAACGAACCCAAAAATTCTGCCCATTATGCGTTGCATCACATGTTTTAGTGGATTTGGATTTTTAATCATCAATCATGCACATACAAACATTATATGTGCGACAAAAATTAAGATAAATGTAAGATGTGATCAAACATAAATAAATGAATCCATGATAAGAGTATTCAAGAATTTTCGATGTTAGAGTCAAGACCGAAAGATGATAATGTGGAAGAGACTCTCATAATTTGGTTATATCATCTCTGAAGAAAATATGGGCTGGTGAGGGGTTCAGGAAGATGAAATTTTGGGAGGATATGGTCAAATAAGAGGTTTAGAATGTCCAACCTGAGTATGATATATTCCAAATCTGTTTGAATGCCAGAGTCAAAACTTATAGTACAGGCCGTCTAAATTTTGTTACATCATCTCTGCAGAAAGTATATTAAATGGTATCAGATGACAGTGTGGTCAAGCAACTTCATATGGCGGTAGTGGCGAGGTCGGGTCTCGCGGAAACCCTAACCACAAGGACGTGAAAGAAGGGGTCGGATGGTGTGAGGGCTTATGCCCCAATAAGCCACCCATCCAGAGGGGAAAGAAGGGACCGGACCGTGGACGGTGTGAGGGTTTATGCCCTACATAAACCACTCATTCAGAGGGAAAAGCATCATCGACAAAACCTCGCTCATCAGAAGCCCCCTTCCAATCCAAATGCATCTCCCTCCCTCCCTCCCTCCCTCTCTCTCTCTCTCTCTCTCTCTCTCTCTATATATATATATATATATATATATATATATTCCAAATAATAGGATTTTTGGAATGTGCATCCTGAGTATGATATATTCCAAATCTGTTTAGAGGCAATAGAATCAAAACTGGTATTAGGTAATAACGTAATCCAGGCCCTCTGAATCTCCCTCTAAATTTTGTTGCATCATCTCTGCAGAAAGTGTGCATTGGTTAATGGCCTGAGAAGTTGGATGATGGGCCTTCTAAGAGAGATTGAGGGAGATGAAGAAATCTTGGAAGGATACGGTCAGATAAGAGACCTACTTGGACAACCTGAGTAGGATTCATTCCAAATCTGTTTGGGGTCAATCAATCAATGCAACAAACATGACTTGGCATGGGGATAGGCATATTGATTTTAGACCGTACTATTTCAACATGTAACTTACCAATAATAAAAACACTTTTGAAGGACCACATTTGGGTGCTGTAAAGCCTGTGAACCACATTATAAAAAAGGGGCCCAATTCAGGGACTTCTTTACAAATTACTCAAGTCTTCTAATTGATGTTTGGAACTAACAAGCAAAGTAGCACAAGAATCTCAATAAAGTTCCTAATTATTTCAGCACGAAATCAGAAAATGATAAGCCCAAGCTCAAGCTCTAACATTATAACCAAGGTTATGTTATACCTGGCACTCAATGAGAGTTCCTCCAGACTGCACTAAATCATCGACAATGACGATATGTCTCCCTTCAGCATATCCCTCCTTCAGCCGGACAATTCGTTTGTCACCTTCTCGAACCTTTGTGCAAACAATCTGACCTTTGACAAAGAAACTGAGTGAATAGCATAAAACAAGAATAACTGAAATTTAGCATTTGCAGAGCCACCAAACCATTGGAAAATGTTGAAAAAGCTTGTTAAATCGTTTCCATGCTCCGTCATCTGGGAATGCTATTGTAATCTGGGAAAACAGTATCACAGAGAAGCAACAGCAAAGGTAATTAAAATATTATCCCCGTTTAATAAGCTTTACTATAATTTTTTAAGCTTTTTATTACCCGCAGGAGTCCCGCTGCCGTTAGCACCTTTTTTAGTACTCCTTGAGCTAATCCCTCATTGTTTCCGTGCATTAAGCTTAGGAATACGTTTATTTGCTAATATGATGGCTGGTCATAGTTCAGTAAAGATTTTAAGTGGGTTTGCTTGGACTATGCTATGTATGAATAATCTTTTCTATTTCATAGGGGATCTTGGTCCTTTATTTATAGTTCTTGCATTAACCGGTCCGGAATTAGGTGTAGCTATATCACAAGCTCATGTTTTTACGATCTCAATTTGTATTTATTTGAATGATGCTACAAATCTCCATCAACTCTGTCATTTCATAATTGAATAAAATGATCGACCGAACTATTCTCTTCCCTGGGGGGCCAGACAAGGGCTTGCCTTTCCACCCTTGGGGCTTTTGGGGGGCAGGAAAATGGTGATATTGGCAAACAAGAATATGCGGGGCAGAGGTCTAATTAGCTAGTTCTACTTGAGAAGCAAAGGTGGGGATGAGGTCAGGAGAGGAGAATGATGTCGGTTGAGGCAGATTCTAGCACGTGTGAATGGGCGAGTCCTCGGTTATATATATATATATATCGCGACGCTGTCTTCTTTCCCCCGATTCAATGAGACTACATCGCTTAGGTCTCACCTGTGGAATTCTACTATCTACGAGCCACAAGAATGCATACATTGTCAAAATCGGAAAGCTGTTGAAGGCGCTGCTTTAACAATGGTATCCCAGTTTCAAAACAAGGCAAAACATGATCCCCAAAATAAAATCTCTCCTAAGAAATTGAAAATAGAAAACATCAATTGATATTCGTAAGAATGCAAAGACAAGAAAAATTGTATTAACTTACAAAAAATTGATCGAAAAGGAGAGGAAAAAAGGATAATGAAGAGCATTCTTTTAATAAAAAATCGTGTAACTGAAATCAATCATGATTAAATAAATAGACATCAGGAAGAAAGCTTATTGGAAAACTACATTGGAGCCCAACATAAACTAGCTATTACAAAATGATACAAAGATCATAAGCCTTGTCCTCAAAACCCCCCCTCAAGATGAAGCATAGATATCCATCATGCTAGGGCTTGGACTTGCATTTTTGAACTGGCCTCCAGGGAGATTTTGTTAAGGATAGTTTTTGACATCTGAGGATGAAATACAAGTGACAGAGATGAGATCGTTTTGTATCATATCTCTGATGTAGTGACAGTTTACCTCAACGTGCTTGGTTCTCTCATGAAAAGCTAGGTTATTTGCTATGAACAGAGCTACTTGATTGTCACACTTGCATTGAGAGAGGAATCTTTATGTTTAAATTTGTTGTTATTAACTTGACCCATATCATTTCTGCAGTAGCTTGATCCATAGACGTGTACTTTCTCTGCACAAGATATGGATACAACATGTTGCTTCTTACTTTCCATGTCACCAAGAAATCACCAAGACACACAATAAACCCCATGATGGACTATCTACTGGACAACCTGCATAGTCAGCACCAACATGACCAGAAAGGGCTTAAAAATGACTCTTCTTGGTGAAGTCATTAAATATCTTAGGATCATCATGACAATATCGGTATCAACTTATATAGGGTAAGTCATAAACATGCTGACATGACTCATAACAAACGAAATATCAATCCTTGTAAGTGTTATATAAAGGAGTTCTCCGACAAGCTCACTATATCTGTGGGTGCCTTCTTCCTATCTATTCTCCTTATACAACTTCCGATTAGAGTCCATAGGTACATTTGTAGATCTACAGTTTGTCGTACCAAATTCCTCAAGAAGATTGATAACAAACTTCTTCTGGTTAATCTCAAGACCTCAATCGTCTATAGAATACTTTAGGACAAGGAAATACCGAAGCTGGTTGCTGCATAGACACAGTTCCTCTTTCATATCACCATATAAGAAGGAATTTTTCACATCGAGTTGAAAAAAGGTAGATCCTTCTTTACCATAATGGTAAGGAGAATCCAAAGAGAAGCATGCATGGCCATCGAAGAAAATGTATCACGGTAATTAACACCAAAGGTTTATGTCAACCATTTTGCTACCACTCTTGCTTTGTAATGTCCCACACAAACATCTAATGTCTAGAGATTAGATTGTCGCAACTTTTACAGCCGACTATTGTCATATCATCAAGAGCAAAAACAAGAGTCCATGTGTTTTTGGACCATAGGTTTGGCATATCTCTTCAACTGTAGATGTCTTCCATTGTTCTATGCAAAAGACTCATGATATGTCCTAGGAATCATTATTGTTGAAAGTCCATGAATGAAGAATGTTCATGGGAAAGTCAATCAAGAGTGTAGTAGCTTGTGAGTGTGTACTTAATGCAGTTGTGGTTGCCCTTCAGCAATGGTATAGGTAAAGCAAAATTATCCGAAGGTCCTATCATAGGCTTATAATTGACGAGTACCTTAGTCTTGCAAAGTTTTGAGATATTTGTATCTCTTTATATGTAGTTCTTATTACCCTTTCTTTCATGTACCTCTATTGTAATTTACTCAGGGCTTTTCTCCAATATAAGAGAGCCCTAGAGTCTCGATAATGATAAACTATTCTATTTTGTCCAACATGATATCAAAACAACGGTCCTAGACCGAGGTTCCCATGTCGTACCAAAAACCTAACCCTACCTGCCACCCCTGTTGTCGATCGTCGTTTCGGGCTCTATCCAGCCGCCGCATCCTCCGTGCGGCCCCGCCACCTCCCAGCAGGTCGTCTCCTGCTGTACCCATCGCTAGTTGTCGCATGTCGCTGCCTCCTTGTGAGTTATGCGATGTCGCAACACCTCTGATCGACTGTCGTTGCACCGTTGCGGGCTGCCCAACCTCCATTAGGCCGCAATCCATCCATTGTTGCACTCGGACACGGTTTGAATTCAGCCGGGAAACAGGATTTTGAACATCTAAATCACATTTTCCTACCCTAGACCACAACAAGGATTGACGAGGATGATTGTATGAGTCTACACGTACAACCACTCCTTTATATGATTATGTAGACTTGCTCAGAGTAGTCTACTTCTAGCTTGTTCCGGATTTTCGACATATTTCTTATCATGTCAGAGAACAAGGGTGATGTATTTTCGTTGTCCGGTGCCTTCAAGCGTCCGGATCCCATAGTCAAGATGGATGGGACCAACTACAAGTTGTGGTCCCTGCAATTTCGCACCATTATACAGTGCCATAACAAGGAGCACATTTTGACTGATGCTGAGCAGCCTGAGCAGACTGAAAAGACTAGAGCTAATGCTTCTTGAAAGCAAGATGATGCCTATACATGGATTTAGCTCTCCAGGACGCTAACCACAGAGATTGCCAATGACATCGTCAATCAACCAACAACCAAAGTTATATAGGACATCTTAGCTGGCACATATGGGCAAGCCAAGAATGACAGCAAGATCCCCCAGTTGCAGTATGACATATTCTCTACCAAGCAGAATGGTCAACCGCTTCATGCCCACTTCTCTTATCTTCGAGGCATGTCTGAGCAACTCCATAACTTTATGCCCATTACTACTAGCACTGAGCAGCAGCAAGCATACCGGAATGCCACTATGACCGGAGTCTTTCTGTCCTCCCTTGACTCTGAATACGATGCAGCACATACTCAACTGCTTACTGGGGAGACAATACCACCGATGGAGGAGGTCTGCAAGAGGTTGAGTAGGATCACTACTTCGTCTACTACCGTGGCCCAAACTCCCTCTACGATGGAAGCTTCTCGTGGCAGAGGGGTACTTCACAGTTTCACGGGCGAGGATCCCGTGGTCGAGGAGGAGGAGGCCAGTGTGGCCCATGCTCATATTGCCATTGTTTAGGACATTGAGGAGACATGATATCTAAAGCATGGATATACAGCGTATGCCCGTGTAGCTGAGCAAACAAAGACTACTTCATCTTCTTCTCATGATGCGAGGCTTGACGATATTGTCTCTAGATTGATAGAGATGATGACTACAGCGCCCACCCCAATGGTAGGATCTTCAGATGTTGCAGTTGCTGCCAGAGCTTCTACAAGTTCGTCAGGTATATTGCTTATGTACTTACCAGTTGTAGCAGTTCAGATTTGACTGATACGATCAAGAACTCCATAGCTTCTCATCATATGTGTGGAGATCGAGCTCAGTTTACTTCTTACAGATCTATCCCTCCTGGTAGATTAGCGGTGTAACATCCAGGTCTGAATAAACCAAACTCGACCCGATTAAGAGTCCGAATGATCAATTAATATTCAAGCTATATTGAATAAACCAAAGTCGACCTATAAGTAGTAAATCAAAAGTCGTTTGGTTGCAATCGACCAAAAGTCGATCACATTGTAATGCATGTCACGGAAAAGTTGCGATACAAATTCGGAAACCGTAAAACAAACCCAAACCACCCAAAAATCGATTCGACGAAATAAGACCAACGAAATCAATCGTTCGTCAATCGGAGGTCGTTTGATATTTTAATATCGTAAAATTTAGCCAGAAACCAAAACTGTATCTCGAGAATATCGGGAATTCATACATGATCTAAAGTATATGAATATTACCCATTTTGATTACGATTCAGAGACGATCAAAACGAGCCATTGTGCACCCAAATCAGGGACTCAAGGTGCAACTACGGTCAACTTTTATATGTCAAATAAAAGAAGAGAAAATGCAAAAAAAAATTCTGCTACGTAGCAGTCGCTTTAGGCATATGACAAGTAGAGGTGGGAACTAACCAAGTGAAAAGATAAGGAAAAGCCATATGGAAAAAATATTTTTTTTCTACTACATAGCAGTCGCTTTAAGTATATAGCAAGTAGAGGTGAGAACAATTAGTCGGTCGGCAAATTTTTGAAATCTATCCTCCATTAATTCGAATCTTTTATTGATCCTCGAAATATCATCCTCACGATTCTGTTCATGATCAATCATGGGAGCAGTCGGTGTGTGTTTTTTAGATTCAATAATTTCATCTTCCATTTTCCTGTATGTGCTGAGAGGAGACTTTCTCGAAATATCCGACATATGATCATTATTTTCTAAAAAAATTTTCTCAAAAATTATGGAAGGAGGCTGCTCAGCGGAAGGATTTTGCGGGAATGTGTAGGTCTTATACTCAACATGTCGTGACTCGGGCATGTCATCCTGATTTGAGTAGAGTCTACTACCATAGTCATGATTGATCATATCTTCAAATAATTGGGTCATACAGGGTGCATGTGAGTCGATATCATCCATGTGGTCCTTTGTATGGATAGGCTGATCAAATAAGTGATATTCAGGTTGGTTAATAGAGATTTAATCGTTGCGGTCAATCCAACGCTGATGATCATTAACTGTGGGTTTTTCCATCTGGGTTTAAATTCTCGGTCAGTCATGAGACTCAAAGGTATTTTTATCTTGAAATGGTTCATTAGCGAGAAACCGATAATAAGACGGTTTAGTCCAAGATGGTAGGTGGCCACGTGCGGTCGGATGATTCGAGTAGGATTAAATGAGGAGGCTGAATTCATCCGCAAGTGAAAGTCTTTCGCAAATGTTGGAGGATTATTGAAAGAAGATGATGTAGTTGATTTGGACCTAACCGAGACAAAGTCATTTTCATAGTATAGCTCTGATGGGTTCTCAGATAAATGTTCGGCCATTTTTGAAAGAGCTAAAAGGAATGATGGTTTGGGTTCGTAATGATTTTCATGATCTGGATACGGAGAGTTTTTAGACAAAAGTTCCATGATAAAGTTTAAATCAGGAAAGGAGAGAGATGATTGCACGTGATAGTCAAAAGGAATTTTATCGAATGTGCGGCTTTTGATCTTTGATATCGGTTTACGCACACCTATGCAAATATAAATCAAACCCCAGGTTCACCAACTCACAAAATGAATCAGTAAGACTTCGATTATTTATCTTTTCAATTTAATTGGTGACAAGACAATCTTGGAAGATAATTAAGCGACTTGTTAGGTATCGGAATTTTTCTTAAAGACTGTCCCGAATTCCTACGACTAGTTGCATCTATTTTCAGCCAGTATAGGTGTAAGTACATACCGTAAAACGGCTACCCGTGTTACTTAAGGACGAAGTCTTACGCAGTGTCCTTTAAACCACCCACTCTACTAAGGAAGTCTGGAACATTTACAGGCTACCCGTATTCCTCACTGAAGATTAGTTAATCGTTTTTAAAATCAGTAGTTTAAATGAAAATCCGAGTTTTGGCTCCACCCTTAAGTGTCGTCTCTCGCTCACTCAGAAAAATAGAAACATCCAAGGTCGAGATTGCTCTCTCGCAAAAATTCTCGATTTTATGGGTTAATTTAGAATCGGCTATATTTAGCAGTCCCCATTTTAATTAGGCGATCACTAAAGAATTTAAGTGAGCAGAAATACACGTCTACCGTCCAGTCCCAATTTCCTTTTAGAATTATGTGACAAAACAAGATGGAGAAATTTGGGAAAAGCCGATGCACGCGAAAAATGATGATGTATGCTCATTTAGAAGACTTACTCCATTGCGATGCTATACAGAAATTTTAAAATTAATTTAAATGAATGCAAGCCGATGAAAAACCGCACGTACCAGAAAGCTCTTTTAGCGGAGAAGAATTGAGTTAAATTTTTGGCTAAATTGAACGATCTATGTGCGTCTAAATTAATGTTAAGTGTGGCCTAATTTTTACGAGCACAATCAAATTAAAATGCTCTGAGAGCCGTATGTGCAGGTCTATCTTAAACGTCACTCAAGTCGGGCGCCACCCTCACCGGAGAGTAAAACAGGTCATGACACAGCACAGAAGAAAGTTTAAGGTCTTTTTACACACACGAGAGTCCAAACGGACACCGCAGTAAATGAGCAATTAATTACAGAAATTTAAAATTTGCAGAAATTAAAAACCTAGACTCTACGCTCTCTCACGACTCGACTTGATCTTAAATTAATTGCAGATTTTTTGGAAGTCGGAGAAGATCCTTCGGTTTCTTGAAAAACCGCTCCACATACGTTGTGTACCTCGCAAGAAAAATAAAAGAGATAATGTAAGAGAGTGACTCAAAAATAATAAAATAGACAAGAAAAATAAATGTTGAAAATAAATGTCAGAAAACAAATAGAATTTACAGTGGAAAATTCGGGGGTCAGACTACCCGAATGTGCAAAACCGAACGAAAATTTTTCAAAACACAAAACTAAGTTGTTTGCCTCCCCGGCAACGGCGCCATCTGACGATTCAAAAATTGCAAGTTTTAAAAAGATATATGTTTATTTAATTTCACTTAAAAATAATGATTTGTCGTTCATTGTTGTAAACATATATTATTCACTTATGTACCTCTGTGTTATTTTTCCTTTCCGTTGGACTCTTTATGTAATTTACCCATAGGCTACTCTTCTATATAAGAAAGCCTAGGGTTGATGGAATAAACAAGTTCTCATTTTCCCAATATGGTATCAGAGCGATGGTCCTAAACCGGAGTTCGTGAACCAAACCCTAACCCTAGCCCTACGCTCAAACCTCCAAGCCTCAAGGCATGTCGTGCGCCTCCGAGTAGCCACCAGCATGTCACTGCGCCTTCGCGCACGACTGCGCGTACATCAGCGCATGATCTTCAGCGCGCGATCTTCAGCGTGTGTCCGAGCGCACCTTCGCACCAGTGTGTCTGTGCGCCCTCGCGCTTGTGCACCTTCTTACGTCGCCGCGCCTGTGCACTTGTGTGCTTCTGCGCCTTCGCGACTGAGCGCCTGTGGGCGCCTGCACGTTGATCCACTGCGCCCTCGTGCCTGTGCACCCTCGCTCCTGTGCACCTTCACGCCTTCACGTCGCCGCGCCTGTGCGCTTGTGTGCATGTGCGCCTTCGCGATTGAGCGCCTGTGGGCGCCTGCGTGCTGATCCTCTGCGTGCGCATCTTTGCGTGCGCACGTCAGCATGCAACCGCGTGCTCTTGAACGTCACCGCACGCGCGTGATCTTAGTAGTCTTCTTGCGTGTTTGATCTTAGTAATGGGTTTGGTTGCTTGAAGTCTACACATACAACTAAACCCGTTTATGTCCGTATAGACGATCATATCTTCAGTCTACTACTCTAGTCTTCTGTTATCAGTATGTCAGAAAGCAAGGCAGATATTCCATCTATAGGCGCCTTCCGAGGCCCAACGTCGATTGTGAAGATGGATGGTTCGAACTATGAACTGTGGGCTATGCAGTTCATGAGTATGATGAAGTCCACCAGTAAGAAACACATTCTTACTGAAGAAGAGCCTAGTGAGAAGACTGGGGTTAATGCCTCGTGGGAGGCAGATGATGCATATGCTAAAGTATGGCTATCTGGAACTCTGGCAATCGAGATTGCCAATGATATTCTTCATCAGCCCACAACCAAAGCAATGTGGGATATTCTGGCTGCCACATATTCTCAAGCAAAGAACGAGACAAAGATTCTGCAACTCCAGCATGGTATATTCACTATCAAGCAGAATGGACGTCCTCTACACTCACTGTACACATCTCTACGAGGAATGTTCGAGAAGCTTTATAGCTCCATGCCCTTGACAGCCACTCCAGAGCAACACAAGACCTACCGGAATGCTACTATGGTAGGAGTTTTCCTCGTTGCCCTTGATCCTGAGTACGAGGCAGCACGGTCTCAGATCTTGGCGAATTCTACTATTCCTCCTATGGAGGAAGCCTTTCACAGACTGAGTTGGATCATTGTTCCTTCTACGACTACGAATCAGACTGTTTCAGTCATGGCTGCTAACCGAGGTCGTGGAGGTCACCATCATCAGGCCCGTGGCCGTAGTCCTCGTGGCAGAGGAGGCCGTGGTCGGCCAACATGTACCTACTGTCATCGCACTGGACATGCTGAAGACACATGCTACTCTAAGCATGGATTTCCTGCATCTGCACGAGTCGCTGAGCAAATAGAGCCTCCATCTGTTGCTTCCTTGGATCAGCGCTTTGAGGACCTTGTTGCTCGTCTAAGGGGCATTATTCCTCCATCTGGCATAGCACCCACTACTGAGAACCAGTCTGATGCTGCTGCATCCGCCTCTGCATCTACCAGTACATCAGGTAGCACATATGCATTTACTAGCAGTGGATCAGATACTTTAGCATGGATTATGGACTCTGGCGCCACACATCATTTATGTGGGGATCAAATCTACTTACAGGGTATAGACAGATCCCCCCAGGTCGAACAGTGGTCATTGCTAATGGTATACATTCCCCGATTACTGGTCAGAGGGAGATTACACTGACGTCATCTATGCAGCTCAAGAATGTGTTACACGTACCTGATTTTTCAATGAATCTGTTGTCTATTAGTCAAATTACAAAGGATTTACAGTGTCGGGCGATTTTTGATCCATCTTCTCTTGTTTTTCAGGACATCCTTTACGGGCAACGTGATTGGGTGTGGCTATGAGCAAGGAGACCTCTATCGCCTCAATCAGACTCCCTTTGCTGGAACCTCATCCCTACCTCCTGGACCCGTCTCTCCTCTACTATGACACCTGCGCTTTGGTCATCTACCACTTCAGAAATTGCGTCGTGTGTTACCTCAGGTTTCGTCGAACACGTCTATTCAATGTGAGGCTTGTCAGTTGGGAAAGCATTACTGGTCTACCTTTCCCAGTCGTCAGTGGCGGAGTAGTACCTCCAAGTTTGAGTTGTTTCATGTCGACATCTGGGGTCCGAGTCGTGTTCCTGATCATCAAGGATGCAGGTTTTATATTGTTATTGTGGACGATTTCTCTCGTATGTCATGGGTACTTTTGTTAAAGAATAAATCTGAAGCAGGGAATATTATCATCAATTTTCTTAATGAGATTCGTAATGTCTTTTCTGCATCTGTTAAAATTGTGAGAAGTGATAATGCCCTGGAATTGTGTACTCATGTCCTATCCAGTTATTTCTCATCCCAAGGGATCATCCACCAGACATCATGTGCCTATACCTCCCAACAGAATGGGGTTGCTGAAAGGAAACATCGCCATTTACTAGATGCATGGAAGGTCGTATCCTGATATATCGGCAATATATCGGCAATATATCGGTATCGACAGGTCACCGATATATCGCCGATATTTCCTATATCAGGTATCGACACGCAAAAAAGGCGAGCTGAATCCCGATGTCGGCGATATGGCGTCGATATATCGCCGATATATCGGCGATATATCGGTATCGACATGGTACCGATATCGATATGTCCTTCCATGACTAGATGTAACCAGGTCGCTCCTTATACGGAGTCATGCTCCTCACTCTTTCTGGGGTGGCGTTGTTCTTACATCATGTTACCTAATCAATCGTATGTCGTCATCTGTTGTAAGTTAGAAGATCCCCTTCTCTCTTATCTTCCCTGGAAAAGAATTATTCTCCCTTACTCCTCGCGTGTTCCATTCGGTTGCTTTTGTCCACCAGTTGTCTCCCGGGACTGACAAGCTCTAGGGCTGTCAAGTGTGTCTTCGTTGGGTACTCCAGAACTCAGAAGGGGTACAAGTGTTATGATCCTTTGCGCAGGCGGTACCTTGTCAGTGCAGATGTTACCTTTTTTTTAATCTATTATGTATTTTTCAACCTCTGGTGATCAGTTGATACCCCCTGCTAATACCGATGTCATTTACATGTCACCACCACCACCACCATCAACACCATCACCAGAACCGTTACCATCGTCTACACCTCATGTCACTATACATGTGTCACCATTACCATTTCATTATACCCGTAGGCCTACTTCAGCTGATGGTCATTGCTCATCACCTAGCTCGCCTAAGGTATGTTCTGAAGATATTATTATTGACGGATCTGATGATTTTTCTGAGCAGGATGTGTTACAGAGACCAGACGAGGACACAAATGATTTAGATGTTCTTATTGCTATATGAAAATCGAAGCGGAGTTGCGCATCATATCCTTTAGCAGCATCTGTGTCATTTGATCGACTAACTGGAGATTTCAGGAATTTTGTTATCGCATTGTCAGCAGTACCTATTCCACAGAATTACCAAGATGCGCTGAAGCATAGTAGATGGCGTCTAGCCATGGAGGAAGAAATGGCAGCTCTTCAGTCTAGAGGAACTTGGAGTCTGGTTATTGTACCTGTTGATGTTCAGTGAGCTGCAAGTGGGTATTTACAGTCAAGCAGAATGCAGATGGCATTATTGACAAATACAAGGCTCGTCTTGTTGCTCGGAGCTTTACACAGACATATGGGGTTGATTATCTTGATACATTCTCGCTAGTGGCTCGTCATTCCACTCTACGGATCTTGTTGTCTGTTGCTGTCACTCGTGAGTGGCCGCTATACCAGTTGGATGTGAAAAATATGGTTCTTATATGGTGACTTACAGGAGGAAGTCTACATGCAACAGCCACCTGGTTTTGCTGTTGAGGGGGAGTATCCTAAGGTGTGCAGACTTCATAAGGCTATCTATGGCCTTAAACAGAGCCCCAGAGCGTGGTTACAGAAGCTCTCATATCTCTTTGAGAAACAGGGATACAAACGTTCTAATGTTGATCATTCCTTGTTTGTACAAAAGACTTCCAGAGGTATTATTGCAATCATGGTCTATGTAGACGACATTCTGATTACAGGTGATGATGAACAGGGAATAAAGGAGGCGAAAGAAATGTTGGGTCGTGAATTCGTTACCAAGGACCTTGGAGTCCTTAGATATTTTCTAGGACTGGAGTTTGCCAGAAATCCTTATGGGTTGGTAATGTCTCTAAGGAAATATGTCACTGACCTGTTGAGGGAAACAGGAATGCTTGGCTGCCGAACTGCAATCACACCTATGGAAACTAGTATGAAGCAATATGATGGTGATACAGAGGAGGTGGAAAGTAGAAGATACAGAGAACTAGTGGGCAAACTTCTTTATGTTATGATTGGTAGGCCCGATATAGCCTTTGCTGTGAGTCGCGTGAGCCAGTTCATGGAGCAACCATGTCAGGTACACATGAATGCCATACATATGATACTCAGGTACCTCAAGTCATCTCCAGGTGCGGGTTTGTTGTTCAAGAAAGGCAAAGTGACTACTATCTCAGCATATGCAGATGAAGATTACGCAGGGTGTCCCAAGGACAGGAAGCCCACCTCTGGATTTGCTGTATATATTGGAGATTCTCTAGTCTCATTGGAGGAGCAAGAAACAAACTGTGGTGGCACGGTCTAGTGCTGAATCTGAATATAGGGCTATGGCCCAGGTGAGCACAGAAATGACGTAGGTAAAGGCTGTACTGACAGATTTACATATATAAGTTCCACTTCCTATGGCTTTGGATTGAGATAATCAGGCAGCCTTGTTCATTGCAAATAATCTAGCATTCCATGAACGAACCAAGCACATTAAGGTTGACTGTCACTTTATCCGTGACATGATTCAGAAGGGATTCATTGCAACATCCCATGTGAGTTCAGAGAATCAAACAGCAGATATTTTTACCAAAGCATTACTGCGAGGCCCATTTCAGAAGTGCGGGTCCAAGCTGAGCATTATTGATATCTATGCTCCATCTTGAGGGGGAGTGTAAACATATATTATTCACTTATGTGCCTCTGTGTTATTTTTCCTTTCTGTTGGACTCTTTATGTAATTTACCAAAGGCTACTCTCCTAAATAACAGAGCCTAGGGTTGATGGAATAAACAAGTTCTCTCATTTTCCCAACAGTTGTAGGCGGCAATCAGAATCGATCAAGAAAATAACCACACAAAATATTTGTCATTTTTTAATGAATGCGGTTTTATGTTTATTTTATTTAGGCAAGTCTCAAGTTCAAACACAAGGAGGCAAAGGAACAACCTAGAATTATATCTATCAAAATTCGTACGCGATTTTCGAGACGGTTTTTTTATTTTTTTTAATGCAATAAAGGATGTAAAATGCAATTTTACCCTATTTTAGGGACTAAAAAGTAAAAGTCAATCAAATGATGTCCGAGAAATACGAAACTTGGCCACGATTCAAAATATGATGAAATGAATGCATTGTAATTTTTTTGGAATTTTTGGATACAACATGATTTTTTTATAAATTTTTAAATACAAACAAACTGAATTTCAATATTTATTTTTGATAAATATTAAACCTAATTATTTTCAAGGAACAAAATTATCTAAGATCTATCACTAGGTGATTGATCTTAGAAAAATCCTAAACTTCGAAAATACTAGTTTCAATACCTATTAAAAATCAAAAACTGAAATATACAAAATGATTTTTACAGAGCAATCGATGTAAGCAAATGCGAATCTTTTTGGGCACAATGTCAAGCACAATTAATTCTTCAATATATGATTTTTTGAGAATTTTTAGAGAAATGATTATTCAATGGCAAATTTAAGAACACGAAATGGGCAAAATACGTAATTTTCAATAGAACAATTAATTATTAATTAACCATCGATTACAAAAATATCCACAATATGTCAAACTGTAGAGAATTAAATGCGGAACGAAGTGCCTATTTTTGATAAAGAAATAATGTAATGTAGATGTCTAGAATGAAAGGGAAAGACAGGGGTGTTTCTGCAATTAAATAAATAAATAAACATGCAGTGGGGGGGACTTGGATGCAATTACCAATAATTAAGGGGTCATCCTTGCAAAATCTCCAGATGGGTACGTGTTGTGCTGGACGGCAAATAGGCGGACCTCTAGAGGGTTTAATACAATTTACCCCGCGGTCACATGCGGGGCACGTGACCCGGGGGCTGACGTAGTTTCCCGCGCCACATGCCACGCACGTGAGGTGGGGGCCTCGGGGCTGGTCCCGGTGCTGGCGTTGGGAAGTGGAGGCGGGCCGGTCAAGGTGGAGGGGGCCCAGCCTTGGGTGGCGGAGGGCGAACGTCTGTGTTGTAGACCCCTGGCTCCGGCCAGAAGTTGTCGAGGTCGGGGGCTGGGGTTGTCGAAGGATGGAGCTCCAGGCGACCGGCGATGAAGCCGGTGAAAGAGCGGGCGGAGCTGGTGGAGAGCCGGGTCTGATGAGCCGGTTCTGGTCGGGCGTCTCTTGTAGACAGAGGTGATGGCTCGGAGACGAAGTTGAACAGCGATGCAATTGATAGTTGGTGTTGGCGCTACGGTGTCGAAGGAGGCCAGAGCTGAGCAGTACGGTGGAGGGGGCTCGTCTGCAACGGCAACACGAGGAGTGGTGGTCGGATCTCGCCGCGATTAACGACCCTCCAGGCTGTCACCACCGGAGGTTTGTTTTTTTTAGCAAAGGAATATCGGCGAATGGTTCGAAGGTCGGGCGGCGGAGCTCTTTTATAGGTCGGGGGTCGCAGCCGGTTATGGAAGGAGCTCGGGGATTTTTGGGGTTTAATCGGAGATTGGTTTGGGACGAGGGTTGATTGGATTTGACGAGGGAGGACAAGTCGTTGGCGCGAGATCGTAGGAGGAGGGATTGCACTGACGAGATACGCGATGAAATCACGGGGCCGGCGGCGAAGAAATTGGAGGCGGGCAGCGTTATTCAGGAAAGGGGCAGGAGGTAGGCGACGACCCCTGGGTCGTCCGATCGGCCGATGATCGGATGGCCCAGATGGGGCCACATGGTGCTCAAAAGGGGAGAGGGCGACGCACATGCTTGGCGCGTGCTTGGGTGGCGCGTGCCTCATACGTACGGCCTTAATTTTTTATAAAAATGAATAAAAAATAATGGCAAAAATGGCTGACATGTGGCAGCTCTACGAGCTACTACATGTCATCACTAGAAAATTCCGAGAGTAAATCCTTTAAAAAATACAAAACAAATAGCAAACGGTCTCGGATCAAAAAAGTTTCTTCACAAAAATTGCTCGTCTCGATGAGACCTACAACTTTCAAAAATATCAACACCAAAATCGATTAATTACAAAAAGTGATATTTTGGAGATATCTTATGTACATAGAATAGCCTAATTTTGGGTTTTGTAATTTTTTTGTCATTTTAAAAACCAGATAAAAATCCGGAAAAATATGATAAAATCAAAAATGAATATTTACACATTAATCTATTTTTATTTGGATTTTTATTAATTAAGAAAAATGAAGAAATAAAATAAGACATAAAAAAAGACCAATTTTGTACATTCGGTTAGTGAAGACTCGGACTCAATTTATTTCTTTGATTTCAAGCTCAGTTTAGATTTTTGCGCATTTTAATAAAACTTTCACCAAAGAAGACAAATGCAAAAGAAATAAACTAAAATAGGTTATAATTATATACATAAAATATCAGGTCAAAAACCGTAAAATACATACAAAAGAGGTCCAAAACTCAGCTTTCACATACGAGCTCCGATTCACTTGAACTTGGTCTTGTTTTGAAGGTAATTGATGTACATTATTTCAAAAGTGAGTAGGATTAAAACGGACACTGGATGAGGAAGATATGAGGTTTTTAGTCCGAAAATTCTGAAATTAGGGTTTGGGTTTTTGGTCCACTTATTTGGGTTAATGATTTTGTTGTATTTTTTATTTATTCTTGGTAGTGATATGTACACAGTGGAGATGGTTTTGGGTTAATCGGAGTTAGTATGAATGAGTTAAAAATCCGGGAAGTTAGGCTATTTACAGGTCATTTTTGGCTTGGATTTTTTGGCTTCTTATTTTGTGAGAAATTAGTGCTAAAATGCAATTCTTACGAAAAACATGCGTAAATGCTAATTATGCAGAATAAATGCATAAATGCTGATGATTTTGAGGGATTTGAGCTTAATAAATGAGATTTAGAGTGATGAATCCGAGATTCATCATCCTGGAAAGCAACTCCCTCTTTATAAGTACTACCAAGAACCCCCCCCCCTTTCTTCCAAACTCCAGCCGTATGAGAGCCTCAACCTCTCCAATCTGTTGCTGCCATTTCTGCTATTTCAGCAACTCTTCCAGGCAATAGTTGTTGACCAAGACCCTGGAGTCTCCTTTTCTCTACAACAGCAGGCAGCCAGAGCTGCTGTTGTGCTTCCAGCAGCTGCTGCTCCCCCAGTTGGAACTCCTGGATGCAAAGAAATCCTCCAAATAATTGGAGTTGAAGGTACAATTTAATTCTCTCTTTGTTGTCATGCATATAGATGTCAACCGATTGTCATAAGATCATTTTTACCCTTGTATAAATACTATGGCCTCATATTTTATCTTGCCTTGTGTTCTAAATATTTGCACTGAATTTGGTTGACGATCAACATGCATTTTACGCTTGAGAGCATTACATCTATTAGAAATTATTGGCAACCTTGAAATCATCAGCAGGAAAACATATTTGAATTAGATACATGAATATCTGATGCCTTAGAGATCATTAAAAATGTGATGTCATTTACTCCCTACTACTTCAAATATCCCTGTAAACTTTTCTGCTCCATCAACATTTGGCAAATTACTTATTATGATATGGGTAATAAGATTTCTTTTCTTCTTCAGAAATTCAAATCTTTTTCTTTCAAATTGGTGCTACATGTTTGGTTGCATCTCAAACTGAAGGTTATATGAAGTACAGAATCAAAAATATATGGGTAACTAAAAGAGATTGCATCTCATCTGATTACCTGGCAATGTGGGTGTACTGCTCTATTTATTCAAGCTCATTTTTCATGGCAAATCAACCCAAACTAAACTCCAAATGGTAAAAGGGGTCAATTCCTTCTCTCCAATCAAAGCAAATAGAAACATCGTATCTCATCTCAAATAAATAATTGGACTAGTGGAATAGAACTAGATATTCCCTCAATCATTCGTCAAGTGGTGGTCAAGGAATATACCCGAATCTATAACTAGGTAATTAGTGCTCAAGTATTATGATACTTCAAAATTTTCTAAAAACTTCACGTTGTGATTTGTAAATACGATGCTCTTGTTCAGCTAACCCATGAATATCCCAAGAAAAGATGCTCAATGACAGAAAGGGCACGTACAAAGTAGCTCTACCAAAAGTAAAGCAAAGAGTGGAGAAAAAGTTTGAATTGGCCTTTAGACTTGCTATTACTAATTTCCCTTGCACTTAATCTAAGGAGAGTTTATTTTTAGGATCCAAGTCCTTTTACGATTTTTATGCGAGCTCGCAGTATTTTTACGCCTCGTTGGGATCCAGATTTCTGACCAGTTCCGTTGACCCTCTATTTTAAGGTTGTTGGGAAAAATAAGAGAAGTGTTTATTCATGTGAACACTAGGCTATCATATAAAAAGGAGAAACCTATAGGTAATTACATATGATAGATACCAGAACAAGAAAGTAATTGTGAAGAAGAGAGAATGAATGGGATGTCTATTCCATAGGGATAGGGTCTCTTATATAGAGAGAAAACCCTAGAGAGTACAAGAGTAAAAATACATAAATACCCCTGAGGGGTTACGGAACCCGAAGAGTTAAAGGTTACGGAACCCAAGGGTTAAGGGTTATGGAACCCGAAAGGTTACAAATATAATTGTAATATAATAATTCTAACACTCCCCCTCAAGTTGGAGCATATCTGTCGCTCATGTCCAACTTGGATACTAAGTACATTAGGCGCTTCCTTGGAAGAGCCTTTGTGAGGATGTCTGCAAGTTGAAGTTCAGTGGAGATGTGTGGAATGCTCAGTCGTCCTTCTTGTATTGCATCACGAATAAAATGGCAATCAACTTCAATGTGTTTTGTCCTCTCATGGAAAACTGGATTGGTGGCGATGTATGTGGCCGACTTATTGTCGCAGTATAAGGGTACAGGAGTGGCGACTGACATGCCAAGTTCTGTTAAGAAAGAAATAAGCCATATGATTTCACATGTGGCCTGAGCCATTGCCCTGTATTCTGCTTCCGCACTAGATCCGGATACCACTGCATGCTTCTTGCTTCGCCAAGTGACAAGGTTATCCCCAACAAACATGGCGTATCCTGTAGTGGATCGGCGGTCCTCAGGAGAGCTAGCATAGTCAGAATCTGTATAGACAGAGATATTAGTGTGTCCATTCACTCCATAGAAAAGTCCACGTCCGGGAGATTCCTTCAAATATCGAAGGATCAAAAGAACATCCTGCCAGTGATTGTAAAGAGGCTTCTCCATATATTGACTGGCTCTGCTCACAGCATATGATATATCTGGCCTCGTAGCAGTGAGATAGAGTAATTTTCCCACTAAGCTTCTGTATCGTGTTGCATCCTCAAATGCTGGATCAGTAGATGTTGAATATTTTCTCACTTCTGCAGGGATGCCAGATGGCTTGCATCCAAGAAGTCCTGCCTCAGTCAGAATATCGAGGCAATACTTTCTCTGTGAAGGAAGGAGCCCCTCTGTAGTGTGTATTACTTCGATGCAAAGAAAATAATGAAGTTGGCCGAGATCTTTCGTGATAAAGGCCTTCTGGAGGAAGGCCTTGGTCTCCTGAATACCATCTACATCATCTCCTGTGATAACCATATCATCAACATAGACAGCAAGGATAATCGTGCCAGTAGACCGTCGTCTAACAAAGACAGAGTAGTCAGATGTTGTCCTCTGAAAACCAAGTGTGTTGATCTCCGTAGTGAGCCTGTCAAACCATGTCCTTGGGCTCTGCTTCAGGCCATAAATGGCCTTGCGTAGTCGACATACATGCTCCCCCTCGACTACATATCCCGGCGGTTGCATCATGTAGACCTCCTCCTCAAGATCACCATAAAGAAAGGCATTCTTCACATCAAGTTGATAAATGGGCCAAGCCTTTTTGGCAGCAACAGAAAGAATGGTACGTATCGACCCCATTCTGGCAACAGGCAAGAAGGTCTCAAAATAATCAATTCCAAAGGTTTGTGTAAAACCTTTTGCAACAAGTCTGGCTTTCAACCTGTCAATAGAACCATCGGACGACTGTTTGGTCGTGAAGACCCATCGACATGCCACAGGGCGAACTCCCGGGGGGCACGGCACAAGATCCCATGTACCCCGGGAGGTAAGTGCATCCATCTCTTTATCCATGGCCTGTCGCCAACCTTGACCTTGCATTGCACTGAAATGATCTCTTGGAACGGTAATAGCATTAAGAGCATCTGCAAATCTCTTGTCACGGCTAGATAAACCATCTGTAGAAGTAAAATGTGACATGGGGTAGTACGTACATTTCCTTTTTTGCTTGCGTAGAGCTATAGGAAGTTCCCCAGGTACATCCGGGACAGCAGTGGTGGGAGCACTTGAAGTGGTCATATCATCCTGCATAAAAGGGACAAGCAAAGGTACAGACACTGGTATAGGAGGTATAGAGGTACGCTGGCGAGTATAGACGATTGGTGGAGGAGGGAGGTCCAGAGGAATGTCACATACAGTCTGTGTGAAA
This sequence comes from Ottelia alismoides, assembly GCA_037367405.1. NCBI lineage: Eukaryota > Viridiplantae > Streptophyta > Magnoliopsida > Alismatales > Hydrocharitaceae > Ottelia > Ottelia alismoides. The sequence goes on along the minus strand of JAZKJV010011529.1, from coordinate 283,337 downwards.
TAACTTGTTTGCACAAAGAAAGTGACATCAACAGATACATAGTATCGACGTCCAACAGGATCATAATAGCGATAGCCTTTCTGGGTACGAGAGTACCCAAGAAAGACGCATTTGATGGCACGAGAGGATAATTTGTCAGCTGCATGAAAGTTATGAACAAAGGCAATACAACCAAAAATTTGCAGAGGTAGGGGAAAAGGAGACTCGGTAGGATAAAGTAAGGAAAATGGAGTTGCCCCTTTGAGAACTGATGAAGGAACACGGTTGATGAGATACACTGCAGTAAGGATAGCATCTCCCCAATATTGTTAAGAACATTCATTTGACTAAGAAGAGATCTGGCAACATTTAGCAAGTGTCGGAGTTTCCTCTCAGCTATACCATTCTGTTGTGAGGTATATGGACATGATGTTTGGTGAACAGTTCCCTGGGATGCAAAGAAAGAGGTCAAGTCATGTTGGGTTAACTCAAGAGCAATGTCGGTACGAATGATCTTAACAATGCTAGAAAAGTAAGCTTTAACATATTGAAAGAAATTTCTGACAATCTGATTAATCTCCGAACGCTCCTTTATTAGATAGACCCAAGAAGATCGACTATAATCATCAACGAAAACTATAAAGTAGCGATGACCACTTAATGTGCGGATCGGACAAGGTCCCCAAGCATCACAGTGAACAAGATGAAAAGCAACAGTACTACGAGACTCAGTACGGACAGGAAACGAAGTTCTATGGTGTTTCTCGAACTCACATGCCTCGCACTGAAAGGGCTTCAGAGCAGAGAGTTCAGGAAACATCATGGAGATGGCCTTGGCAGAGGGATGTCCAAGGCGTCGATGCCATAGGAGCGGATCTTCGGAGATAGATGCAGCACCAACAAAATTAGAGTCTGAGGGTATGTCAACGTAATATAGGCCGTTCTTCTCATGACCCCCACAAAAAATCTGCCTCGTCCGAATGTCCTGAAAATAACAACAAGACTCATCAAATATCACACGACAATGAAGCTCAACACAAAGCTTGTGAACAGACAACAAGCTAAGAGGAAAATCAGGAGCACAGTGAACCCCCGAAAGTCGGAGTTTGGAAGAGAATTCCATAGTTCCCACACTAGTAATCTGTGATTGAGTCCCATTAGCAACTCGAACTGACTTCACAGAGGTAGATGGTATGGAAGAGATGAGCAGACTACCTTCTCCAGTAAGATGAGTAGAGGCGCCGGAATCAATAATCCAAGCTGGAGTAGAAGTGATAGCAGAGTTGGCTATGGTACCTGAAGGAGTGGTCAGAGTAGCAGTTGTAGTGTTACTAGTGGTGGTAGGCCCTGGAGTCTGAAGGATCTGCATTAGGCATGAGTAATCTGCATCATTAAGATAAACAGTCTTGCCACTGGAGGTAGGTGATGCTTCTTCTACATCATAGGCATCCTCATAAGCATTATTGGCGTGATAAGAAGATACGTCAAACTTCTGCCAGCATCGTTCAGCCGGGTGGTTCCACCTACCACAGTGAGTGCATGGGGCAATAGAGTCTCGCCCACGACCACGACCAAAGTCATGGCCTCGTCCAGATTCCCGTCCCCGGCCACGACTTGGATCGCGATCGCGTCCTCCTCGCAAGCCGTATCTGCCTCCTCGCCCAGATGAGGCGGTGTGTGCAAAGTTCTCTGTTGAAGGTAAGACAGGAGGTCGGGCAGCGGATGTCTCGAGCTCCTCAAGTCGACCAAAGATGGCCTTCATTGTTGGCAGTGTGTCTGATATAAGAAATTGCTCCTTCGCTGCATGGTACCTAGAATGCAGGCCATCAAGGAAGCGGTATACATGCCAGTCAGAACGCTCGTGTATCTGTTTGGTGCAACATAAGGGCTGGAATATTGCAAGCTCCTCATACAGACTGGATAGATGCCTGTAGTACTCGATGAAGGTGGAACCACCCTGAGATGCCGACCAGATTCGCTTGTAAATATCTGCAAGGCGTGACTTCGTCTTCTTTTGGGAGTATGTTTGCTCGAGATCTTCTCACATTTCCTTGGTCGTATTTTTGTAAAGAAGATTTGAGGCAATATGAGCCTCAACAATGTTGGTCACATCCAGTTGATAACCAAATAGTTATCAGTTTGCCAGTTGTCATACTCTTTGTCCTTTTCATCTAAAGGATCTTTAGTCAAAATGTAAAGTTTCCTCTGACCACCAATGAATACCATAAAAGATCGAGACCAGAGCACGTAATTTTCTGTGCCCTTGAGTTTGATAGTAGTGCCTTGTGCCATAATGTTTGTGGCCAAGGGCTTTGTCTCGGTAGAAGAAGATGCCATGGTGGTCTTAAAATAGAAAGACGATCCTGTGATCAACTAAGGATGCATATAAGAGCTAAAAAATGCCCTAAAACTCACGTTTGCCCTTGACGAAGGGCTGAAAACCCCCAATGGACAGCATATCTGGATTCTTAGAAACGATCCGTGATGAGTTTTGGATCTCCAAAGAGTCCTACGATACCCATGGAGGGTAGCTGTGGGGTTGACGACCTTCGTAGGAGGTCCTGAAAGCGCCGGGTAGTGCTAGCGGGAGGGCTGCTGCACTAGAGGTGATTGGAGGGCCTTGTGCGGGGCCCTAATTCAGGGAAGAGGGCCCCGCACAGGCTTTTGCGAGGCTTGAAGGTGGCGGTGGGGATTTTTAGATCAGAACCCCGGTCTAGGACCGTTGCTCTGATACCATGTGAAGAAGAGAGACAGAATGGGATGTCTATTCCATAGGGATAGGGTCTCTTATATAGAGAGAGAAAACCCTAGAGAGTACAAGAGTAAAAATACATAAATACCCCTGAGGGGTTACGGAACCCGAAGAGTTAAAGGTTACAGAACCCGAAGGGTTAAGGGTTACGGAACCCGAAAGGTTACAAATATAATTGTAATATAATAATTCTAACAGTAATAATGTAGTACGAATACATAAACATATCTCTATACTCCCCCTCAAGATGGAGCATAGATGCCAATCATGGTCAGCTTGGATGAGCATTTCTGGTATGGTCCCTTGAGCAAAGCCTTAGTGAAAATGTTTGCAGTTTGATCCCATGAGCTGACGTGAGAAGTAAAAATAAGTCCTTTCTGAATCATGTCCCTTGCGTAATGACAGTCAACTTCAATAACCTTGGTTCTCTCATGAAGGGCCGGATTGTTTGCAATAAACAAAGCTGCTTGGTTATCACATTGCAGTTGCATAGGAACGAGTACGTCCAAGGTTGCAAAAGTCGGTACTCGGTACTCGGTCGGTTGGGTCACTGACTAAGGATTAATCGGCATGCGGGTGATTAATCGGATTTAGTCGGATTTTAATCGACTTTGAATTTTATAATTATTTTAAATATATAACTCATTTTTATACATATATTTACATAGATTTTGTACATTTTTATACTACCACAATTAAATAAAAGAAATAATTGAATTTAAATAAAACATTAAGCATATTATACTAAGTTTTCGTATAAAAAAAAGTAAAACATTAAAAAAAGGTATCTCCAAGCAAAAAATGATCGATTAGTGTACCTAGTCGGAATTAATCGATACTCGGTCGGCCACCCCACTGACTAGACTAGTCGGACCTACTAATCGGCCCAGTCGGGCAACTTTTACAACACTAGGTACGTCTATATGTAAGTCTGTTATTACAGCACGAACCCACATCATTTTTGTACTTGCTTGTGCCATAGCTCTATATTCAGACTCGGCACTGGATCTGGCTACAACAGTTTGTTTTTTACTCCGCCAAAAAATAAGAGAGCTATCAACAAAAATTACAAAGCCCGAAGTAGACTTCCTATCTTTTGGACATCGAGCATAATCAGCATCAGCACATGCAGAAACAATAAGTGTTCCCCACTTTTTGAATAATAAGCATTTACCTGGGGAAGACTTTAGATATCTCATATAAAAACCTCAAAGGGAGTCTTGTCCTCGAGACTCGAGTTAAGGTCATTATGTGTCTTGAATTTCATATGGCCATAAAAACCTCAAAGGGTTTTAAACCCATAAAAAACTCAAAGGGAAAATAAGCCATATCCTTTAACATGTAAATGATTAAATATGCTTGTTTTAATGATTACCTGAGAAAAGTTGCGGATATTATGCCCGCATATCAGCTTCGGTTTCCCACGTCGCCTCTTCAACGCCATGTCGGTGCCACAACAACAACAACACCTTGACCAAAGGAATCTCCTTTTTGTGAAGCTTCTTCCCAGTACTATCAAGTATCTGCACCGGCCTCTCCTCATATGTCATGTCTAGCTCCACGTCAAGATTCTCGTAACTGATGACATGTCGAGAGTCATGCACATACTTCGTGAAGTTGGATACATGTAAGACGTCGTGGATGCCTGAAAGGTGTGGAGGAAGGGCAACCCGATAGGCCACCTTCCCTACACGAGCAAGAATCTCGAATGGTCCAACATATCGAGGCGTCAACTTGCCACAAACGCCAAATCTTTGTATTCCCTTCATGGAAGATACATGGAGAAATACCCAATCTCCAACCTATAATTTATATGAATGTCATTTAGTATGAGATTAAGTTAAATTTGTAATAGCAAAAAGAGAAGAAGATTGGATACGTGAAACTCCAAATCTCTTCTCCGACGGTCTGCATAGCTCTTTTGGCGGCTTTGTGTTGTAAGAAGCCTCTGTCTCACAAGATCAACAGCCCTTGTGGTCTCCTCTAAGAGATCTACGGAGTAGAGAGCATGATCGCCTCACGCCAATTAAGAGGTGTGAGACATCTCTGCCCATATAGTGCTTCGAAAGGTGTCATGCCGATACCGGAATGATAGATGTTGTTGTACGTGAACTCCATCAAAGGCAGATGGTCCTTACTGGACCCTTTCCACTCCAAAGTGCATGTGCGAAGCAAATCTTCAAGGGTCTGTATGTTACGCTCACTCTGCCCGTCAGTCTGCAGATGATATGCAGAACTCATTTTCAGCTCTGTCTGTAGTGCTGACATGAACTGATGCCAATAGTGCGACGTGAATCGTGAATCCCTATCAGACACCACCTCCCGTGGTATACCATGTAGCATGATGATATTTTGCACATAAAGCTTGGCTAATCTGGATGGAGTGTAAGTCGTGTTGACAGGTATGAAATAGGCTGACTTGGTTAACCTATCAACAACGACCCAAATGTAATTATGGCCACCTGGTGTCCTCGGCAGACCTGTGACAAAATACATAGAAATACCCTTCCACTTCCACTCAGAATGGGGAGAGACTGCAGTAATCCTGTGGTCTCATGTGCTTGGCCTTGACTATCTAACAGGTCATACATCTGCTAACATGTTACGCCACATCGCCTTCATTCCATCCCATCAGAAATGTCGATGCAGATCACGATACATCCTGGTATTAGCAGGATGAATGGATAATCGTGAACTGTGTGCCTCATCGAGAATATCTTTGCGCAACTGCTCTTCGTTGGGTGCAACGACCCATCCTATATTCCATAAAATAGACTCCGCCACAACAAAATCATCAACGTCATCCTTAACAGCGCGCATGTATCTATCTCAAATCCATATATCTGTCTTTTGGCATTCGATAATGCGATCCCACAAACTGCTGAATCGTAGAGGCACGGCAGTAGAAATGGATGCACTCCCTGTGGATGCCAATCGATCAAAGCTGCAAGCGTATCCCACATATATAGCCAGTTTGGTGTACCCTCTACATGACCTCTCCTACTAAGCGCATCTGCCACCACGTTTCCCTTACCGGAATGGTATGTTCAGTTCCTTCTGGTCAAATATGTACTTCAAGCTCTTACGATCAGTAAAAATCTCGATGTCCAGGACAATCTATAGATTATTCGCATGATCCCATTCATTCTGTGAGTATATAAGCACATCATCAATGAACACCGCCACAAATTGGTCTAAGTATGGACGGAAGATCCGATTCATCATATCCATGAAAGCCACAGGTGTGTTAGTGAGCCCAAACGGTATCACTAGAAACTCGTAGTGTCCATAGCGCATCCTGAAAGCAGACTTCGGAATATCGGACTCTCGAATCCTCAGCTGATGATAGCCTAAACGAAGATCAATCTTCGAGAATACTGAAGATCCCTGGAGTTGATCAAACAAATCATCAATGAGCGGTAAAAGATAACGGTTTTTAATCGTTCTCTTGTTCAGTTGCCTGTAATCGATACATGGTCTCATCGATCCATCCTTCTTCCTGATGAATAGAACTGGAGCATCCCAAGGTGAAGTGCTCAACCTCACAAATCTTAAATCAAGTAACTCCAGCAATTGCACCTTTAACTCTCTCAACTCAGCTGGTGTCATGTGGTATGGTGCAATAGAGATCGGTTGTGTATATCGCAGCAATGTAATTTCGAACTCGATCTCTCTCTCAGGAGGCAATCCTGGTAACTCATCAAGAAACACATTTGGATATTCTGATATTACTCAGATGTCCTTTATCATCGACTCCTAATCAGATACCTCCCGAACAAATGCAAGGCATGAATCACATTCCTGATTAACCAGACGTTGAGCTTGCAACACTAAAATGTACTCCATTGTATAGACTGAGAAGCAGATGGCGGAGCAGAAAAGACGCAAGCGGTTGAAGTGGGTGATCCAGACGGGGGCGGAGGCGTGGAGGAGGACCTCCTTTGGGCCGCGCTCTAGTTCTGATGGCGGCGTGAGAGGGAAGCAAAAGTTTGAGGATGGTTGGGAAGTGGTTACGCATCGAAAGATCAGGCGAAAGTGTTTCAGATGTGGTCTTACAAGACACATGGCGGCGACATGTATTTCGCCTCCTAGGTGTTTCATTTGCAGGAAGGAGGGACATCACCGCTACACCTGTCCTTCTTTTTGCCATCGGCCGATAGTGAAGGTGTAGCTAGGTGCACGCGTTTTGAGGCGAATGTTATAAGCTTGGTGGATTGCATGACGGGGGCGAGAAAGTGCGATCTCCCGTGCCTTCATCTTTGCATGAGATCCTCATCGGCTCTTGGCTGGGAGATTCTGTGATAATGGAGGAGGTCCGATGGGTCGTATCGAAGGAGCTAGCAGGCAATTTCTTTGGAGATGTCGTGGCTTTGCGTTTTTGTAAATGCTGTGTGTGGGGCTTGTCGGAGCGTCAGCGAGTACGGCTGTTGGCCTGGAAAGGTTCGGGTAGCCTCACCTTGAGGCATGCACGATTTGCAAATGGGGTTGTGGTTCATGTTTCGCGATGGGTGGCGAAGGTTCGGGGAGTTCCTTTCTTATCGCGCTCCGTGCACTATTTGGCCCCACCCCTGAGGGGCATTGGCTCAATTCTTCAGGTTCTTGATGATGGTACGCTCCCGGGGATCGGACCCAGAGGTTACTCTCGTGCTGATAGACTGCCATGACTCCGCCGACCTTTCTTCAGGGGCAGAGCTGGCCCTGGGCTGTTTTTATTTTCCTCTGTGGATTCGACTCTTAGAGCACGTGGAGCAGTCTGTGCCATTGGGAGCTCAAGATGGCATCGACAATCAACTCATGGTTGTATCCGGTGGGGAAGGTGCGGCCTCCGGGGAGGACGATCCGTCTTCCTCTAATGGGGACGCTTCGGATTCTGGAGATAGGAATCGTTATCTTGTTCCGTACGCCACTTGTGCGAAATCTCTTTTCAGGGTGTTGCCTAACCTCCTGAGGCCTTTTCAGAAGATTATCTTCGGGACGTGCGCTCATACCAGTTTTCACTCCTGGAATGGCGGCCATTCGCCCCTCCTTTTTGGGTCGGATGTTGATCGACTTCTCGTGCGGGGGGAATCCTCGATGGGTTCGGTTTCACAGGTACCCCTTTCGCGGGAGTCTGGTGCCCCTGATGCGGGCGGATCACTGGACCCGACTGCGGTGCCTTCGAGTAACCTGGGTGGGGATAACTCGGTTAAGGATCTTGTTGGCCCCTCGGAATCTCGTGATGGCTCTTTTTCATCGTTTACCTTCCTTGGACCTAAATGGCCCGCTTGGAGCATCCCTTTCGGTGGAGAGCCCTATGTACCACTGATCAGGAGCGGGAATCAAGTGTGGCGATGGATGCTCCCTTGGTTGGGAGCCTCTGCCGGCCGAGGGCTCCGAATCGGGGTCGTCTTCGACTCTGCCCCTTTCAGGGGCTGATGCTCGGCGGATCGGAAAAAGATACAGGAGGCGACCGCATTCGCGGAGACCTGATACTGCGCTTCCGCCAGTGTCGACTCGTATGGCTCAAGTGGCAGCTCTGGCTGGAGTGGTCCACCTCGGGGGAAACTTCAGCAATTCTCAATGAAGGTCCTCACATGGAACGTCAGGGGTCTGGGTGACCCGGAAAAGAGGAAGGTCTTGGGTTCTCGTTTCCTCGAGTGGGGTTGCGATATTGTTTTGCTTCAGGAAACCAAATTACAATCTTGTTCGGGAGCGATTTGGCGCTCTTTCGACGTAGGTCCCCTTTTGCCTATCGGGTTGTTGACGTGATTGGTTCTGCGGGGGGAATACTGATTGCTTGGAGGGAAGAGGGCTTTATTCTTCGAGCGGAGCTAAGGGGCACCCATGTTCTGACTGTCCTTTTGGACTGTCTTTCCTCGGTGACGAGCTTTGTCGTCTCTTGCGTATAAGGGCCTTGTCATTCGGTGGGCCGGCACCTTTTATGGGAAGATCTTAGATCGGCTAGAGCCACCTTCCCAGAGGGTGCTTGGCTGATTGGAGGCGATTTCAATGTTACTTTGGTATCCACTTACCGGCCAGATTTTTCCAGAAACTTGTCTCCTTACGGGGGAGAGTTTGCACCTTCAAGAGGGAGTCGTGTGCTGCTCGCCGGGCAGCCAGGGCATCCGCGGAGGACGTTCTCTCTGGCCTCGATCAGCTAGAGGACTTGGGCCCTCTCTCCTCTGCTGATCTCGCGAGGCGGGACTCTACTCTCCGACAGGTGGCTCTGGAGGATAAGAAGTACGTGGCGGAATGGCGCAAGAGGTCTAGACAAAGATGGCTCGTAGAGGGGGATACCAACATTGCGTTCTTCCACAGAATTGCAAGCGGAAGACGTCGCTCTAATACGTTGCGCTCGGTTATTGTGGATGGTACGCTGGTTGCGGTGGAAAGGGAGTTGGGTCGTCGTATTGCCAATCACTTCTGTGCATTCTCGTCACGGTCCCTCTTGCGCAGGTGGAGGTGGTTGGGGCGTGGGGAGGAGAGGTTATCCCTGGAGCACGCTGCGAGCTTGGTTGTGCCGGTAACATTGGAAGAGGTGAAGAATGTCGTATGGTCCCTTAATGCTGATGGGGCGCCCGGTCTGGATGGGTTCCCAGTGTCCTTCTATAAGGATTTTTGGGACCTACCCGTTGTGGACGTCCTCGAGGTGGTGCAGATGTGTTTGTGCAACGCAGGTTTTGACAAAATTAATCGGACGATGGTTGTGCTCCTTCCTAAGCATGGTGCGGCTGAGCGCATTGAAGAATTCAGGCCGATTGCTCTCTCCAACGGTTTATACTTTATCGTGGCTAAGGTGTTTGCTATCCGTCTTAGTTGGGTTCTAGAACATTTTATCTCTCCCTTCCAAGCGGCTTTTATCTCGGGCAGGCAAATCGGGGATTGCTTGGTGATGGCTTCCAAGATCGTTGCAGGCTGGAAGCGTTTGCACAAAAAGGCTATGCTCTGGAAGGTTGATTTTGCAAAAGCGTATGATACTCTTGATTGGCATTTCCTTTGAGCAGCTATGCATAGGCGGGGGTTTCCGGACTTATGGATATCATGGATGAAACGTTGTGTGACCACGACATCTTGGCGATGCTTGTAAATGGGCGACCGGAAGGAGGCTACTACCAACCTCAGTGGGGGATCAGGCAGGGGTGCCCCCTGGCCCCCCTTCTCTTTGTCATTGCGGCCGATGTTTTGGCGTGTTTGGTTACACAGGTGCAGGTTGGTGGCCTATTCTCGGGCTTCTCGAAGGTTGATCTCAATATTCTCCTTATCCAATACGCGGATGACACTATTTTTTTTCGTGGAGGGCGGCAGAGAGGAAATTGGGGTTGTCGCGACTGTGTTGGAGCTGTTCGGCGAGCTTTCGGGAGAAATCCAACTTGGTGCCTTTTGCGTTCCCTGAGGGGGAGGCGCGAGGCTGTTCAAATGATATTGGAGTGGGATGTGGCAAGCTTCCAATTCACTACCTTGGCCTGCCTCCTATTGTCGGGCGGGCCAAGTTGGCCGACTGGCTACCGATTGTCGAAAAACTTGAGAAAAGGTTGGCGGGCTGGCGGCCTTCTATCCTTTCCAGAGGAGGGAGGTTGGTCTTCCTCAAAGCGGTCATGGCGGCAAATCCAATTTTTTTTCATGTCTTCGCGTATTTTTCCAAAAGGGATTCGCTCTTGTATTGAAGGGGCGATGAGGAGGTTCTTAGGGCGCGGTAGTGGGCAGTCGGCCGCGGGCATGCACCTCGTTGATTGGGATACGGTTACATTGCCGAAGGCGGATGGTGGGCTGGGGGTTCGGAGGCTGGATGCGATGAACGAGGCTCTGATTTTGAAGTGGGTCTCTAGATTATGAGGGAGCAGTGACGATCTTTGTTGCAATATGATCCTCCGTATTTACGAATGCTCTGTCCCCACGTCTCTTGTGCCCCCTACGGGGGGGGCGGCCATCCCCATTCTGGAGGGGGATCCTATCGTTGCTCCCTCATTTTCACGAGCTCTTCCGGCCTATCTTGGGTAACGACTTTGTGTTCGCTTTTTGGACCGACGATTGGACTGGCGATGGGGCGCTCGCCAATCGTTTCCCTAGGCTCTTCGCATTGGCAGCAGATCGTGAGGCGAAGATTGCTGATGTTTGGTGCGATGGAAATTGGATGCCTCGTTTCAGTGCTAACTTCTCGGATCAAAGACTTGAGGAATTCCTTCGTATGTGTGACTCTTTAGCTTGCTGCGAGGGCCCCGGGGGGGAGGGACCACTGGGTGTGGAGGGGAGCCTCGTTTTCGATCAAGATGGCATACGCGGTGATTCGCAGGCCACCGCCCGCGCTTTCCGAGACCCTCACGAAAAATTACTCCTTGATTTGGGGTCTTCGTCTCCCTGAGCGGATTGGCTTCTTCTATGGCTCTTCAGGCGCAAGCGCTTAATGACTCGAGACCGTTGGGAGAGGTTTTTCGGCTCCACGTCTGAAGTCTGTTACCTGTGTGGGGTGGGCACCGAAACGATTGCCAACTGTTCTTTAACTGCTCTTGCACTGCTGGTTCTTGGGGAGACCTTGGCCTTGGTTGGGTCTGCTCTTCGTCTTTCGACGCTTTCTGGGATTCGCTTCGTTCAGTTTTTCGTCTTCGGTCGCGGCTAGAGTTTTTGGGCCCACTATCTCTACTTTGGAGTATTTGGCTGGCCAGAAATGATCTGGTATTCTCGGGTAACAGGTTCTATAGCAAGAATGTTATGTTTCAATCCAAGGATTTTGTGGAAGCCTGGTCCTTATTGTGATTTCTCTTTTCCCTTGTATTTTTTCTTTTTTCGTCTACTTTTTCTATAATTAATATATTGGGGAGGGCACCTTAGCGTGCTACCCCCACTTTTGATCTTCAAAAAAAATGTATAGTACCCTCAAAAGTAAACTCAGGTAATCTGTAATCCTGAAGATAACTGTCTTTCTAAAGCAATCAACAAGTGCATGATGAGTAGAAACCAATCCATGCCCAAAATCAAGTTAAACTCATCAAGATGTAAGTAAGCAATCTGCGATCATCTCGTGACCGCCAAATCAGTACTGGCAAGTGCCTGACTATCAAGGAAATGACGAACAACTGCCCACCTGGCCCTCGGATGTGAGATGGAGAAGATAAAGTCTCTGCAACTCTACCTAAAAAAGCTAGTAACCTCAAATTAAGAAAAGAATGCGTCGCACCAGAATGAAATAGAACAGGGAAATGTCGGTCCAAGACTGAGACCATACATTTCACCACAGTAGCAGTTGAACGTGCTTGCTCCTCAGTAACTGCATGTAACTGACCATGCCTGGTTGGTGCAATACTGGATCCTGCCACACTCTGCGTCTGTCTCTGCTGTCGTCGCCTAAAGTTAGAGTTCCTGACACGGAAACTCTCCGAACGTTGTGCATGAGGCTGCGACTGTGAAGGTTGTGGCTGAGTCTCACCAGATCTCTGGGGACACTGATGCCAGTAATGTCTCCACTCATGGCATAAGTAACAACGGACTGGCCTGGTAGATGGAGTGGTTGTGTCTGTGCTCCGAGTTGGTCATACAAGTAGTCTGTCTGCTCGCTGCGACCCAGATGGTCGGACGGAATCTGTGTCACGTTCAGCAAGTGCTCCTCATAAAGTGGTCGATGGAGATGAGCGAGCACTTCTTGAGAATGTCGAACCTGAGGGTCTGAAATGCCTGGCTGACCTCTGCTACTGAAACGGTCGACGGATCAACCCAAAAGATCGTCGTGATATAGGCAGTGCTCTAAACGAGCTCCCGAAACATCTCTCTCAGATGTCCTCGAACTTCTCCATTTAAAAGGGTAATTGCACAATACTCCTCTTGGGTCACGACCTCCTTCTTAGGGAGTAGGAAAAGAATGAGTGATTGAGCTTATCGAAATACGGATTCCCTTTCATAAATTCCAAGACAACCTCTATTAACTCATCCTCAAAGAGATCTAAGGATTATCTGTAGAAAAAAAATGGAAAACAATGCAAACTTGGACAACCATTTGGGTTGAGTACAAATAGGGTTTCGTGAACCTCAAGCACCTCAAACGATCGTGTACGCCCCTCCATGTCAACTTTTAAGATGCAATTCACATACAAGCCCAACCACCTTTGTTGGAAAAATAGAAAGAGTTGTTTATATCTTGAGCCCTGAGCTCCTTTATATAGGGAGAGACCTATGGGCAAATTACATACGATAGACAAAGAGAAAATAAAATATAAAAGATACAATGACATGAAATAAACTTCTACACTCCCCCTCAAGATGGAGCGTAGATATCTATCATGTTCAGTAAGCACTTAGAAGGGCCCCCTAAGTAAGGCTTTGGTAAAAATGTATATCGTCTGGTCTCCTAAGCTGACATGGGATGTAGAAATGAAGCCCTTCTGGATCATATCACGCATATAATGGCAATCAAGCTCGATGTGCTTTGTCCTCTCGTTAAATGCAGGATTATTAGCAATGAATAATGCGGCTTGGTTGTTGCATTTCAACGACATGGGAAGAGAAACATCTATACGTAGATCTGCGACGACTGCTCGGATCCACATCACTTCTGTGCATGCTAGGGCCATAGCTCTATACTCAGATTCAACACAAGATCTAGCAACCACAGTTTGCTTCATACCCAGATTCAGCACAAGATCTAGCAACCACAGTTTGCTTTTTACTCTTCCATGAGATAAGTGACTCCCCAACAAATATAGCAAATCCTGATGTAGACTTCCTATCCTTCGGGCACCCTGCATAGTATGTATATGTGCATGTTGAGATAGTAATAGTGCCCCCCTTTTTAAACAACATCCATGTAGCTGGAGATGGTTTAAGATACCTTAGTATCATATGTATAGCATCCATATGTACCTTACGAAGTTGTTCCATGAACTGGCTCACTTTACTGACTATAAATGAAATATCAGGTCTGGTAATGGTAACATACAGAAGCTTCCCCACCAGTTCCCCATATCTTCTTCTATCATCCTCATCAGTATCATCATCATACATCTTCATGCTTGGATCCATGGGTATAGAAGCAGGTCGACATCCAACCATACCCATGTCACTTAGCAGGTCAGTGGCATACTTTCTCTGAGTCATTACAATCCATTATTAATTTCTGGCAAACTTCAATCCTAGAAAGTATCTAAGGCTCATAGAACCTTGGTAACAAATTCACAGCCCAAAAATTCTTTTGCACTTTTGATTCCCTACATATCATATCCTGTAATAAGTATATCATCAACATACACCATAATGACAGCCATACCTCTAGAAGTCCTCTGTACAAAGAGAGAATGATCTACATTCGACCGTTTGAACCCTTGCTTCTCAAACAAGGCTGCAACAAGGCTCCAAGTACCTCTCGACTGAAGAACCGTCATCTCTACCTCCATAGACAAACGCCATCTACTATCTGTCAATGCCTCCTGGTAAGTCTATGATATGTCAACAACGGACAAAGCAACTGCAAACCTCCTGAAGTCCCCATCAAATGCTCAAAGGTGACATGAGAAGCAATCGGATATGAAGTATGTGAACGTTTATGTTTCCTCAGAGCAATAGGTAAATCAAGCTCTAAATCTTTTGTACCACCGTCCATAGCATCCTCTTCCTGAAATAACCCCTGATGAGAAACACCATCAAACCCATAATTAGAAGTAATGTTGTCAGAACAAACCTGGGGCATGCCTGATGATTGACCATGATCATGAGCAGTGGTTGGCCACCGACTGTAGTGATGTGGTAGAGGAGGAACCAAAATGTGAACTCCTGAGGATCCGGATACCCGTTTACGATATCTTTCGCGGCATTTCATTCGTATTAGATCGCACAAGCTACTGAAAAACAGGAAAATTTTGGCGCTGCTATATTTTTCATATGTAATTCACATTCTTTGCATAAACCACAAGGATAAGAAGAGCAAGAACCATCACCATTTCATTTCATAAATTTTCATATAATTACAATACGTACAAGAAATCTGCCAGTATAAACAATATATCCCAAAATTTTATACAGAAGAGAAAGCATTTACATAATAAAGTGAATAAAAAATTGAACAAAAAGCAACATACTATCCGGTATACATACGGTCTCCTGAAATCATCAACCCGCTACTGTGCTAAAGGCTCTTTGCATGTCATGCGTGCAAGGAAGAAAAGGCGTCAGCGACTGCTAGTACTTCCCATAAGCTTATATATAAAAAATAATAATCACGGACATTTAAAATGTTCAAAAGTAACAAGTAAAAAGGTGGAACGAATGCAATTTACATCTACTTACGTAAGGAAAAAATATTCAAGTTGTTTGTAAGCATCTCTAATGATTGTACATTAACCCAACATTTCCATGTATGACAATTTATATTGTAGTTGAATATTCATGAATGTATGACTGTAAGATATATCATCATTTTCTTCAGAGATCATGTTTGTGAGTGATGATGGAAAAGTTTGAGATCGGAATGGTTTTTTGATTTATTTAGATTCTTAAGTATAGTGGATAGTATGTGGTCTTGGTGAAAGATATGAGAAAAATCCTAAGTGCATCACGGAAGCGTGAGGATCGCATCAAATGCGATTGGGAGCGACTAGTCGCGGTAGTTGCTCGATGCAACGGAAATTAAAAAATTTTCATGTGACAAAACCATAAGATCCAAGAACGCTTCTTGGAATGTTTCGTCTAAACCACAAACAAGTAATAGGGTTACCTCTTGAAGCGTGGTTGCGATCGAGTCTCTAAACCAAGAGACCTCCTGTCTCAAGTCCGATCCGATGGAGGAGACGCTTGCGAGCGCGGGGATGAATCACGTGCTCCTCGAAATCCATGTTGATGATCCATGTGACGGATCTCCTGATCTCGTCAAACGAGATCCAACATCTTCTTCACGAGAGGGACGCATCGAAGGAGATGAAGATCCACGAGTAGATGATCTGGTAGCATAACGACGATAATGCGTCGATGACGACTCTCACAATGGTTCCATGGTGGACGGCCATCATAAGAGAGAGAGAGAGAGGCTTGGCGTATGAAAGAGAGAGGGAGAGAGCATTCATTAATCATTTCTCATGAAGAGTAATGGATGCCTCTTCTTATATAGGGTTTTCAGAATCTATGAATCCCAATCCCTGGACAACACACAATCAATGGTTGAAATTGATTTGTATTCCTTTCATTGGCTATAATCTTGTTGTAAAAACACAACAATTAATATAATTTAATTTAATATAAATCAATAAATCAATATATTTAAATTCAAATCAAACCAATTAATTATCCTTCGAGATAATGAGGAGATAAATCATATCCCCTAAAAAGGGGGGATGGATACCAACATCTCATGAGATCTCATTATCTCATGAGATACATTATCTCATTATATCCCCAGGATTTACAACAACAAATGTTATAAATTATTTACAAAAATAATTCATAATTATCTTGTACAATATTGCAATCATGCCATTGGAAAATGTGAATCACATTCACACCCAAAACAAAATGTAAATTATATTTTAATTAATCATCAAGGTGAATCCAATTCACATCAATAATTAATCAACAAATATAAATCACAAATAGCTCTCTCTTATATATTATAAATCACATTTATAATATATATGATTAATATGGTTAGTGCTATCCATATTATTCATATCCATGATAATTAAATCGTATTTAATCATCTTCGATCTCTATTCTTATGTGCCAAAATAATATGAATCACATTCACATTATTTACATCTTTGATAATTAAATCATATTTAATTATCTCAGATAATTTTTCTTATAATATGAATCAAATTCATATTATCCATTATAATTAAATCACATTTAATTATCAATTTTCTCGATGATTGGATACATATATTAACAATGAAATTAACCATGAACTCTTTCAAGGATAATGCGCTTTCTCCGTAGATACTTAGAGATAAGGACAGAGCGATTGTATTTTTCCACGTATAGTGACTTGGATATTGAGATCACATCTCAAATCCAGATCTCGGACCTCCCATAGATGCTTGATTAAATCAAGACCGCAAATTTAATCTTCTCATTACATATGAAAAACATTCAGATCAATGTCCAACATTTGAACCAAGATCAGATTACTTCTCTACTAAGAGGAGTCACTAAAAATCCAGACCCGTTTCATCACTCCCTAGGAATGGAAGCGTCATGGTTATACAATCATTTATGATCGCATCACCCTCAGGTATTCCCAATACCCGTACATCCTGCATACTGGAAGATTCAAAATAAACCCG
This sequence comes from Ottelia alismoides, assembly GCA_037367405.1. Classification (NCBI taxonomy): domain Eukaryota; kingdom Viridiplantae; phylum Streptophyta; class Magnoliopsida; order Alismatales; family Hydrocharitaceae; genus Ottelia; species Ottelia alismoides. The sequence goes on along the minus strand of JAZKJV010011529.1, from coordinate 266,372 downwards.
AAGTATTAGATCAACTCTTATTCAAAAAAAAGTATTAGATCAACTTTATACTGTCTACTTCAGAGTTTTATCAGTAAGTTTCTCATTTGATAATTGGGAGTTGGTATCGATCATATACTTTTCAAAAGCATATATCATACCTAGGTCTTGATTAAAAACTTTCCAAAAGTATATATCAAACCTACAAATTCAGTCAAGCTTCCAAAGTGAGACGACCGTGCACGGAATTTGATTCTTCCCAATATCTCATGAGTGAGCTCATGTCTTCCGGTTCATTAGTGAACCTGTATGATCCTTTGAGAGATCGTATTACTCATATTCCCTTATATGTACACCAGCGTGTCGGTGTATAGACCTTGGTTAGGTCATCAACCTATTGGTCTGCCAAATGTACATACTCAGACATATAGCAACACATTTGTCTCCAGCCAGAGGATGCGTGCCTATATCGTGACAGCATACAACATAGGACTTTGGTTATCTCGATCTCGTTAAGTAAACTCTTCGACCTAGCTAATCTGACACCTCCGAATCTCTATTCCTATGCAGAGGACCTGCATCATGAGGTCGATCAGATATCAGCATATGTGAGAAAGGATTGCCATCTCCTACTCAGGCTGGAGATCTCTTAACAATCATTTGACAGCGCTTGATGAGTCCTCAATCTAACCCTTTAGATATTCATCCAATCACCAGCCTCTATGATTCAATTATTGAATCAACAGTTGTATGATTATTAAGATGGTCATGGTACATAACCTTAATTGTACCAAGGGACCTATTATGCAAATTATTTATTCTTCATTTCATATTAGGAAATGATATGCGCAATAACATTTATTGCATAATGGCTCGTCGTGGGCTCGCATGTCCAACACTTGGTTAGTGTGCAACCTCACACTATGACTCTAAGGCTTGGGGAATGTCTTAGGGTTAAGTGCCTCTGTAGACATGCGGTGTACTATAATACATCCTAACTAAGTTCCCAACAAGTTCACTAGCTTAATGAGATTTCGAATCAGATTATAGTTACTTTTATTTACTCAACTTTAATTGTAATCCCTTCAAACCTCAAGAGCAACTGTCTTAGATGTAACTTTAGATGATGTAAATATAGATATGGATGATCTGGATGTAGAAGCGCCAAGTCTGTTGGTGAAAGTAAAAACTCAAGCGGTGAAGTAGCCAACAAAAGGGCTCTTCCGTCTCGCCCTCTAATTGGAAGTGTGGTCCAATAGAATGATAGGTCTACTCAAGGAAGGAAATATCAGTATCGATTCGTTTCGATATAATGTCGACACCGATATATCGCCGATATATCGGCGATATATCGATGCATATCGCTGAAACCCGGTATCCACCAAGGCATTTTCTCCTGTCGATATCCGATATCGTCCATATCGGCGATATATCGGTGACCTGTCGATACCGATATATCGCCGATATATCGACGATATATCGCGATATGGTGATCCCTGGGTCTACTCCAAAACTACACCACTGAGACGGGTGAGAGAGACTCTCCGGAAAAGTCACTCTAGAAAAACGGCCCTATCGGTAACGGGCAAACGAGCTCGTACGAAAAACTAAAACCGAGGATCCCATTCCTGGGTATCCTAAAACAAAGAGTCAGCGGAACTGGTCAAAGTTGGGATCCTAACGAGGCGTAAAAACATTGCGAGCTTGCGTAAAAACCGTAAAGGGACTGGGATCCTAGACCCGCGCACTTAGCAGTCGCTACCCAGATTGGGCTTCCTATCTTCCGCCAGCTGAGGGTCACCGTGCCCTCGCACGGTCAGGTGTAAGAGTCACCATGACCGGCACAATATCAGACATCACCGATTTCCATCAAACCAATTGCCACAATAATATATCCAGAATCATTGAGCATGGTTTTGTCAATACCAAACCCGCAAAGGGGGAGGATGCATAGATTAAATCCAAATGCTTTAAATTCTCATTGTCTCAATTAGGAGTGTATGCTATCGATAAGGCAAATATTTGTCTGGAGTTTTCTACTTTATAGCTTGTCTATCAACCCCCTTGGTTACTTAAAAAGTCTATATTTTTTTTACACATAAAAAAAATCACACCTTGCAGGTCTTAAACTTAGAATATAATTTATAAAGCGAAATTAAACATGTTATGTCTTCTGTGACAATTTCTAATTCATCAATGTATTGACTTGAACCGTGTTTTGAGACTCGGTGTTCAACGGAGGAAGAAGGAAAGAGAATCTCATAGTGATGTGCTTGTCCCATTTATTCAGATTAAACCATATACAACACTTCATCTCTCTTATAAGGCATAATCTAAAACCTCATTTCTATTAGACATTGCTAAACTTGAGGTATTTCTACTGACACTATAGTTTGATCCTTAATTGGACTTCATGTAGTAGTATGATCTCAAGAAACCTCAATCTGTTTATTTATTTATTTTTATTGGAGAAGAAGGATTTATCAGATCCTGCCAATCCTGATTCAAGAAGGAAACCCCCTAAGTTCAATGTTCCCTGTTTGACTTATTAGTGTTGGGGCTTCTAGTTCTACTTATGCTTGATAGGTTTTTTCATGTAGCTTTAGAATGAAATTATCGGTACTGCCTTCTCTTATTAATGATGATATATTTAATTTGAGTTTTGTTATACTTGATACTAGAAATGAACTTTTCTCCTGGAGGAATACATCATTTAAATCTCACGCAGATAGGGTATTAAAATTAGTTAAACCATGCAAAGGTTCCAAATTCTCATGTGAAACCCTCCATTGCCAACTTCAATCTTACACCATTCGTATCATAAATGCAAATACAGGAAATTATTACACCCTTAAAATTCCTATCAAGGCAGCAAGGCATGCCCTAACTAACTCGTAGCCCAGTTCTTCATAGGATAAATCAAGGGATAGTTGTTAAACATTAATACTCAACACATTTTCATTAATTATAAACAGAAAGGCAGTTCGTATGATTGTAATTTCTCTTTTTTTAATGAATAAACAACAGAGGCTATTATCAATCTGTATTTCAGGAAATAAAACGTTATTCATGAATTCCTGTCCCAAAACTCTTAACAAACATGAATGTAATTGTGTAAAACTCATGCATGGCAGCAATAAGGGGTATAGGGTTGTACCTTGAATCTCTACAATTTAGAGATCAACTAGGTTTGATCTTGCATGCAAATATAGTTCTAAGGTTTGGTTGCAGCTACAGGGGCTGATGGAGTAGCTCCAGGGCCTTCAGCTACTTTGATTTGCAGTAGCCTCCATTAGGTTGAAGAAGCAGCAACTCCAGCACCTGAATAAGGTTGCAAATGGCTGCAGGAGAGGCTCCAGTCGCTTGGACAGCAACATGAAACCTCCAGGAACAGCTGCTGTGGCTGTAGCAAGAAAAGGAAGGAATCGGGACTCCTTCGGTGGAGAAGTGTGAGAGAAAGGGAGAAAAATTTAGGGAATAAGAAAGGGCTCTGTGGTTTATATATCTAAAAAGAGAGTATGCATGATTGTTGACATGTGGAGAAGAATATGCCAAGTCGAATAAGAGGAGAAAAAAAAGCAAAAAGGGGAAGAGAAAATAAATCACGGCTGTTTTTTTTTCTTTCAACAGTAGCAGTATACTAGTATGCTACTGAACTTAAAATTTTATTTTTATTTTTTTTAAATCTCTTTATTTGATATAGTTAAAAATCCAACATACGCGCACCTCGGGCCTCGGATTTTGACGCACAACATCTCGTTTTGACCGTCTCGGAACGACGATCAATATGAGTATAATATTGATATATTTCCGATCGGGTTTTGAAGGCCCGAAATTTTCGAGATACGGTTTCGGTTTGGGGTTAAATTTTGTAAACTAAAAATATCAAACCACCTCCAATTGACGAACGGTCAATTCCGTTGGTCTTATTTCGTCGAATCGGATTTAGTGACGGTCTCGGTTCGTATCGTGGTTTCCGAATTCATGTTGCGGCTTTTTCGGGGCATGCATTACGATTCGATCGATTTTTGGTTGATTTCGCCCGAACGATTTTTGATTCACGATCAATTGATCGTTTTAAGTTGTTTGGCATAGATCCACAACTTTATTGGGTTGATCGGACCCAAATCGGATCGGTTTCGGGTTTGTGCGGATTTGGATGTTACAAATCAATGGGAGGAGGTAATGCTGGTGGAGGTGATTGTGGTGGAGGTGGTGGTGGAAGTGTTGGAGGTTGTGATGGTGGAGTTGATGGTGGATACATGGGTGGAGGAGGAATATAGATCTCATTATCTGAATTTGATGGTGCCAACCTGTCGCCTGTAGGAGAAAAGTACATGACTGACTCAAAAAATGTGACATCTGCACTAACATAATACCTCTGATGTAACGGATCATAGCAACGATAACCCTTTTGAATCATGGAATACCCGACCAAAATGCATTTGACATACCTAGGAGAGAGCTTGTCAATCCCTGGAGACAACTGATGGACGAACGCAACGGACCCAAAAACACAAGGGGTAAGTGAGAACAACTCCTTGTCAGGGAAAACAAGGGAGAAGGGAAGGATATCTTTTCCCCCAACATAGATGAGGGCATGCAGTTAATGAGGTAACATGCATTGAAAACCGCATCGCCCCAGAATGAGTATGGAGCACAACTCTGGACAAGGAGCGTAGGAGTGATATCACGAAGGTGGCAGTGCTTTCTTTCTACAACATCGTTCTGTTGGGACGTGTACGCACAAGATGTGTGATATAGAATGTCGTGAGATGAAAAAAAATGACATAGTATATGGGTACATAATTCAAGACCATCATCAGTTCTCACAATTTTGACAGAGGTGGAAAAAACATTTTGCACTTCTTTAATAAAATTCATAATAGTATTGCCCGCTTCTGATTTATTACATAACAAGAAAACCCAAGAAAAACGACTAAAATCATCCACAGCAACTAAATAGAACTTGTGTCCCTGAGGATCGGGTACACGACTTGGACCCCAAACGTCTACATGGAAAAACTCAAAAGGAGAGCAACTGCTCCGACTCTAACGACTAGGGAAGACGGACCGATGGTGCTTCCCTAACTGACATGCTTCACAATTGAACGACGAGCGAGGTGAGATTTGAGGAAGGATTTGACGTAATTTCTGAAATGGAAGGTGACCAAAGTGCAAATGCCATAGATAAGGAGAGACAGGTCCAGTAGAATGAGATGATGCTCCAGCATAAGATGTTTGGACCAGTTGATACAGCCTGCCTTACTCACGACCACACCCAATCATGTTGCTCGTGAGAATGTCCTGAAACACAAGAGACGATAGGTCAAATATTGCTCGACAATGTAAATCCTTAGTAATATGACTAATTGACAGTAAATTCATTGCGAATTAGGGGCATGCAGCACATTCTGCAACTGCATAGAAGGCGTCAAGGCAATCTCCCCTTGTCCTATGATGGGAGAATGAGTCCCATCTGCTATGACCACTGTCCATCCTGGGGAAACCTGCTTGTAAGATATGAGTCGATGTCTGTCCCCACAAAAACGATATGTGGCACCTGAATCTATAATCCAATCTGAGGTACCTGATCCCTAGTAAAAGGTAGAAGTATGAGCACTACCTGAGGAACTAGCTTCTGCAGTCGCAGCAACTTCCAAGCTTCTTTCTGAAATAGGTGGAGGAGTACTGGTTGGGGGCATAATATCTGGCAGTCGAGACACAAGTTCATCATATCATGGATCTACTGCAGGTGGAGCGCCATAATGTTGAATATGCTCTGCTACGCGGGCAGATGCTGGGAAACCATGCTTGGAGTACCATGTATCTTCTGTATGACCAGTCCGATGAGAGTCAATGCCCTAAATGTCGGTTTCGGTCACCATTTCGGTATCGAACAAAATAGAATTTCGATGGAATTTTGGTGGAATTTCAACCGGAATTTTGGTCATTTCAGTCATTTTTTGTACTAGAACCCCCATATTCGGTCATTTCAGTCGAATTTCGATTTCGACTGTGTTGGAGTATTTGTTACGTGCGCCTATTGTGTTGTAGGAGGGTAAATAGATCCTGGAGAAGATCCATTTACCCATCCATATGTTTAGTCCCACAATGTCCAGTGGTGGGACTTATTGAGCGGGTCGATTCTCGAGGATTATATGTTCGGTCATTATTGTGTTCGAGATTTGATTTTTATTCTCGAAGATGTATGTTTGAAGATTTTTTTTGGACTCGAGATTCGTGATAACAATTTAGGGCGTTCTGGAACCCTTGCAACGGCAAGATCCATGGTGCACAATCCTCTTGGCGACCTGCCTTAACCCTCAGCAGTATAGTGGAGCAGCCTGTGCTGCACCGAGCGGCATTCCAATTCGAAGAAAATCTCTCCAGGCTGCCACGCCGCCTTCTCATCTTCGCAAATATATCCAGATCAACACAGGAGTAGGAGGCACTTCCCTCATCGCGTGTAAACATGCGCAAATCCCAAGTACGATGATCCAATCCCGAAGAGCCCAGGGCCTCCTCTTCCTTACGATGCTCCTGCACCCGATATCAAGGCGGAAGACCCCACGGTCTTTCGAGCCAGGCGACCTCCCCTCCGTACGTATTCACCATCTCCCAAGTGCACATATCCTTACGCAGCCAGACCTTCATCGCGCGCATCCATGGCTTCAGCGGCAAGGAGACCCCCTGGTTGGCGACGTATAGCCCTAACAGGCGAATCTCATCCCTGTTAGATGCGCGCCTTGCGCTTTAGGTGGCGCCCCGCGCGATGCACAGCAGCCGCAAGTTTCCAGTGATTGCGGCACCTCCGAGCTCTTCGAGCGGCGGCAGATCGCGTCGCACTACCCTCTACTTCAGATCGTACCATCCTCTACTCCAGTTCACGTACAGCGACGACGATAGGTCGCAGCAGTACCTTCTCCTCTGTAGCGGTACCAAGCGACGCCCCTCGCAACCCCAGCAGGTCGCCTTACCACGCGCATCCGCCTGACTTCGTAAAGGCGCCCAAAAGAGGCGGCGCGGCAGAACCCAGGGGGGGCAGTTGTGTTCGAAGATGGTTCCTTCGTGGGAACCCTAAGGGTGTGTTTGGTTGGCGGGTTAAGGCTGGTTAAATTGGTAGAGGGTAACCCGTTTTTGTGTTTTGGTGTTTGGATAGAGGGTTAAACTAGGGATGGGTTAGAAGTAGGTATGATGTGATATGATTGTATTGGAGTTTGAAAAAGTAAGTAGTTATTGTGATGTGATTGTATTGAAGTTTGGAAAAGGGAGTAGAAATGGAGTAGTTTATAATTTGTATATGATATGATGGTATAATATATTATTTTTTGATAGGATTGATGATGTAAAATTGATTTATTTAATTTTTTAAAAAAGGAATAAAGTGGGACCCACGGGGAGAGAGGGGGATGTGGGTTAAGGGGGGTAAACTCCCCTAACCCGCAGGTAACCCGCGAACCAAACGCTACCTAAGGGCTCAAGGCCCGGTTTTATTTAAAAAAAATGGTGGAGCCCAACAGGGGCTGAGATAGGGCCCAAGTGGGCAGGGAGTGATGTATTAAAAAAATTGGATAGGTGAGAGAAAGCCTAAGGCGGTTGTTTAATAAAAAAGGAAAAGTGAGGGGAAGTTTGTTGGCCAATTGTGGGCCACAATTATTCTAGTAAAAAAAGAGGGAAAAAAAGAAAAAAAAGGAGAAAGGAAAGTCGTATAAAAAAATCGAAACGGTTTAAAAAAAATTGTGTAACAGCTTACAAAATGATAAAAAATCACAAGGATTTTTTTGAGAATATTCATGTTTACCCTCATTTCTTTGTCTTCTCCCAACTTGGTCGACGTTCATGTTTTCCGACAAGTATGGGAGAAAGGCGGGGTATATGTAGAGTTCTACAGGCCAGATGAGTCATATCTAGATTCTTCAGTCCAGATTGCAAGGCCAGCCATATATTCCAGATCTACAATTCGGTTTCAGACTATCAGATTGGTCAGAGTCCAAGTTCGAGGCACTCCATGTTTGAGTGACCCATTTTCGAGTTCTCCAAAGAGAGATTCATTTTCAGACACGCATATGTTTGCGGTCATTTTCAGATGAACACATGTTTGCCATCTTTTGTAGAGGTCCCCATCTTTTCTTCTTATTTTGTTCGGCCAGAATTTTCATGTGAGCCAAAGGGACTCCAGAGTAGAGGACCATTCCCTATGCCATGTTGGTAAGGGTTTTCATGTGGTATCATAGGTACACCAGAGTAGTGCACCATTCTCTGTGCCAGATGGTAGAGACCCAGTTCTTCGACGAGGAGACTTTTTCAGACTCCATTCTCCAACGACCGTGGACTCCGACGAGGATTGCACAGCCACGGCCCTTTTCAGTTCGGCCCTCAGAGATGGAGCAGTTGTCCGCATATTGTTGCGGGCCAGAGAACTCTGATGAGGAGACTCATTTTCAGTTGCAGTGACTCTAACAGGCGCAGTTCAGACCACATGCTCTCCAACGAGGAGATTCAGCGGACTCACACTCCAGCCCGTTCATCCTCCTCACCTGCATTGCATGAGAAGCAACGTCCTCGATAGTAGCAGTTGTGTGCGTTGGGTTGATATTGTCTGTAGTGTCCTGAAGCGTGAGTTGAGTTTCTTTCTGTTTGTTTGTCCAAGCTGAGCATTGCATGCTCCAGCTTGAGGGGGAGTGTTGGAGTATTTGTTATGTGCGCCTATTGTGTTGTAGAGGGTAAATGGATCCTGGAGAAGATCCATTTACCCCATCCATATGTTTAATCCCACATTGTCCAGTGGTGGGACTTGGAGGCTCTGTGGAGGCTATATAAGGAGCCCCATGGTTTCATCCCGCTCCTTACAGTGTAGGGTTTCACGTTAAACCCCGTTGTTCTTCGTTGTTCTTTATCTTTTTCCATGTTCGCTTCCGCATGTTTATTTTTCAACAAACTGGATATCAATATTCGACCGAATTCGCTGAAATTTGAGGCCATGGTGACAGTAAGTACATGGTGGTCCACGACCACCTCTACCACGTGGTCCTCGTCCATGAAAATAAGATGGGTTACCTCTTCCACGAGAGACTACCATAGCAAAAGAATTTGGCACAAGAGCAAGGCTTGAGATGTTGATTCGGCTCAATCTCCGAAAGGCCTCCTCCATGGGTGGAATGGTAGCATCTGTCAGAATCTGAGAAGAAGCAGCCTCACACTGTGAGTATAGAGAGGCTAGAAAAACTCCCACTATCATGGCATTTCGATATGTCTTCAACTGCTCTGGAGTAGTTATGAGAGGCATGAAGCTATGAAGCTTCTCAAACATTCCCTGCAATGTAGTGTAGTGAGCATGCAGGGTTCGACCATTCTGCTTTATTGCAAAAATGTCATGTTGAAGCTGTAGGATTTTTATTGCATTCTTGGCTTGTGAATATGTGGCAGCAAGAATGTCCTACATAGCTTTGGCAGTGGGTTGATGCAAGACACCTTTTGCAATGTCTGGAATCAAGGTACCAAGCAACCAAACCTGAGCATATGCGTCATCAGCCTCCCATGAAGCATACAACTCTGTCTTCTCTGTCAGCTCATCCTCGGTAAGAATGTGTTTCTTACCATCGACTTCATTAGGCTCATAAATTGCATGGTCCATAATTCATAGTTCGACCCATCCATCTTCACAATAGGCGTGGGACCTCCGAAAGCGCCTGCGGTGGGAATCTCTACATCGCTTTCTGACATGATAACTAGAGATAACTAGGGTTGTAGACTAGATAAACTTTTGGTCTGCACTGATATGAAGAGGTTTGGTTGCATGTGTAGACTTACACAACCAAACACATCAACACGTAGAAAAACCCCTCGATGAAGGGAACAGTAGTACCTCTAAAAGTAAGAGGTGCTACAATGGACCCCCTTTAGAGATAGGGGCGGTTGCGAGATCCTGGCAACGATCGCGTGGCCCGAGATGGTGGCGGGACCCGAGGGGTCGTGAGGGGCTGGAAGACGGAGGCGGCAGTGTCGGATGGCAGTGCCATGAGGCTTGGTGCAGCGAAGTCGCGATGCCTGGTGCGGCGAGATGGGGGCGGCGATGTCGCTAGGTGCAGTGAGGCGGAGAGCCCAGGGTGGCGAGCTGTGAGGCCGCGACGTAGAGCCCTAGACAACAGCTGTAGCAGGAGGCTTGAAGGCAGGGGATTAGGGTTAGGGTTCGGTACAGGAGCTCCGGTCTAGACCGCTGCTCTGATACTATGTTGGGAAAATAAAAAGAGTTGTTTATTCCTTGAGCCTTATGCTCTCTTATATAGGGAGAGACCTATGGAAAATTACATACGGTAGACAAAGAGAAAAGAAAATAGATAAAAGATACAAAGACATGAAAGAAACTTCTACAACCTCGAACTACTGCGTGGAGTTCTCTTGCTCATGCTCTTGAAATGGTTGGTGACAACCCTTGCTATGTCCACCTCCTATTGAACTTTCACCACCGCCCCATCTCAATCGAGTGGATTAGGCTGCACCTTCTTCTACTGTTTGCAACAACATGAAATAACATCGTATTTACGTCATTGTGAGACCCCTCGTACTAGGATTGGGGCTTGTTTGTAAAGTTGTTTTTATACAGTATCTAAAAAATTCGCTTGAGCATTCCATTGCATAGAGCTCTTCGAGACATTTTTAACGAGTCTGTGAACGAAAAAATCCGAGTTCGGGAGCCTGAGTTATGGCTATTTTAGCGAGTTAGGGTTCGGGCCAAATCCAGATCCAAACCAAGATCCGGATCTGAATCTTGACCCAAATCAACTCCTCTCTTTCCCAAGACACCCAAACCAAGTTGCAGCCCTCCTCTTCCCTTCCACCCCCCCCCCCCACCGGAGCACCGGCAGAGCTCGCCGGCGCGTGACGGATCGATGATCCGAAGCCACCCCTACGTAGAGGAGGTTGAGGTCATCTTCGTATATGATTTCACATCACGAACGGAGCACTGAGTGCCTCGTTCTTTGTGGGTGAAGAAACCAAGGTCGTGAATTTTCTTAGGTATGATGTTCCCTCCCCTCCTTGCTACAGGATCCTGTACGATTTGAATAAGATTAAACATCGAGATCCTTAGGTTCATTTGGTTATCCATCCTTAGATCTTGGATATGTAGAAACTTTAACAAATCACCTTGGACAATGACTCCATGGTACAATAGCTTAGAATCAAGATGTGTATATATCTAAATCTTAAAAACAGGCTATTGAGACCACTGACATTAGCATCAACCGCATTCCACGACCGCCAAAATTATCAAACTCTTGAGCATGTGGGATATTTGATCTCTTCAATGGAAAGAGTGATGATAAAGCATGTTTACGGGTGTCCCATGCACTCAGAGATTCAATCAAAATGTTCTAGAAATGTAAGTCGTATATTGTTAGCTGGTTTGAACGACATTATCATATTTTTCTATTTCAATATGATGATGTATTCTTGATGACATTAGAACTAAAACGACAACGTGTGTTTTGGGAAGCGTAGTTATCTCTTTTCACATTTTTATCATATCATACATGAAGCAAGAAATATAAATTTTCACATGACATATTATGCGGAGAGTATGTAGAGATATATTTCATATTTATATATCATTTATATATTTTATATTCTTCTGTTCACTTTATGTAATTTGCCCAGTCCCTAAATAATAGAGCCTAGGTTCCAAGGAATAAACAGCTCTTTTTATTTTCCCAACATGGTATCAGAGCGGCAGTTCTAGACCGAAGCTCCTGTATCGAAACCCTAAACCCTACCCCAGTCCTCTACCATCACCGCCCAGGGCTTCAGCACCCCCTCTTCTTCCCGCGGGTCTCCATTGTCGTTGCCCAACCCTCGCGGGACTCCATCGCGACCCAGGCCCTCGCAGGACTCCGTTGCTCGTCACTAGGCCACAAGGGTCCTATCACCTGTAGCCAGGCCCTACGGTTCATCCTCCTATAGCCTGGTATTGCGGGTCCCGCATCGAGGTCTTACAGCCCGGATCCTGCCGCCCCAGTGTCGTCGATCTTCTGTGCAGCCCCACCATCGACCATGCACCTCCCCTCTCTAAAGGGCTGTCGCCGCCCTCCTCTAGGAGCACCACCAGCTAGTACTTTATCTGGATGAAATTGATTACATGAGTCTACACATGCAATCCAATCTTTCTATGTCAGTGTAGACAAACACTTGTCTAGTCTTCAACCCTAGTCTTCTTTAGCCATCATATCAAAAAGCAAGGTAGATATCCCCTCCACACGTGCCTTCAGAGGTCATGCGCCTATAGTAAAGATAGATGGGTCAAACTATGAATTGTGGGCTATGCAGTTCATGAGCATGATGAAATCTACGGGTAAGAAACATGTTCTTACCGAGGAAGAACCGACAGAGAAGACTGGGGTTAACACCTCATGGGAGGCGGATGATGCATATGCCAAGGTTTGGCTTTCAGGAACATTGACCATAGAGATCGCCAGTGATATACTTCATCAACCTACAGCCAAGGCGATGTGGGATATACTTGCAGCCATTTATTTACAGGCAAAGAATGAAACAAAGATTCTACAACTCCAACATGATATTTTAACTATCAGGCAAAAAGGATGGCCCCTTCATTTGTTATATACATCCTTGCGTGGGATGTTCAAGAAGCTCTATAGTTTCATGCATCTCACAACAACTCCTGAGCAGCAGAAGACGTATAGTAATGCTACATGGTTGGTCTATTCCTAGCATCCCCTGATCATGGGTATGAGGCAGCTTGTTACCAGATTTTGGCAGATGGGACTATTCCTCCCATGGAGGAGGCCTTCCACAGGCTCAGTCACATCATTGTTCCATCTACTAATGCCAGTCAAACTTCTTTAGCGATGGCGGCTTCCTGAGGTCGCGGAGGCTCTTCTCAATTTCGTGGTCGTGGACCTCGGGGCAGAGGAGGTCGTGTTCATCAGCCTCCCTGCCTCTACTCGAGCGCCTGAGCATATTGCCCCCAGCTGCTTCCTCTTTGGATCAATGATTTGATGACCTTCTAGAACGATTGAGGGGCATTATACGTCCTTCCAGTCTAATGACGTCTTCGTTGGCCCCCGGGAGTCATTCAGATGTAGCTGCTTCTTGGTTGGTGTATTCCTAACAGCCCTTGATCCTGAGTATGAGGCAGCTCGTTCCCAGATTTTGGCAGATGCGACTATTCCTCCCATGGAGGAAGTCTTCCACAGGCTCAGTCGGATCATTGTTCCATCTACTAATATCAGTCAGACTTCTTCAGCAATGACGGCTTCACGAGGTCGCGCTCGATTTCATGGCTGTGGACCTTAGGGCAGAGGAGGTCGTGTTCGTCAGCCATGTACTTTCTGCCATCGTCCTGGACATACAGAGGATACATGCTACTTCAAGCGTGGATTCCCTGCCTCTGCTCGAGTGGTTGAGAAGATCGAGCCCCCAGCTGCTTCCTCTTTGGATCAACGATTTGATGACCTTGTAGCATGATTGAGGGGCATTATACCTCCTGTCAGTCTTATGACGCCTTCGTCGACTCCTGAGTCATTCAGATGTAGCTGCTTCAGCCTCCTCCAGTACCTCAGGTAATACTTATGCATTCACTAGCAGTAGTGGATCTGATGTTATAGAATGGATTAAGGACTCATGTGCCACACATTACGTGTGTGGAGACAGAGGTCAACTTACAGCCTACAGACAGGTTCCTCTAAAATGAACCGTGGTTATTGCAGACGTGACTCATTCCCCAATCACTGGATAGGGGGAGATTAGCTTAACGCCCTCTATGCATCTACATAATGTATTGCATGCACCTGATTTCTCTATGAATTTATTGTCCATTATCTAGATTACGAAGGATTTACATTGTCGAGCCATTTTTGACCCATCCTCTCTTGTTTTCCAGGACATCCTTACGGGCAAGGTGATTGGGTGTGGTCATGAGCAATGCGGTCTCTATCACCTAGCTCGAACTCCCTATGTTGGAATCTCCTATCTTTCTGCTGGACTTGTTTCACCATGTACGTGGCACTTACGCTTTGGTCATCTCCCCTCCAGAAATTGTGTCGTGTTCTGTCTCAGATCTCGCCTCACACGTCCTTTCAATGTGAGGCATGTCAGTTGGGAAAGCAACATCGTACTGTCTTCCCCAGTCGTCAGAGTCAGAGCAGTAGCTCTATTTTTGAGTTATTTAATATAGATATTTGGAGTCCCAGTCGTGTTCATGAGCATTGGGGATACGGGTTTTATCTAGTTGTTGTTGATGATTTCTCACATTTGTCTTTGGTCTTTTTATTAAAGAATAAATCTAGATGTTATCAAAAATTTCCTAACCAAAGTACAAAATGTGTTTTCCACTTTTGTGAAAATTGTGAGAACTAATAATGCCTTGGAATTTTGTAATAATACTCTCTCCAATTACATTTTAACCAAGGTGTTATTCATCAAACATCATGTGCCTATACTTCCCAAAAAATGGTATTGTAGAAAGGAAGCATCGTCATTTACTTGATGTTACTAGGACGCTTCTCATTCCAAGTCGTGCTCCTCATTCTTTTTGGGGTGATGTTCTAACGGCATGTTATCTTATCAATCACATGCCCTCGTCGGTCTTGGGTGAGAAAATTTCTTTCTCTCTTGCATTTCCTGAAAAGGAATGGTTCTCACTTACTCCTCGTATGTTTGGCTCAGTCGTCTTCGTCCACTAGTTGTCCCCATGTATTGAAAAGCTCTCTCCTAGAGTTGTCAAGTATGTCTTTTCCGAGTACTCCAGGACACAGATAGAGTAGAGGTGTCACGATCCATTGCGCAAGAAGTATTACGTTAGTGCCGATGTCACCTTTTTCGACTCCAGGATGTACTTTTCTCCTACCGGTGATCGGTTGACGTCGTCAGACACTGATGATGACATATACATGCCGCCATTATCATCATCACCTCCATCACCACCATTGTCGCCCTAAGCCAACTCCACCTACTACTACGGTCTCAGTTCCACCATTGCCACATCACTATACATGCTGGCTTGCTTCTGCTCATGGTCACCGCTCATTATCTAGCACGCATGAGGTATGTTCTAAAAACACAGTATATAATGATGGATCTAATGGTCTACCTGAGCAGGATTCTTTACGGGGTACAGATGTGGAGGTTGCTGATTTGGACTTACCTATTGCGCTTCGACAGCAGAAGCGTAGTTGTACGTCATATCCTATAGCATCTATGGTCGCCTTTAATCGCTTGGCGATTTCAGGAACTTTGTAGTAGTATTATCAGTCGTAGCCATTCCATGGAATTATCAAGAGGCTTTGAGGGACGGCGGGTGGCGTTTAGCTATAGAGGAAGAGATGGTTGCTCTTCAGTCGAGAGGTATTTGGAGCCTCGTCCCAGCTCCTAGTGGAGTGCCTATAATAAGTTGTAAATGGGGTTTTACAGTGAAACAAAATGCTGATGGTAGCATCGACAGATACAAGGCACGCCTGGTTGCACGAGGGTTTACTCAGACAGACAAGGTGGATTATCTTGACACATTCTCACTAGTTGCTCATCATTCCACCTTACGAATTCTTCTCTTTGTTGTCGTAGTTCGAGATTGGATGTTGTTTCAGTTACATGTCAAGAATGCATTTCTGTATGGTGATCTTCAAGAGGAAGTCTACATGCAACAGCCGCCGGGATTTGATGTTGAGGGGGAGTGTTCACAGGTGTGTAGACTTCAGAAGGCGATCTATGGCCTTAAGCAAAGAGCACTAGAGCTTGGTTCCAGAAACTCTCAGACTTGTTTGAGAAACAAGGGTACAAATGATCGAATGCAGATCACTCCCTTTTTATACAGAAAGCATCCGAAGGTATGACTACTATTATGGTGTATGTGGATGACGTACTTATTACAAGAGATGATATGCAAGGAATAAAGAAGGCGAAAGAATTTATGGGTCGCGAATTTGTTACCAAGGATCTAAGAGATCTTAGATATGATCTGGGATTGGAGTTTGTATGAAATCAACAGGAGCTTGTGATGACTAATAAAAAATATGTTACTGACCTGCTAAGTGACACAGGTATGCTTGGATGTAGACCTGCAACTACACCCATGGATCCAAGCATGAAGCTCTATGATGATGATACTAATGAGGTTGACAGGAGAAGATACAGGGAGTTGGTTGGAAAGCTTCGTTATGTTACCATTACGAGTGAGCCAATTCATGGAACAATTTCGTTAGGTACATAAGGATGCAATACAAATGATACTAAGGTATCTTAAATCATCTCCAGGTGCAGGGCTGCTATTCAAAAAGGGTAACTCTATTACTATATCAACATGCGCAGATGCAGACTATGCAGGGTGCCCCAAGGACAGGAAGTCCACGTCTGTATTTGCTTTATTTGTTGGAGACTCACTAGTCTCATGGAAAAGTAAGAAGCAAATTGTTGTTGCTAGATCTAGTGCTGAAATGGAGTATAGAGCTATGGCACAAGCATGTACAGAGATGGTGTGGGTTCGAGCCGTCCTAATTGATTTACATATAAATGTACCTCTTACCATGTCGCTGGAATGCGACAATGATGCTGCCTAACCTGCCTTATTTATTGCTAATAATCTTGCATTCCGCGAGATGAGAAAGCCCATTGAGGTTGATTGCCATTATGTACGTGACATGATCCAAAAGGGCTTCATTGCTACATCTCATGTAAGCTCAGGGGACCAAACGGCAGACATTTTCACTAAAGCCCTACTTAGAGGGTCTTTCTAGAAGTGTTCGTCCAAACTGAGCATGATAGATACCTATGCTCCATCTTGAGGGGAAGTGTAGAGATATATTTCATATTTATGTATCGTTTATATATTTTATGTTCTTCTGTTACTCTATGTAATTTGCCCATAGGTCTCTCCCTATATAAGAGAGCCTAGCCCAAGGAATAAATAACTCTTTCTATTTTCACAACAGAGTAAAACAGCCTCGGTTGATTTTGTGCCAAAGAGATATTTCTATTGGAAAGTCGGTCAGGTCTTCATCCCATATTAGTTCAGAAAATGAGTCTCCACTACACCTGGAGTTACAACTAAATCAAATAGCTTCATATCCAACGATAATATGGTGTGAATTTCCCATTATTCTAATCAGTTGCTCCTATTTGCAGCAATCGATGTTACATATTAGTCCAGAAATGGCACTTGGTCGTGTTCTTATTGGTTGCTTCTGTTGCTTCAGTTGCTCCATTCATGTATCAAATCAATTTGCCAATGTTGGTGCAAATATGTATACATACATATATATATATGTATCGTTGAAGACTTTGCCATCCAGTGCCATTTTTAATGTGTCACTAGGGAGCATACCCGCGCTTCGCGGCGTGATCGGCCAGCAATAGTGAAATTTAGTAAAATTGTACAAAGTTTAATGGAAAATAAATTTAATAATACAATTAGTAAGAATGCGGATTATAGATAATTTTTAAAATAGAACATTAATGAAGTCATATGTATAATTTGAGTAAAATTTTTGGGAAGTAAATAATGGATGCAAGAAAGTGTGAATATGCATCAAGTCAAAAGGTGAACCTAACAATTTACATAGGAATTATCTGAGAGGGAAATAGTAAAACAACATAAAGAATGTAACTAAAAATAATATTATAAGAAAAAATCATATAACTGGTATATTTATAAACTACCATGTTGACGTATTTATATATTTGATTAATAAGTTTATATAGATTTTACTAAAAAATTAATGGATTAAATTGTTATTTGAATTTATACTTTTATTAAAAATATTATGATAAAAATATTCACTCATTTTTCTTGATATATTTTACATATATCATATTAGTTTTGATTAACTTATTATTTATACAATAATTAATTGATCTACGATTGCCAAATTATATTTTATTAATCCATAGACATATAAAATGTATAAGAAATAATGTGAAAAGATTTCAAATCCTTCCGATTGATGGATATAATTAAAATGGAATCTAATATTTATATGTCACCTTAATTTTAAAAAGATGAAGAAAAATAAGTTTTGTGTGTATTACATTTCAGAAAAAATAATGATATATAATTTTAGATTATTTTTTAAAAACTTTTATTAATAAATTATTAATATAAGTATAATTCTATCATTATCTTATTCATAAGTTAATTTTTATTTTTATTATTTATTGAATTATTTGTTACATAATAACCTAAGCATGAATTTGAAATTATTTTCAAATTATATTTTTATTGATTTATTATAAGATTTATATCTGCAAATTTAAGTTTTTTAAATTATTTTTAATTAGTATTGTATTTCATAATTAAGTTGTTTTATATTATTTTTTAATTAGTATCGTATTTCACAATTTTAACATTACATCTAAATATAATTTAATTTTACTATAATAATAAAATATCTAAATGGATTTTTACCCACATTGATAAAAAATCTAAAGTGTAACTTTGAAATAATGGACAGAGAAAGAGGGGAATGTGGGTAAAAAAAGAGAGATAGAAAGTGACTGTTTATTTTAGTACAATAATAAAATATCTACATGAGATTTTACCTATATTGATTATAAATTTTGAATTTAAATAAATTAATAAGTTTGGAAAAAATGTAGCTTTTAAATAATGGAGATAGAGAGAGGAGAGAGTTGGTAAAAAAAGAGAGATAAAAAGTGACGTATATTTTCTTAATATGATAATATTTATTTCTATATTTTTTTATTTTTACTAAAAATTAAAGTTTTTATTTTACTATGTTTATATAATATATTTAAAAATGAAACTCAATACATGATTGCCACTCTTTTAAAAAACTTATAAGAACAAATTCATATAACTTGTATATTTAAAATTTACTATGTTAAAGTATTTATATATTTAATTAAAAATTTTAAAAAGAGTTTACAAAAAAACAATGGATTAAATTGTTGTTTGAATTTATACCTTTATTGAAATCATTATAATAAAAATATTCATTCATTTTTCCAACTAAAAAAGTATTACATGTGAATGATATGAAGAATAGTTTTAAAAAATTACATTTCTTTTTTTCCAAAGTAGTAGATTCAAAAGGAAAATATCAGTTTTCGTAAAAAACTAACATATATTTCAAATTTTATAAAATCTATAAATAATATATGTTTTTCTTTTTTTAATTAATACTAACATATTTCTAAATTAGGAAAAAGAAATAAGATGCATAAAATGTGAATAGATAGAGAAAAGGAACTAAAAATTAAAGTTTTTATTTTACTATTTTTATATAATATATTTAAAAATGAAACTCAATACATGCTTGCCACACTTTTAAAAACTTATAAGAACAAATTCATATAACTTGTATATTTAAAATTTACTATGTTAAATATTTATATATTTGATTAAAAATTTTGAAAAGAGTTTACTAAAAAACAATGTATTAAATTGTTGTTTGAATTTATACCTTTATTGAAATCATTATAATAAAAATATTCATTCATTTTTCCAACTAAAAAAGTATTACATATGAATGATATGAAGAATAGTTTTAAAAAATTACATTTATTTTTTCCAAAGTAGTAGATTCAAAAGGAAAATATCAGTTTTCTTAGAAAAAACTAACATATATTTCAAATTTTATAAAATCTATAAATAATATATGTTTTGCTTTTTTAATTAATACTAATATATTTCTAAATTTAGGAAAAAGAAATAAGATGCATAAAATGTGAATAGATAGAGAAAAGGAGGGAGGGAGAGAATTTAGAGAGAGTGAGTGGGGAGGGAGGGAATATGGACAGAGAAAGAGAGAGAAAGAAATGAGTGTGGAGAGAGAAGGAGATATATCGTTTGAGAGAGGGAGAGAGGAGAGAAATGGGGAGAAAGAGAGAGATAAGGGGGGAGAGTAAGTGGAGAGAGAGAGAGAGAGAAAGAGAGAAGAGAAGAGGGAAAGGAAGAGAGAGATGATAGTGGTGGAGTTATTAGAGAGAGAAAAGAGAGATGGGGGGAGAGTGTGAACGGGAGTGACTGAGGAGGGGGGAAATGGAATAAAGCTGCCACGTGGCAAAAGAATGGGAAAAACCCACTAATAGTAAGTATATAGATATATACACCCACATTGCTATCACATATTGAGAGGATCCTTGCATTCCCTTCTACCACACATTTGAGTGCAAGCATCCTGGAGAACAGATGAGCCGGTTTAGCTCTGTCATTATTCACGAATATTACAAGGATCCACCCTCGGTGGTCGGCACTTTTGAGGTATTCTCTAGCCCCTTCCATCTTCCATTCAGAAACTGATATCCCAGCAAAAACGTGTATGCCGAATAGCTTCCAAAGTTCTTCACTACTAAGCCTTCTAGAGTGATAGGCTCCATATTATGCCCAAGATCCATAGCAAGCCTTCTGTCTCGGGTTGCTACTAAAACCATATTTCCATGTTTTCCAACCTAATTCCCTCCTCCCATGCGTCATATAAGACCAGAAGGAATCTTGTGCCTTCTAATAAGCCCATTAGTTGTGTTGCAATGCATCCAGGTTTGTCAAATTCCACAACTCTGTAACATCCGGATCCACACAAACCCGAACCCGGCCCGATTAAGGTATGATTAATCCAATAAAATTTTCAATCAATATTAAATAACCAAGATAAATCCATTGATCACTGATCAAAAGTCATTTAGGCGAAATCGAAAAAAGTCGATCGCACCATAATGTGTACCGCAGAAAAAGCCACGAGGCAAATTGAAAACTGTAAAACAAACCAAGACCGCCATGAGATCCAATTCGACGAAATAAGACCAACGAAATCGACCATTCTTCAACCAGAGATCGTTTGATATTTTAAATTCACAAATTTAACTCCAAACCAAAACCGTATCTCGAGAATGTCGAGGATTTAAAATCAAATCTAAAGTATATCAATATTATACTCATATTGATTGCCATTCATAGATGATCAAATCGAGACATCGCGTCAGTAACCAAGGCTCGAGGTGCGAATACGGTTTCTTTTGAGTTTTTTTAAAGATTAATATACTATAAGATTATGGCATCATGGATGATGTCATGGTAAATGATGTCATTAGTGACATCATTTGGGCTGATGTCACAAATGAGGTCAAAGATGATGTCAATGAGGGAAATAGGAAGCTTCCTACCTATTTCCCCACTCTTTCTTTCTCCCTTCCTTTTTCTTCCTTTTATTTTCCCAAAATCCCACATTTTTCTTCTTCCATTCCAGCCGAGAAGGGCAGTTCCAACCCCCTTTTTTCCTCTTTTTGCTCTCCTTTTCACTGTTGTTAGTTGTTGTCCAGCAACTGGAAATCATCCCCTTGATGCCAAAAGGCAACTCCTCGTTGATGCTCCTCCCCTTCTTGTGGATTGTTGCATACAAGACCAAATCAAGCATCTTTCTTCCTCCAAATTTGGAGAAAATTAAGGTGCAATCCCAATTCCCTCTACTTGCTGCTATGCATGTATAATCAAAGCTCTCCGTGGAATTTTGTTGGAAATTTGGAAACTTTGTTCATGATTCAAGCTACAAATTTCTAATATACAATAGTTTTCTGCTGGGAATTAAAACAAAAAAATGTTTGTTACTCCATGTTAGAAAGATGTGCAGAGAAAGCATATCTGGTTGCATGTTTATCTTATTCTGAATAATATGTTTATTCTACAGTCTACACTTCTTTACTCTCAAAGGGGTAGTGGGTAGTGTAATCTTTTGTGCAATGTTGTCTCCTGTATCCTAGGAATTATTTCTCATCTTGATGGAACTCACAATCCAGATACGTGTATGCAAAATGTCATAAGAGTAAATTTCTCATGAATTATTCAATTGAAGTTAGAGGCATTTAAACCATCCCTGAATTATTGAGGATGGAATAGAGTGAATTTCTCATAAAGACTAGAGAAAGTTGGATGCAGTATAACATATGATCACTCAGATTTTTGCAGTTTCAAGTAGGCATAGTTTGAGTGTTTAAGTGTCAGAATAAAGGTGCCAATTAGGATTCCTTATGGCGTTTTAAAAAAAAGACAAGTCCTGAAGAACAAATGGCTAATATGTTCAAAATTAAACAACTTATTAATAATGTCAGCATGTTGTTAAGGCATCTTAGTAAGATAAGAATTTTCATATGGCTGTTAGAACTAGGTGTAAACATTAAGTTGCTCAGCCCATGGAAAGCTCAAAGTAAACTATTAGAATGAAAGGAATGACAAATTACATAAGACGTGCATGAAAGATATAGAAATAAGAAACAGATATAACGAGATACAAATATCTCAGCAACATGGCAGAGCAAGAAGCATGTAGTGGTTTCTAAATCGAGTGTAGAGGCTACATATAGGGTGATGGCTCAAGCCATTGGCGAGATTACCTAGCTAGCCTCCTTTCTACATAAGCTTAGACTTCCTGCTACTACTCCCGTACCTTTATACTATGACAACAAGTATGCTACATAAACTGCCATCGATCTTGTAATCCATGAGCGAACTAAACACATTAAAGTTGATTGTAATGTTATTCGAGTTGCAGTAAGAATAGGGAAATCACCAGCCCTCATATCTCCAGATTCTCCAAAGATCTTCAACTTGCAGATATATTCACAAAGGTACTACTGAAGAAACGCATCTCTTAGTTTATTTCCAATCTGGGCATGAGCGATAGATATGCTCCAACTTGAGCCAGAGTGTTAGACTTATTTAGCTAGTTGGTTATTCCTCTTTATCTATTTATGAGTCATGTAACCTCTTCAGGGTCTTTATGTAACTTTCTCTTCTGAGCTCTCCAGGGTTTCATGGTATAAAAGAAGGCATAGACCTCTTGAATAAGGCAAGTCACTCATTCTCAATTCATTTTATACGTATGTATATTGCCACCTATTGGGCCTTAGGGTTTCACGCTATATAAGAAATACTATCCCATGAATAAAAGTCATTTCATTAACTTTCTCCACATGTTTATTTGGATTCAATATGGTAGGGAAGATTTGAAAAAAATTCAAAATCTAAAATATTTTTAGTAGGTGAGAAATCAAAATCAAAATTATATATTCAAAAAACATATATTAAAACTAGGTAAAGAGAAAGAGAGGTGTGCAAGCTATGAGCCATCAATGCCTTCAAAACGAGTAGGTTTGCTCCGCAAACTCCTTAACTAAATAGGATTTTTATATGGTTACCCATGTTCAGAATAGCCCTCACATGATATCATTTGTAACGAAATTGAGTGGAACCCAAAGAGAGACAATGCTAAAAAATGAGAAGATAGTATTTGGTATCTAAAGGAGTGAGGCTACAAAGTCCACGTCCTTAATCTTGCTGACACCACAATTCTCTACTTATACGGCGGTATTGTAACTAAATAAAAACATGTGGAAAGGATGATTGATAAAGAGTTTGAATAGATAAACTATTGTATGGGCTAGATAAATTATTTTACAACTCCCATGCACATAGCCACGAATTATGTGAGATTACAAAAATAGAGATGGAGGGAAGGCGCATAAAAAAGATGTCAAGGGCAGTTCGTTTCTAGCTTCATCCTGAGGAAAATTTTATGAAAATATAATGAATCATAGATGGTCACCAACCCCCTGTGACCAACCATTCCCATTCCAAAAAAAAAGACATATTAATCTTAATAAAACTCACACCATTATGGTGCAACTGAGGTATATGAATAGTGTTGGGAAAAATGAGAAAACTTGTTTATTACTTGAGCCCTAGGCTCTCTTATATAGGAAGAGGCCTATGGGCAAATTACATAAAGTGGACAGAAGAAAAGGAGAATATAAAACAATACATAAATATGAAATATATCTCTACACTCCCTTCAAGATGGAGCATAGATATCTATCATGCTCAGCTTGGATGAATACTTCTGGAAGGACCCTATAAGTAGGGCCTTAGTGAAAATGTCCGTCGTTTGGTCCCCTGAGCTGACATGAGATGTCGAAATGAAGCCTTCCTGGATCATGTCACGTATATAATAGCAATAACCTCAATGTGCTTTGTCCTCTCGTGGAATGCAGGATTATTAGCAATAAATAAGGCATCCTGATTGTCGCATTCCTGCGACATGGGAAGAGGTACATCTATATCTGGATCTGTTAGGACTGCTCGAACCATATCATTTCTGTGCATGCGTGTGCCATGGCTCTATACTCAGATTCAACACTAGATTTAACAACAACAATTTGCTCCTTACTTTTCCATGAGAGTAAATCTCTAACAAATATAGCAAATATTGATGTAGACTTCCTGTCCTTGGGGCACCCTGCATAGTTTGCATCTACGCATGCTGAAATAGTAATAGTGCCACCCTTTTAAATAGTAGCCATGAACCTGGAGATGATTTGAGATACCTAAGTATCATCTATATAGCATCCATATGTACCTGACGACGTTGTTCCATGAATTGGCTCATTTGACTGACTGCAAATGAAATATCAGGTCTGGTAATGGTAACATAAAGAAGCTTTCCCACTAGCTCCATGTACCTTCTCCTGTCAACCTCATCAGTATCATCATCATAGAGCTTCATGCATGGATCCATGGGTGTAGTCGCAGGTCGACATCCAAGCATACCCATGTCTCTTAACAAGTCAGTGACATATTTTCTCTGAGTCATCACAAGCCCTTATGCATTTCTGGCAAACTCCAATCCCAGAAAGTATCTAAAAGCTCCAAGATCTTTGGTAACAAATTCACGACCTAGAAATTCTTTTGCCCTCTTTATTCCATGCATATCATCTCCTGTAATGAGTATATCATCAACATACACCATAATAGCAGTCATACCTCTGGAGATTCTCTGTATAAAAAGAGAGTGGTCTGCATTCGACCGTTTGAACCCCAATTTCTCAAACAAATCTAAGAGCTTCTGGAACCAAGATCTAGGGCTCTACTTAAGACCACAGATTGCCTTATGAAGTCTATACACATGTGAACACTCCCCCCTCAACAGCAAACCCCGGCGGTTGTTGCATATAGACTTTCTCTTGAAGATCACCATACACAAATGCATTCTTGACATCCAATTAAAATAGGGGCCAACCTCGAACTGCGATAACAGATAGAAGAATAACAGATAGAAGAATCTGTAAGGTAGAATGACGAGCAATTGGGGAGAACGTGTCAAGATAATCCACCCGTATGTCTGAGGAACCCTCGTGCAACTAGTCGAGCATTGTACCTATCAATGCTACCATCTGCATTTTGCTTCACTGTTGTTTGGAAAAGAGACTTCGTTGTTTATTCAGAAAACCCTAGGCTCTCTTATATAGGGAGAGACCTTAAGGGTAAATTACAGAGAAGTCTATAGAAAATAAACTCCATAAAGAGATAATAACACTACTAACTATTTCTACACTCCCCCTCAAGGTGGAGCATAGATATCTATCATGCTCAGCTTGGACGAACATCTCTGAAATGGTCCTCTGAGCAGTGGCTTGGTAAATACATCTGCAGTCTGATCTCCTGAGCTCACATGTGCAGTAGATATCAATCCTCTCTGGATCAAGTCCCTAGTATAATGGCAGTCAACTTCAATATGCTTGGTCCTTTCATGAAAAGCTGGATTGTTGGCAATGAACAATGCTGCCTGATTGTCACACTGAAGCTTCATAGGTAGAGGTACCGCTACATGTAGATCTTCTAATACTGAGCGAACGCACATCATTTCCGTACTGGCTTGAGCCATGGCCCTATACTCGGATTCGGCACTGGACCTTGCCACAACAGTTTGTTTCTTGCTTTTCCAAGAAACCAAAGAGCCTCCAACAAACACTGCAAACCCTGAGGTTGATTTTCGGTCCTTAGGACATCCTGCATAATCTGCATCTGCACATGCTGAGACAGATAAGTCCGTGCCCTTTCTGAATAGCAGCCCTGAACCTGGAGAAGACTTTAGATACCTCAGTATCATGTGTATAGCATCCATGTGAACCTGTCTTGGCAGCTCCATAAATTGACTCACCCTGCTAACTGCAAATTGAATGTCTGGGCGAGTTATGGTGATGTAGAGGAGTTTGCCCACCATCTCTCTATATCTCCTCTTATCTACTTCATCAGTATCACTATCATACAGCCTCGCGCTGGGATCCATAGGAATACTTGATGGTTTGCAACCATCCATGCCAGTCTCAGTCAGGAAGTCTGTAATATACTTCCGTTGGGTCATTACCAAACCCTGTGCATTCCTTGCAAATTCTAACCCCAGAAAGTATCTCAGGGTCCCAAGATCTTTTGTAACAAACTGACGGCCAAGGAATGCCTTCGCCTTTTCTATGCCCAGTGCATCATCTCCTGTAACAAGAATATCATCCACGTAGACCATAATAACAACTGTACCTGCCGATGACTTCTGGACAAACAATGAGTGATCGGCATTTGACCTCTTGAATCCTCGTTGCTCAATCAGGTTGGACAACTTCTGGAACCATGCTCTGGGGCTCTGTTTGAGGCCATATATCGCTTTGTGAAGTCTACAGACCATATGCTTCTCCCCCTCAGCAGTAAACCCAGGTGGCTGCTGCATGTAGACTTCCTCCTGCAAGTCTCCATACAGAAATGCATTCTTGACATCTAGTTGAGATATACTCCAATCACGGACCACAGCAACAGATAAGAGAATACGAAGGGTAGAATGTCTCGCCACTGGAGAGAATGTATCCATGTAATCCACACCGTAGGTTTGCGTAAACCCACGAGCGACCAAGCGTGCTTTGTACCTATCCAAGGTTCCATCTGCATGGTATTTGACTATAAAGACCCATTTGCAACTCATAACGGATGCATCAGAAGGTGCAGGGACCAAAGACCATGTGCCACGAGACTGCAGGGCCCTCATTTCTTCTTCCATTGCTAATCGCCAGCATTCATTCTGCAAAGCTTCCTGGTATGTCCGTGGTATATCCACGGAAGACAAAGCTGTGGCAAATCTCTAAAAATCACCTGTGAGACGGTGAAAAGAAACCTGTGAAGCAAACGGATAAGCGGCACATTGCCGCTTCTGTTTCCGAATAGCAATCGGAACATCAAGATCATCATCTGCTGTACGAGATGGGCTAGTGTCTGCCTGTACTAAAGGATCCTGCACATGTACCAAACCTGACCCGTCAGTAGTAATGCCATCTGAACATACCTGAGGCGGGATGATCGGCTGCTGTGTGGTCTGAGCAGGACCTGACCGGCGCGTATAGAATTTCGATAACGGTGATATGATAGGCCGTGGATTGGGTGGAGGTGGAGGAGGTGGTGGGGGTGGTGGAGGTGGTGCTGGCGTGGAGACAGACACAGGGGAAGACTCAGGTGTACTCAATGTAGGTGGTGGAGGAACATAGATATCATCGGTGGTAGTGGATGGTACCATTCTGTCACCTGCAGGAGAGAAATACATGACAGACTCAAAGAAAGTGACATCGGCACTCACAAAGTATCTCTTAGTTGTGGGATCATAACACCGGTAGCCCTTCTGAGTTCTGGAATAACCAACAAAGACGCACTTGACTGCTCTAGGAGAGAGTTTGTCAAGTCCGGGAGATAGACGATGCACAAAAGCAACAGTACCAAAGACACGTGGAGTTAGTGAGAATAACTCCTTATCTGGAAAAATAATGGACATAGGTATCTTTTCACCAAGGACTGAGGATGGCATTCGGTTGACCAGATAACAAGCAGTAAGAACAGCATCGCCCCAGAAAGAAATAGGGGCACAACTCTGAATCAACAATGTACGAGTAATATCTAAGAGATGGCGATGCTTCCTTTCCGCGACACCATTTTGTTGTGAGGTATATGCACAAGTGGTTTGGTGAATAATGCCCTTTGATGACAGGAATTGTGAAAGTAAGCGTGTACAAAATTCAAGGGCATTATCGGTCCGAACATATTTGACATTTGCAGAAAAGACATTGAACACTTCATTAATCAAGTTTTTGATCACATTTCCTGCTTCAGATTTATTTTTCAAAAGAAAGACCCATGACACACGAGAGAAATCATCCACTACCACAAGATAAAACCTGTGTCCCTGATGATCGGGAACACGACTTGGACCCCATATATCTATATGTAACAACTCAAAAGGGGAGCTACTGCTCCGACTCAGACGACGTGGGAAGCTCGACCTGTGATGCTTTCCCAACTGACACGCTTCACATTGAAACAAAGAACTAGGAGAGATCTGAGGCAGAAGATGGCGCATTTTCTGAAGTGGAAGGTGACCAAATCGGAGGTGCCAAATGTACGGAGAGACTGGTCCAGCAGAATGAGAGGAGACACCAGCATATGAATCCCGGACCAGCCGATATAAACCATTTTGCTCAGAGCCACAGCCAATCACCTTGCCCGTGAGTATGTCCTGAAAAATGAGAGAAGACGGGTCAAATATGGCACGACAATTCAAATCCTTCGTAATCTGACTAATAGAAAGCAAATTCATTGAGAACTCAGGAGCATGCAGAACATTCTGTAATTGCAAAGTGGAGGACAGGAAAATCTCCCCCTGTCCAATAAGGGGCGAATGGGTACCATCTGCTATCTGCACTGAACGTCCGGGAGGAATGTCACTGTAGGCCTGTAATCTACCTCTATCTCGGCAGAGATGATGTGTGGCTCCAGAATCAATAATCCAGTCAGATATATCATGAGATGTAGTAGATCTACCTGAGGAGCTTGCGGCTGCGGAAGAACTGGTAGAGGCAGTGGCAGCAATATCTGAGGAACCACCAGACGAATCACCAGAAGCATGTGGCATAATCTCTCGGAGACGGGCCACAAGTTCGTCAAATCGACTATCTGCAGTAGAAGTCAGTGGAGACTGAGAGTGCTCTGCAATACGTGATGATGCTGGAAATCCATGCTTCGAATAGCATGTCTCCTCCGAGTGTCCTGTGCGATGACAATAGGAGCATGTCTGACTAAAGCGACCACCCCTCCCCTGGGGTCCACGGCCACGTCCACGACCACGGCCAGATGATGGTCCACCTCTCCCACGCGAGACTGCCATCGCTGAAGGAGGTGGAGTAGAAGAGCTGGAGGAGACTGGAATGCGGCTAAGCCGTCTGTAAACATCCTCGATTGGAGGAATAACTGCATCAGCGAGAATCTGAGATCGAGCTGCATCGTACTCTGGGTCAAGGGCCGCAAGTAGAACACCAACCATGGTAGCGTTTCGAAACGCCTTCTGCTGCTCAGGAGTTGCAGTCAGAGGGATGATACTGTATAACTTCTCGAACATCCCTCTTAGGGATGTATAAAGAGAATGGAGAGGTCTGCCGCTCTGCTTCATTGTGAATATGTCGTGCTGAAGCTGCAACATCTTCGTCTCATTTCGCACTTGCGAATATGTGGCGGCAAGAATTTCCCACATTGCCTTAGCAGTGGGCTGATGGAGGACGTCGTTGGCAATCTCCGTCGTTAAGGTGTCGGACAACCAGACCTTTGCATAGGAATCATCAGCCTCCCAAGAGGCATAGATCCCAGTCTTCTCTGCGGGCTCATCCTCGGTAAGAATATGTTTCTTACCATTCGACTTCATAAGGCTCATGAACTGCATAGCCCAGAGCTCATAGTTAGACCCGTCCATCTTGACTATTGGCGCAGGACCTTTGAATGCGCCGGTGGAGGGCATATCAATTTTTGATTCTGACATACAGCCGCTTGGAGAAGAACTAGGATATGTAGACGTGATGCTGGATGTCTACAAAAACTGCATCGGATTTGAGTGCGTATGTAGACGTTACGCACTCAAATCCATAGAATGGATGTAGAAGAAACTAGGGCACGCCTAACAAGAGGCTGACAGCCCTTTCAGCGGCTAGGAGCCGCTAGAAGACCTTGTGCGTGTTGTTGTTCACGCACCCGGAGGCCGTGCGCGGGCAGCAGATGGAGATGTCGCCTATTGGCGGAGGCCGCTGGGGGCTGGGATCCCCTTCGGCGGCTGGCAGGGGCTATTGGCGGAGGCCGCTAGAGGATGGGATCCAACCAGATGGAGGGTTGGATCCAACCGCGGCGAGAGAGAGAAGGAGAAGGCGGCGGAGATTGAGGGCTGCCGCTGGAGATGGAGAAGGAGAAGGCGGCGGCGATTAAGGGCTGCCGCTGGAGAGAGAGAAACGGCGGGAGGGCGGCGGTTCCGAGAAGAGGGAGGCGGGTGGGGAAGGGGCGGCGGGAGGTAGGAGAGCCCTAGGGTGGCTCTGATACCATGTTGGGAAAAGAGACTTCATTGTTTATTCAGAAAACCCTAGGCTCTCTTATATAGGGAGAGACCTTAAGGGTAAATTACAGAGAGGTCTATAGAAAATAAACTCCATAAAGAGATAATAACACTACTAACTATTTCTACAACTGTAAATACTCATTTACAACTTACTATAGACACTCCAGTGGAAGCTGGGACAAGGCCCCAAGTACATCTCGGCTGAAGGGCAGGCATCTCTTCTTCCATAGATAATCGCCAGCGATCGTCCTTCAAAGCCTCCTATAATTCCTTGGAATGACCACGTGTGAGACCCCTCAGGATCCGGGTACCCGTTTACGCGCATCTCGCAATAATTTATTTACATGAGATCGCATTAAGTGACAGAAAAACAGGGAATTTTTTCGCGCGGTTAATTTTCCACATGACATTCACAATCATAACCACAAGTTAATATAGACAATTGTCACCAAAATCTTATTTCATTAACTTCCATATAATTTACATGTACAAAGTCTGACAGTACATACAGTATATCCCAAAAATCTGACTGAAGAGAAAGAAACATAATACAATATAAATTGAACAAAAATTGGCATAAAATAAACCAGACCGTTGGGTATAAAAGTTATCTCCTGAAATCATTAACCCACTACTGTGCTAAAGGCTCCTTACCTGCCATGCGTGCAAGGAAGAAAAGGCATCAGCGGGTGTTGGTACTTCCCATAAGTTTATATAAAAATAACAGGCATTTATTATTTACAAAAGAAAGCAAGTAGAGAGGCATGAACAACTCAAATTTAAAATTTAATTCTACTTGCAAATGTAAAAGGTTTCCAAATTTTTAGTAAGAACATCTCATGATCAGCCTTTATCCCCACATTTCCCACATAAGCATATGTCTACGGTAACTCATTGATCATAAGTATGTATATTTTATTCTCATATTACTCAGAGATCATCTTTGTGGGTTTTGATGATGGGAAAGATGAGATAAGAAGATATAATGAATTATTAAATTCTTAAGTCTAGTGGATAGTCTGTGGTCTTGGTTCGTGTGAAACCTCACACTATGACTCTAAGACTTGGGAAAAGTCTTAGGGTTGGGGTGCCTCCGTAGGCATGCGGTGTTGTATAATGCATCCTAACTAAGTTCCCAACACGTCCACTAGCTTATTAAGATTTCGAATTTAGATTATAGTCTCTTCCATTTACTTAACTTAACTGTGATCTTTATAGGGATTTCAAAACTGATTATAGTCACTTCTAATCATCTCAATTTTAATTATGATTTCCTCCAAACCTTGACTGTAACTTTCTCTCTGATGTAACTCTCGATGATGTAGATATAGATGTAGATATGGATGATCTGGATGTAGAATCGCCAAGTCTGTTGGCGAAAGAAAAACTCAAGCGGTGAAGAAGCCAACAAAAGGGCTCTTCCGTCTCGCCCCCTAATTGGAAGACGGTCCAATAGAGGGATAGGTCTACTCCCAAACTACGCCACTGAGACGGGTGAGAGGGACTTCCCGGAAAAGTCACTCTAGAAAAACAGCCCGACCGGTAACGGGCAACCGAGCTCGTACGTAAAACTGAAAAACCAGGATCCCCCGCCTGGGTATCCTAAAACAGGGTCAGCGGAACTGGTCTAAAATCGGGATCCCAACGAGGCGTAAAAACACTGCGAGCCCGCGTAAAAATCGAAAGAGGACTGGGATCCTAGACCCGCGCACTTGGCGGCCGCTGCCCAAACTGGGCTTCCTATCTTCCGCCCAGGTGAGGGTCACCGCGCCCTCGCACAGTCAGGCGTAAAGATCACCATGACTAGCACAATTGATTATCAATCATCACTTCTTCATCAATACTTATTTAATTTATCACTCTTTCCTCCATTTCTTATGTGGTCAATCTTTACAGATCTAGATATCTTGTTAATAACTATTATCAAGAGTGATCAATATTTAGAAGAGTATACCTAAAGGATGATTTCAAAAAGATGATCAATTCTTCGGGTTACAAGTCATTATTTTTCAATCATGAGATTATGAACCATTCATAGATCTGTGTCTAAGTTTAATTCTACACCAGGTTATCCACACATATATCTTTCATTATTGATTCTTATTAAACCAATTATTTGGGCCAACATCCAATAAATGGTATTTGCACCATAATGTATAGTCTCCGTTGTAGGCAAACACTATTTATATGTGTATATATATATATATTTGACGTGATCCCAAAACTTCAAAATAGTCCTGGCATGTCCGTATATATTTTTGGTATAAGATCTTCTACCTAAAGATAATTCCATTTGATGGATGGAGAGACACATGCTAATACATAAAGCATGGAGTTTGGACAAAGTTAGAAGCTCTCGGCATTCAATGGTGTGAGCCAATGAAAAACTGGTGAATTCTAACCATTTGTATAGTACAAACTAGAAAATAAAGTATATTCTATCCTCTGAATGCCTCCAAACATAATGGACAGAGGCTATCATTGATGTGCATAACCTTGGCTCAAAAGACTTCATCTTTCTATTGGGTCCTCACTATTAACTTAATGTAATATGGAATCCAACCTTATTAAAAATCTTGAATTTCAAAAAGACCCGTCAAAGAGATATCATACACAAGCATAAAGAAAAACATATCCTTCTCAAATATTTCTTAGTTTTTACTGATAAATTCAATTCATCATCAACTCTCCGATACATGCATAACTTTCCTGTCTAGATAACAATGTCTCATATTTGATTTCCAATTTTTTCAAATAAAATTAAAATCATCTTCTAATTTCCTACCAAGGGTAGGAGGGCCAATCATCATGGAATTTCCTCATTTCAAAATGGAGATTCAAATATGTACAAAATTGTAGGTGAACTTAAATCCAAAATGGGAATACTTTGTTAACATAATCCATAATGAAGCGTCCCTATTCAAGATGATTATTCATAAAAATTTTGATCTTCTATAATTATGGAAAATAGTATTTTCCGTATTCTGCATTCCACAACTGAATGAGCAGGCAACCCTCACAAAGTATGCACACATACATAATCAACTACTTGGGTCAACCTATGAATAAAGAGATGTTGAACCATTGGTGCATGTAGTACAATTATAGATGAGCTTTCTGAGAATTTATTCACAATACTTGGAGATCGCACAGATGCATAATCTTTCACTACGGTACCAATATCTACTGGGTGTTAGCCAATGATAATTATTTCTTAGCTAAGATCCTTTTAGTAGTAAATCCTAAGCAGATACCTTTATTCTGAAATCTAAAGACATTTCTCATAAAGATATTCATGCTAATTGTGAAATAATTGCACAAGTATATGCTAATAGCCCGATGTGTAGGATGACAACTTCAGTGGTTTGAGCCTTTACGTGAGATAACAAAATCCGAGATTGAGTTTGTTTTCTGTTATATTCTCCAATAATAAAATTTACAACCACTAACTAATCATCTTAACCCCACCCATTCTGACTTATTCAATATTCATCAAACTACACCAGGAAACAAAACCTATAATAATATATATATATATATATTTAACAAATTTTATAACCCACATCTTTACTGGAGTATGAAATTTGACCGGGTACTCTTCTTTCATAAAACGACATATCTCCACCCTACATATACAAATCATGACACGTTCTTGAGGGTAGAAATGAAATCATTCTAAACAGAAAAATTTGCTCTCTGGAGTAAAACCTACAATGTGAAAATCCCATGCAGACATCAAAACATACATATCCAGAAACTAATATGTACCTTAAGATAGAAACCAATGATATCCCATAGAAATGTGAAAAGGCTCCATTCATATGATTTGATGTGTGTTTAAAACACATGCATGGCAGCAAGGAGATGATGATGGATTGTACCTTTGAAATCTCAAGTTTTGGAGGTTAGATCTTTGCATGCAGTGCTGGAAATTTGGGGCTGCAATTGCTTGAAATTTTTCCCAACTGTTGGATGGAGAAATTTGTAGCAAGAGAGTAGCCTCCAGCAGCTCCTTTGGCTGGAAATTCCAAGGGCTGAAGTCTCCTTGTTTTCAGCTTTTGGGTGGGGAAGAAAAGAAGGAAGACTTCAGACAGATGAGCGGAGTGAGCGCACCATTCAGACGCTTGAGGATCTACTTCGCGCATGCACTTTGGAATGGAAAGGGTCCTGGAAGGACCATCTGCCGTTAGTAGAATTCACGTACAACAACAGCTATCATTCCAGTATAGGCATGGCACCGTTCGAAGCCCTATACGGGCGGAGATGCCTCACACCTCTCAGTTGGCGGGAGGTAGGTGACCATGCTCTCTACTCCGTA
Organism: Ottelia alismoides; assembly: GCA_037367405.1. Classification (NCBI taxonomy): domain Eukaryota; kingdom Viridiplantae; phylum Streptophyta; class Magnoliopsida; order Alismatales; family Hydrocharitaceae; genus Ottelia; species Ottelia alismoides. The sequence goes on along the minus strand of JAZKJV010011529.1, from coordinate 231,875 downwards.
GATCTCTTGGAGGAGACTGCGAGAGCTGTGATCTTGTGAGACGGAGGCTTCTGACGGTACAAAGCCGCCAGAAGAGCTATGCGGATCCTCGGGGGTTCACACCACGGCTGACAATGCAACTGCAAATTTCCTGAAATCGACAGTCCAGCGATCAAAGGAGACCATGGATGCTAGAGGATATGATGCACAGCTACGCTTCTGCTTCCGAAGCGCAATAGATAACTCCATATCAGCAACCTCTACGTTTATCCCTCGTAAAGAACCCTGCTCATATAGACCATCAAACCCATCATTAGAAACTATGTATTCAGAACATACCTCATGTGTGCTAGATGATGAGCAGTGACCATGAGCAGAAGCAGGCCGGCAGGTATAGTGATGCGACAATGGTGGGACTGGGACCATAGTAGTTGGTGGAGGTGGCGGTGGTGGTGGCGGTGGTGGTGGTGGTGGTGGTGAAGGGGTGATGATGGTGGTGGTGGCATATATATTTCATCATCAGAGTCTGAGGAATTCAACTGATCACCTGTAGGAGAAAAGTACATCATGGACTCGAAAAAGGTGACATCAACACTAACATAATACTTCCAGTGCATAAGACCATAACATTTGTACCCTTTTTGCATCATGGAGTATCCGACAAAGACATACTTAACAGCTCAAGGAGAGAGCTTGTTAATACATGGAGACAACTAGTGGACGAAGGCGACCAAGCCAAACATACAAAGAGTAAGTGAGAACAATTCCTTTTCAGGAAAAGCAAGTGAGAATAGAATTTTCTCACCCAAAACCGACTAGGGCATGCAATTAACAAGATACCATGCCGTAAGAACAACATCGCCCCAAAAAGAATGTGGAGCACAACTCTGAATGAGAAGAGTCCTTATAACATCAAGCAAATGATGATGCTTCCTCTCTGCAACATCATTCTGTTGGGAAGTATAGGCACATGATGTTTGATGAATAATACCTTGGGTTGAAAAATAATTAGAAAGAGTATGAATACATAATTCCAGGGCATTATCAGTTCTCACAAATTTCACAGAAGAAGAAAACGTATTTTTTCTTCAGTTAGAAAAGTTTTGATAACATTCCTGGCTTGAGCTTTATTCTTTAAAAAAAAGACCCAGGACAGATGAGAGAAATCATCAACTGCAACCAGATAAAACATGTGTCCCTGATGATCAGGAACACGACTGGAACCCCAAATATCTATATGAAACAACTAAAAAATAGAGCTACTGCTCCGACTCTGACGACTGGGGAAGGCATATCGATGATGCTTTCCCAACTGACATGCTTCACATTGAAAGGACGAGTGATGAGAGATCTAAGGCAGAACACGACACATTGTTTGGAGGAGATAACCAAAGAGCAAGTGCCATGTAAATGGTGAGACGGGTCCAGCAGAAAGAGAGGAAATTACGGCATAAGAAGTACGAACTAAGCGATAGAGACTGCCCTGCTCACAGCCACACCCAATCACCTTGCCCATAAAGATGTCCTGAAATACAAGAGAAGATGGATCAAAAATAGCTGACGATGTAGATCCTTTGTAATCTGACTAATAGATAACAAGTTCATAGAGAAATCAGATGCATGCAACACATTGTCACATTCTGTAGATGCATAGAGAGCATCAAGCTAATCTTCCTATGTCCAGTGATTGGGGAATGAGTCCCATCTACAATAACCACAGTTCGTCTTAGAGGAACATGTTTGTATGATGTAAGTTGACCTCTGTCTCCACACAAGTGATATGTGGCACCGGAGTCCATAATCCATTATATAACATTAGATCCACTACTATTAGTAAGTGCATAAGTACTACCTGAGGTACTGGAGGAGGCTGAAGCAGCCACATTTGAATGACTCTCGGAGACCGATGAAGACGTTACGGGACTGGCAGGAGGCAGTGTTGGGAAATACGGTCCATGCGGTCGCATATGCGTATTCGGTCCCTTGACCAATGCGCATATGCCATATGCAGCAATATGCGGTCAAAACGCATATGCGGTCCGAATATGTGGCATATGCGGCTGCATATCTGATAGGATTCATGTCAATCCACGACATGTTGATGACGCATTAACTCGAATTTTTTCCGAGCAACTCTTATATTATCATTTACATTGATGCATCTTTTCATTATTCTCGAATAAGTTGCATTTCAGAATATAATTTAGGATTTTTTCTCATATCCATTTTTTTCCATTGTTCTCAACATTTACTAATAAATTGTTTACTGTTTTTTGAATTTTCTATCTAATGAAAGTCAATCTAATTCTTCAAATCAAGCATGAAATAATTAATTAACAGTCTGACACTTTACATTTTCGTGATTCTAATAAATTTTATATGCAAATACAATTTTCGCCTATATTTTTTGCCAACAAGTTTTGTCCCCCGGAGATACATATATGTGTATAATTTTGGGTGTATAATTTGTATACCTATGATAATTGTTTAACTTTTGTTGTCTATAGGATCTATATATACGTTAAAGGTTTTCTTATAGAATTCATGAGTTCCATGTTGAATCCAAATTTCTATATGTGTATATATATGTCTTAATTTCAAAGTACACACTAAAAAATAATCAATTTATAATATCATACTTATATATCTTATTGATTTTATTATCTTATTGAAATTTAAGATTTTGGATTTTGTTAGATCAACTTTTTTATATAATCACATTTTATTATTGTATTTTATAATATCTTAAATTAAAATATTATAAACCGCATAATACCTCTGTATACTTCCCTGCATATCTGCTTACTCGTTTTAGGCCGTGTGACCGAACGAATACCGCAGACCGCATTTCTGAACCTTGGCAAGAGGTATAATGCCCCTCAATCATGCTACAAGGTCATCAAACTGTTGATCCAAAGAGGAAGCAGCCGGGGGCTCAATCTGCTCAGCCACTCGAGCAGAGGCAGGAAATCCATGTTTGGAGTAGCATGTATCCTCTGTATGTCCAGGACGATGGTAAAAAGTACAGGGTTGATAAACACGAACTCCTCTGCTACGAGGTTCGTGTCCACAAAACTGAGAAGAGACTCCTCGACCTCGTTAGGCCGCCATCGCTGAAGAAGTCTGACTTGCAATAGTAGATGGAACATTGATCCGATTGAGCCTGCGGAAGGCTTCTCCCATGGGAGGAATAGTAGCGTCTGCCAAAATCTGGGAACGAGCCACCTCATACTCAGGATCAAGGGCTGCCAGGAATACACCAACCATGGTGGCATTCCTATAAGTCTTCTGCTGCTCAAGAATAGATGTGAGAGGCATGAAGCTATAGAGCTTCTCGAACATCCCATGCAAGATGTATATAGCGAACGAAGGGATTGTCTATTCTGCTTGATAGTAACGATATCATGCTGGAGTTGTAGAATCTTTGTCGTATTCTTTGCCTATGAATAAGTGGCAACAAGAATATCCCACATCGCCTTGACTGTGGGTTGATGGAGTATATCATTGGCGATCTCTATTACCAATGTACCTGAAAGCCAAACCTTGGCATATGCATCATCCACCTCCCATGAGACGTTAACCCCGGTCTTCTCAGCTGGCTCTTCCTCGGTAAGAATGTGTTTATTACCCGTAGATTTCATCATACTCATGAACTACATAGCCCACAGTTCATAGTTCGACCCATTCATCTTTACTATAGGCGCAGGACCTCTGAAGGCACCTGTGGAGGGGATATCAACCTTGCTTTATGACATGATGACAAGAGAAAACTAGGGTTGAAGACTAGCCAAGTGTTTTTCTACACTGACATAGAGAGATGTGGTTGTATGTGTAGACTCATACAACCAATCTCATCAAGAGAGAGGACTCAACGACGGTGCCCCTGTAGAGAGAGAGGTTGGCAGCAGCATTCCTTGAGGAGGGCGGCAGCACTCCTAGAGGAGGGAGTCAACGGTGGTGGCCCCTTTTGAAAAGGGAGGTGCAGCAGCATCTCTTGGAGAGAGGTGTGTCAGCACCCCCTAGAGAGAGAGGAGCAGTGGCACCCCTAGCGGCGGCGGTGGCTCCTCTTGTAGAGAGGCGACGGCAGAGAGCAACGCAGAGGGACTAGAGTTAGAGATAGGGTTTGTGGGGGTATAGGAGCTCCGGTCTAGGACCGCTGCTCTGATACCATGTTGGAAAAAATGAGAAAACTTGTTTATTCCTTAAGCCCTAGGCTCTCTTATATATAGGGAGAGGGGCCTATGGGCAAATTACATAAAGAGAACAGAAGAAAAAGAAAATATATAAACGATACATAATATAAAATATATCTCTACAAATAATATTAATTCATTAATGGAAGGCAGCATAAGATTAAATGTATTATGTTGAAGAAAAGAAGGCAATACGATATAATTTTATTTGGTAAACTATATTGTTGTATCATGCCTATAAATTTATATCATAAACTCTATCATTTCATTTCTATATATAAATCTCTTGATATTTTTATTATCAACATAAAAAAGAGAGATTTATTTGCGTTTTCTCTCACCATGCACCACTTTTTGTAAATATTTGTGTTTCTATATAATATTTTATGGTTGGAACCCAAAATGCACATAATGAAGAAACTTGCTTGTCCATTATTATCTCAAGTTTGCCACTCAAATCTACATCAAGAATGGCTCACATAAAATATATATATGTGTGTGTTTACACATGTTTATGGGCTAATTAATTAGTATTATCATCTTTGCATAAATGCTTGAAAAGGATGTCCTAAATTTGTTGAGAACTCTTGTTTAATATATAACAATAGAACAGCCGCTATTATTTGTGGAGTAGTTGCGCAGTGTATAGTGTCATCAAAAATAAAGTTAGAAGTGACCCTCGTCTCTATCCATGATTATATAGAAAAAAAATGTACTAAGCCTTCTCCCACTATAAGGTCTGCTACATGGATTCTTGCTCAAATCCATGTTGAAAGATTCGACTATTTTTTATGTTGGCCGTCGACTACCTAACGCGATCCCTGTAAGAATGGGATTTGAACCCTGGTCTTTTGTGCGGTAGACACACTTAACTATCACTAGACCATTAAGTGGGTACCATGATCATATAGAAATCAATAAAAAATGCATAGTTTCATAGCCAGATTCGTCAGAACAGTTAGTGACATACCTGAAGAGCGTGTATATCATATGTCACCAGGCTAGTAGGACCACCTCTGGATATTGGTATGACTGACAGTAATCTTGCCATGGTGAATGCAGTAGCGACATCCCCTTCTTCCTCCATTCGTTCAAAAGAACCAGTTGGAAAGAATGGCAAAACAAGACTGAAGGATGCAACAAACAAGTGTGGCAGTGCATATATGATGGAAAGCTGCTCAAAAATGACGGAAGGAGAACAGAAAGAAGCTAGGAAGGCAACGTGACAGCCTCTAATCTCTTGGGCGTTATTAATATAAAGATTAGGAAATCCATCGTCAAAGCTTCTGTTAGAACAAAAAAGAAGGATCACTTATCACAATAGAAATCAATAACATCAAGTTGCATTTTCATTAAAATATGCTTTGGAAAAAATAGCTATAGAAGAAGCATCGGTAGTAACAAGTGTCCTAACTGTGGTCAGAAAAGATGTCGTTTTTTACTTAAAAATATAATTTTTCCTACTGATTTGTCTTAAGGGGCGAAATCAAATTTACCACTACACTAGACAAGTTCAAACAGGCACCAAAAGTACGCCACTTGAAACAGTATTTACTTCATAAACCAACAATAGTACAAAAAATATCAAGATTCCAACTCGCTATGCAGGGCAATGCAGTTCATTCTGATGACAAATTTTCAGCAGGCAATGTAGTAAAAAAGTTGTGGAGCAGCAAGCGACAAGTTTCTGATATCAACATGCCACTTTATATCTATGATCTCATAGATTCTCGGAAAATCCTCTAAAGAACATAAAGATCCTTGCGATGTTATGTGATATATTCTGAGATCTGTACTATTCCATTTTGATTTTCTACCATGTTTCTGTATTCCTATTTTGACCCCTATAATTGCATTTCTTTCTACATGGTATCCAAGCAATGATCGTAGGTCGGCATTCTATACCTACTCAGCCCCTTTTCTTCTTTCTTCCACCAAGAATCCTCCGGTCGTCTCAGACAACCTTCGCCCACAGTAGCTTGCTGATTACGAATGCCTCCGGCAGATGGTCAACCAACCAGCCCGTGGCACTGCCACCCCTAGCTGGCCCTGCTGCCCGTTGCTGACCCAGTCGCCCACTGCAGCCCTGCCGCTCCTTGCAGATCCAGTCGCTCTCTACAGACCACCACTCCCCACTTGTGGCTCTAGTCATCTCCTACAATACCAGCCACCTCCTACAACTCCAATCATCTCCGGCAGACCCAACCACCTTTTGCAGTTGCTGCTCGTCTGCAACGATAAACTCATGCAGCCCCACCACCTGACAGCGACCAGCCCTCAGCAATTCTGTCACCATATTCATCTCCATCCTCATATAGAGTTTCCCAGATGATTTTCCATAGCTTCATGGCACTCATGTTTTTTATGTAGACACTCCTACATTAGTATGAAGTTCTGCATCTATCAAGGTATCCTACTATAATTCTTGTAGAGATATATATTTATGTTACCGTCTTCATTTCATGTTTCTTGGACTGTTTCTTAACTCTCTTTACTTTTGTAAGCCTTGTGTATTTTACCCATAGATTGCTCTCCTATATAAGAAGCCTAAGGTTATTGGAATAAACAGATTGGTCATTTTTCCCAACATGGTATAAGAATGGTGGTCCTAAATTGGAGCTCCCATACCCAAAACCCTAACCCTATCCCTCCACAAACCAGCCAGCGCTCCCCCCAGCGGCCTACACCGCCTCTCCAACGGCCTATGTCGCCTGCCCAGCAGCCATCACCACCCCCACTAGCAGGCCCGTGCGGCCTACGCGGCACCACAATGGCCTACGCCGCCTCCCTAGAGGCCTTCGCCGCATCCCCAGCGGCCTTCACGGCCCCAGCCAGCGGCCCCTTACGGCATCTCCGCCCCCAACCACACCTCGATTAGCCACCCCAACGGCCCCTAGCAGCATTCGCCGCTCCTAGTAGTCGGCCCTTGTATTCGCTTTGTCTTCTTCAAAGGGGTTGGTTGTGATCTAAGTCTACACATGCAACCCATGTCAGTGTAGACATTTACTTTGTTAAGTCTACGAATCTCGTCTTCTACAATCGGCAAGATGTCAAAAAAACAAGATTGATATCCCACACGAGTGCCATTCAGAGGTCCAACACCCATTGTTAAGATGGATGGGTTGAATTACGAGTTGTGGGCCATACAATTCATGAGCCTAATGAAGTCAATGGGCGAGAAGCATATTCTTACTGAGGACGGGCCGATGGAGAAGACATGATTGTATGCTTCATGGAAGGTCGATGATGCATATGCACAAGTCTGGTTATCTGGTACCTTGATACCATATATTACAAATGATGTACACCACCCCACAACAAAAGCCATGTGGGATATTCTTGTTGCCACATATTCTTGGACCAAGAATGAAACGAAGATTTTACAGCTATAGCATGACATCTTTACTGTTAAGCAAAATGGACATCCATTGTGTGCACACCATACTGCCTTACGTGGAATGTTTGAGAAGCTTCATAGCTTCATACCTCTCACGGCTACTCCAGAGCATATGAAGACATTCCGAAATGCTACAATGGTTGGAGTATTTCTGGCTTCTCTTGACTTACAGTACGAGGTTGCTTCCTCCCAGATACTAGTTGATGCTACTGTGAAAATGAAAAGACGAAAAGTTATATACTAAGTAACCCTAGAACCCTCTTATATAGGAGAAAGGATCTAGGGAGACATTACATTAAGATGACAAAGAGAATATGAAATATATAAATAAGGACAAAAGATAATATTCGCTCAACACTCCCCCTTAAGCAGGAACATATATGCCTATCATGCTCAGCTTGGAACAACAACGATGGAAAGGACCCTTTGCAAGGGCTGTGGTAAACATGTCCGCAATCTGATCTCCCGAAGCAACATGTGAGGTAGAAATAAAACCCCTTCTGTATCAGATATCGGGTATAATGACAATCAACTTCGATGTGCTTTGTTCTCTCATGGAAGGCTGGATTATTAGCTATGAATAGAGCTGCTTGATTATCACATTGTAGATGCATTGGGAGTGGCACCTCGATAGTAAGGTCACTCAGAACGGACTTAACCCACATCATTTCTGTGCTCCCTTGGGCCATGGCCCTATATTCTGATTCAGCGCTGGATCTAGCAACAACTGTCTGTTTCTTACTCTTCCATGAGACAAGTGAGCTACCAACAAACACAGTGAAGCCTGATGTAGATTTCCTATCCTTGGGACACCCAGCATAATCTGCATCTGCACATCCAGTAACTGATAATGATGTATCTCTTCTGAACAGTAAACCCGCACCTGGAGAGGACTTCAGGTATCTCAGGATCATACAAACTGCATCCATATGAACTTGTCGCGGTTGCTCCATGAACTGGCTAACCCTGCTTACAGCAAATGCTATGTCAGGCCTGGTAACAGTAACGTATAGTAGCTTCCCTACCAACTCCCTGTATCGTCTCTTATATATCTCCTCAGAGTCGTTATCATAGAGTCTAGCATTGGGATCCATGGGCGTAGTGGCTGGTCTACATCCTGTCATACCCATCTCTGCCAGAAGATCAGTAGCATACTTCCTTTGAGTCATAACCATACCATGTTGATTGCGAGCAAACTCTAAGCCAAGGAAGTAACGTAGCTTATCAAGGTCCTTGGTCACAAACTGTCGTCCAAGGAAATCCTTTGCTACCTGAATACCCTGTTCATCACTGCCAATAACAACTATATCATCAACATAGACCAAGACAACAACCGTACCTCTCTGAGTTCTCTTAATCAAAACAACAACTATATCCTTTGCTCTACAACACGGCTGTCGGGGTCGACCACCCCCTCCCCTGCCACGGTTAGAGCTCCCTCTACCACGGTATGGTGTAGAGTGCCCTCTTCCTCGAGATGCGGCCATGGCTGAAGATGTCTGAGACTGTAGAGTAACGCCAGAGGATATGGAAAGCTTGCTCAATCTGCGATATGCCTCCTCCATTGGAGGTATTGTAGCATCAGTAAGAGTCTGGGCCCTAGCAGCATCGTACTCAGGATCAAGCGTTGCTAAGAAGACCCCAATTATAACAGAGTTTTTGTATGCCTTGAGCTGCTCTGGTGTAGCAGTCAAGGAAATGTAACCGTGAAGTCTCTCAAACATACCTCTTAAAGAGGTATAGAGAGTATGAAGTGGTCGACCATTTTGCTTTGACGTGAAGATATCATGTTGAAGCTGCAATATCTTCGACTCATTGTTCGCCGAAGAGTATGTGGCGGCGAGAATGTCCCACATAGACTTGGCGGTGGGCTAACTCAGAATGTCATTAGCTATCTCTGCTGACACGGTCCTGGATAGCCACACACGAGCATATGCATCATCAGCCTCCCATGAGGCATTTATCCCGGTCTTGTCACTTGCCGCCAAAAGTATGTGCTTCTTGCCATTACACTGCATCAAACTCATGAACTGCATGGCCCACAGTTCATAGTTTGTTCCATCCATCTTAACTATGGGTGCAGGACCTTTGAAGGCAACATCAGCCTTGTTGTCAGACATGATGACAACTATCTCCAAGACTGGGACGTGTAACCAACAAAACTTGTGCCTACATGGACATATGGGAAGATGGTTGTAGTTGTAGGCTCATACCACAACCCCTTCCATTCTCTTTAAGTCTCCTTCTGGGTACCTAGCGTGTTTTAGATAATGATGTTACACCTTAGGCACCCAACCGAATGATGTTAGGCCACAAAAGACGGTGCAGGAGAACGTAGCCCCTACAGGCGGCGTAGATTGATCACGACGGGCGGTGCAAAGGGCCACAGAGATGGCCCTAGCGGTGCGGCCACAAGAGGCGGCGGTACAGCCACGTAGTAGACGGCGCTGGGAGCCCTAGCGAGCGACGCTGGGAGGCGGCGCAGAGGGCCCCAGCGCACGGCGAGTGGGTGGTGCAGGGGAGCCCAGCAGGCGGCGCGTGCTCCGCGAGCGGCAGGGGCGAGGTCTTCGGTGGGGCTAGGAATCTAGGGCACAGGCTCCGGTCTAGGACCGTCGCTCTGATACCATGTGAAAATGAAAAGATGAAAAGTTATATTCCAAGTAACCTAAAACCCTCTTATATAGGAGAAAGGCTCTAGGGAGAAATTACATTAAGACGACAAAGAGAATATGAAATATATAAATAAGGACAAAAGATAATATTCGCTCAACAGCTACCATTCCTCTCATGGAAGAGGTATTCCGAAGGTTGAGCAGATCAATGTTCCATCTCCAGTACCAAATTCTTCTGCCATGGCGGTCTCTCGTGGACGAGGTGGTTCATCTCATTTCATGGACGAGCATCACGTGGTAGAGGTGGACGTGGTCATGCATCACAGTGTACCTTTTGTCACAGATATGGTCATACTGAAGATACATGTTATTCCAAGCATGGTTTTCCAGCATCAGCATGTGTAGCAGAACAGGCCCAACATCAACAATCTGCTCCACTCACATCGGATCAACGATATGATGATCATGTGTCTCGGTTGAGAGGCATTGTGCCACCATCTAGTTCCTCAACACCTGCTTCAGAGATCAGTTCGGACTTTGCCGCTACTACAGGAGCAAGCACCTTAGGGAGTGTTCATGCATCAGCTTTTTATCATGGTTCTGATATCTCGGAATGGTTATTGATTTTGGAGCACACACATCACTTGTGTGGAGATCGAGATCAGCTTACAGCCTACATGCAGGTTTCTCCAGGATGGACAGTGGTCATAGCTGATGGTTCTCAGTCCCCTATCACGGGATAGGGAGAGATCACCTTGACACCTTCTATGTGATTGCAGAACGTGTTGCATGCTCCTGATTTCTCAATGAATTTATTGTCCTTCAGTCAGATTACTAAGGATTGAAATTGCCGAGCAATATTTGACCCATCATCTCTTGTTTTTCAGGACATTCTTACGGGCAAGGTGATTGGCATTGGTCGTGAGCAAGGCAAACACTATCGACTGGTCCACACATAGTATGATGGTCTATCATCCCGTTTCTCATGACTGGTTTCTCCCTACCTATGGCATCTGCATTTTGGTCATCTCCCACTTCAAAAGCTGCGTAAAGTCCTTCCTCAATTTTCACCCCGCTCGTCATTCAACTGTAAAGCATATCAATTAGGAAAGCATTATCGGTTCGTCTTTCCTAGTAGTCTGAGTCGAAGCAGTAGCTCGCCTTTCGAGTTTATCCATGTTGATATTTGGGGTCCAAGTCGTGTCCCCAATCATCATAGACAGATATTATTAGGGATAATTACACCCATAACCCTGAGTAATCTTGCAATAACAATCATAACCCTGCATAATAGCGAATTACACGAGAAACCCCGAGTAATGCTTAACCTTTACATGATATAACCATGTGTCAAGTTCCATTTCAAATCTCCGTTAACTCAGATGGAAAAAGTTAAATATGGACAATTTTACCCTTCAAAGTAATTTTTATTTACAAATGATACCCTCCCTTCTCCCATCGCTTGTAGCCCTCCCCCTGCCACTTCTTCCGCCGTCCTCCCCTTGCTTCCTCTAACATGGAAGCTCTCCGGTTGTTGCCCCTGAAAGCCTCACTGTAGACCTCCTCATCCGTCGTCGACCCTGACCTGGAAGCCCTCCCTGTCGCAACCCTCCCCCCAATCGCCCTGTCTGGAAGACCCCGCCCACTCGTCGGTCGCCCTCCACCCATCCCTCTATCACCTAGAACCCGCCACCCCTCCCCTCCTGTCGCAACCCTCCCCCAAACGCCCCTGACCAGAAGGCAAAGCCCAGCACCATTCCCCGCGCCTGGAAAAGCACCATCCCCCGTCGATCCCCCACCCCCCCCCCCCCCCTGTCGTCGCCTAGAGGGCAAAGCTCCCGTCCGGTCTCCCTCCACCCATCCCCCCGTCGCAACCCTCTGCGGAACCGCCCCTGCCCGAAAGCCAAACCTCCACTTGTTGCCCTCTGGCAGTCGGGAAGCCAAAGGCCCAACCCCCCGCCAGATCGCCCTCCACCCATGTCGCATGGAAGCCAAACCCATCCCCCCCTCGCAACCCTCCCTCGAACCGCCCTGCCCGGAAGCCATAGCCACCCCCCGTCGACCCTCCACTTGTTGCCCTCCGCCCGCCCCTCCTGTCGCAACCCTCATGCCCACCTGGAAGCCAACCCCCCGGTCTTCCTCCACCCATGTTGCCTGGAAGCCAACCACCCCCCCCCCCCGTCGTCGCGCGCGCACCTAGAAGCCATCCCCAGCTGTAATTTACTGGAAACCCCCTCTCCGTGTCTCCGGCGAGGGGTTGTCATCAGAGGAAGAAGAGAAGGGGGCAAGCTAGCGGAGGAAGATGGGGAGGGACGTTGAAGAAGGGACGAGGTTTGGGGTTTTTTTTTGTTTGAATTTTTTAGCAGCCGTTGGATAGAATAAGGATTAGATTAACCCAATCATATGGTTGGGTTAAAGGGAAAACTAAAGGAGGGTTATGAATGTGAAACGGAGTGATTATCCGGGGTTTCTCATGTAATTCGTTATTATGCAGGGTTATGATTGTTATTGCAAGATTACTCAGGGTTATGGGTGTAATTATCTCATATTATTAGTAGCGGTGGTTGATTTTAGTCATTTGTCATGGGTCCTCTTGTTAAATATTAAAGTTGAAGCCGGAAATGTCACTATAATTTTATAAACAAGTGCAGAATCTGATTTCAACCTCTGTATAGATTATTCAGACTAACAATGCGTTTGAATTCTGTACAAATGTGTTGTCTCAATTCTTCTCTTCAAATAGTATTCTTCATCAAACGTTGTGTACTTATACGTCTCAACAGAACGATTTTGCCGAAAGAAAGCACGGTCACCTTCTTGATGTCACTCATACACTCTTGATACAAAGTTGTGCCCCTCATTCATTTCGGGGTGATGCGGTCCCCACAGCATGTTATCTTATTAACCACATGCCATCATCGGTACTGGGGGAGAAAGTCCATTTTTCATTTGTATTCCCTAACAAGGAATTATTCTCTCTTAGCCCTCGTGTTTTTGGATATGTTGCTTTTGTCCATCGATTGTCTCCAGGAATTGACAAACTCTCTCCGAGGGCTGTCAAATGTGTCTTTGTTGGGTACTCCAGAACTCAGAAGGGTTATCGTTGCTATGATCCGCTACACATGAGATATTATGTCAGTGCAGATGTCACCTTTTTCGAGTCTGTCATGTATTTTTCTCCAAGTGACAGGTTCACTCCTTCATATTTGGATGACCAAGTCTATACTCCACCTCCGCCCATGTGTCAACTGCCTTCCTTACCACCACCTCTAATACCACCTCCATCAGTCCCACCACCACCTACTGTACCAGTTCCTCCACTACCTCATCACTACAGTCAATGATTTGCTCCTGCACATGCTCGTGGTCCATCATCCAGCACGTCCCAAATCTGTTCTCATAGCATTAATTATAATGATGGGTTTATTAATGATTCTCAGCAAGGCTCCTCTACGGATGATGATGATCAGAAGGATGGCAGGAATGATGATGATGATCTGATTTACCCATTGCCATTAGGAAGCAGCAGTGTCCCTGTGCATCGTACACAATTGCTTATCATGTCACCTTTGAGCGTCTCGCTGGTGATTTTGGGAAGTTTGTAGCTGCCTTGAACATTGTGGCTATCTTACGAACTTACCAGGAGGCGTTGACAGATAGTCAATGGCGTTTAGCCATGGAGGAGGAGATGGCGGCTCTACAGTCCAGAGGAACATGGAGCCTAGTATGTGTTCCTTTTGGGGCATCATTAGTGACTGCAAGTGGGTTTTTACAGTGAATTCTAATGCATATGGTAGCATTAAGTGATACAAAGCCACGCTAGTTGCACGAGGCTTTACGTAAACATATGGGGTGGATTATCTGGACATGGTTTCCCCTGTTGCACATCATTCTACCCCATGGGATCAAATTTCGACAAAATTCGACTGAATTTCGATCGAATTTTGATTTCAGTGTGTGACTTAAATTCGGCAAAATGGCCGATGTCGACCGAAATTTGGGGTCCCCTATGAAAAATTGATTGATATAACCAAAATTTTGGTCGAATTTCAATCGAAATTCAGTCGAAATTTTGTTTTGGTCACTCACCGAAATGGTGACCGAAATCGAAATTTAATGCCTTGTTCTACCCTAAGGATTCTTTTATCTGTTGAGGTTCTTCGAGATTGGCCTCTGTTTCAATTTGATGTCAAGAATGCCTTCCTCTATGGCGAACTTCAGGAGGAAATCTATATGCAGCAGCTACCAGGGTTCACTGCTGAGGAGTGTACACATGTATGTCAACTTCATAAGGCTATATATGGGCTCAAGCAGAGCCCGAGAGCTCATTCCAGAAGCTCTCTGATTTGTTTGAAAAGGAAGGGTTCAAACGCTCCAATGCAGATCATTCTCTTTCACACAAAGAACTACCAGAGGTACGACCGCTATTATGGCATATGTTGATGATATTTTCATTACAGGAGATGACCTACAAGGAATAAGGATGGCTAAAGACTTTTTAGGTCACGGATTCATTACCAAAGACCTTGGAGTTCTCAGATAGTTTCTAGGATTGGAGTTTACAAGAAATTAGCAAGGACTAGTAATGACTCAGAGGAAATATGCCATTGATCTGCTTAGTGACACGGGTATGCTTGGGTGTAAACCTGCCACTACACCAATGGATCCAAGCATGAAGCTGTACGAGAATGACACTGATGAAGTAGACAGAAGATATAGAGAACTGGTAGGAAAGCTTCTTTACGTTACAATTACCAGACCAAGTATCTTATTTGCAGTTAGCAGAGTTAGCCAGTTCATGGAGCAACCACGTAAGGTACATATGGATGCTATACATATGATACTAAGGTACCTAAAATCATCTCCAGGTGTAGGTCTATTGTTTTGAAAAGGCAAGTCAATCACCATTTCAGCATACGCAGATGCATATTATGCAAGGTGCCCCAAGGGCAGGAAGTCCACCACAGGCTTTGCAGAATATGTTGGAAAAGCAAGAAACAAACTATTGTGACCAGGTTTAGTGCCAAGTCGGAGTATAGGTCTATGGCTCAAACTAGCACAGAAATGATGTGGGTTTGAGCTGTTCTTAAATCTATACATAGAGGTTCCCCTTCCTATGTCACAGAAATGTGACAACCAGGCTGCTATATTTATTGCAAATAACCCGGCATTTCATGAACGTACCAAGAACATTGAGATTGACTGTCATTATATATGTGATATGATTCAGAAGGGTTTCATTTCCACATCTCATATCAGCTCAGGGACCAGACTGCAGACATCCTCACCAAGGCCTTACTCCGAGGACCTTTTCAGAAGTGTTCGTCCAAGCTGAGCATGATAGACATATATGCTCCATCTTGAGGGGAAGTGTAGAGATATATTATTATGTTATTGTCTTTATTTCTTGTTTCTTAAATTGTTTCTTAACTCTCTTTACTTTTGTATGCTTTATGTATTTTACCCATAGGTTGCTCTCCTATATAAGAGAGGCTAGGGTTATTGGATAAACAGATTGATCATTTTTTCCCAAAATTCTATTTGGTGTGATGCATCTTTCTACTGCATATATATTTCTTTCATACCATCACGTCAACAAGATCTGGCAACACTGGGACCAAGCCATGGATCACTTTGTCTCCAAGATGGTTTTGGACCTTGGTGCATCCCAGAAAAACAAGTGCATACGATTCGAAACTTCTTAACGGACATATTAATCCACATCAAAAAATGCATGTGTGTTTATGGCACCCGAGTAATCCTTTACACAAACGTACTCATTCCAAAAGTGGCCTTTCACGCACACACTTTTTAGTCTGACTACTAAAGAGACGGTGGATTGAGTTGAGACTTGGCTCTGAAACTAGAGTTGAGGATTGAAATCCTAAGCTATCCTCGTAGACTAGGACCTTGGACGGAACACCGGTTGTATACTTGGTACAGCAATCAACACTTAATGTCATATCCGTTGCTACAATGTAGAATAAGAGCAATTGAAATCTCGGTACTTTGAGTTCCTTTTGGGTAAGAGTTGAGCCAGAATTGACTTTGAGTAGTTCACAAAACTCGAGACCCGATCGATGAGTCTTTTCATCATATTCACAACCAAGAATTCAACCTAAATTTTTCTACTCGCTTGCTTCTTCAAATAAACGTATGATGAGGGACTAGAAAAGTATAAGTATTAGGGGTGTTGAGTCTCTGATTCGTCATCTTAATGTCTTTTTTAGCTTGAATCCCTGAACAGAACACCAATTGATACCCCTAAATTCAATAAATTGATAAAATAGTAAATGCAATAGAAATAGATTAATAATGTACATTTATCTTCTAAATAAGTCCATGAATTAATTCAAACTAAAAATCACAAAAATAAAGAGCTGAAAATGTGTATATATTTACAAGTAAAAGGCTCAAAGTTCCATGATTTTAATAAATTCACACTAACTCCTTCTAACTTAATTCATTTCCTAATATGTATATAAAAATACAAAAATATAAAAAAATCACCTTGAATAAATACTCTTAGATTTTGAATTGAAAAGTTAAATAGTCCAACTTCTTGGTTGATTTCTCGCTCCATATGAACTCCAAATTTACCAAACTCACTTTTAAGGTTCAAGTTCGAAATTATCAATCCAAGGAAAGTGGTTTAATTAAAATCGGAGCTCATTTAAAAAGTTCGGTTTGAGGGCCTAATTATACTTTGTAAATATTCATTAACTCTGTTTTATTAATTTCTTGTGCAGAATTAACCCTTTTCAATTTATTTTTTCATTGATTCATGTTTTCGTAAAACCCATTAAAAACAAAATTCAAAAAATCTAAAAAATGTAAACAAAATGGTGTGTTGTGATCATGAATATACTACATACATTCATTTTTTCATAATTTTTATTTCTCTTTTTCTTTACTATTAAAAATCCAAAAAAATATTTTATTTTACAAATGGTGTTTTATTACATTTTCTTTTTAATGCAGAACCTTCAAAAAAATGGGTGTTTTGATACAATGGATTTATATCAAATAAAGAGATTTTAAAAAAATAAAATAAAAATAAATTTTTAAGTTCATTGGCATACTAGCATACTGCTACTGTTGACAGAAAAAAAAAGTCGTGATTTATTTTCTCTTCCCCTTTTTGCTTTTTTTTCCTCTTATTCCACTTGGCATATTCTTCTCCACATGTCAACAATCATGCATACTCTCTTTGGATATATAAACCACAAAGCCCTTTCTTATTCCCTAAATTTTTCTCCCTTTCTCTCAAACTTCTCCACCGAAGGAGTCCCAATTCCTTCCTTTTCTTGCTACAGCCACAGCAGCTGTTCCTGGAGATTTCATGTTGCTGTCCAAGCAACTGGAGCCTCTCCTGCAGCCATTTGCAACCTTATTCAGGTGCTGGAGTTGCTGCTTCTTCAACCTAACCGAGGCTACTGCAAATCAAAGTAGCTGAAGGCCCTGGAGCTAATCCATCAGCCCCTGTAGCTGCAACCAAACCTTAGAAATATATTTGCATGCAAGATCAAACCTAGTTGATCTCTAAATTGTAGAGATTCAAGGTACAATCCTATACCCCTTATTGCTGCCATGCATGAGTTTTACACAATTACATTCATGTTTGTTAAGAGTTTTGTAACAGGAATTCATGAATAACGTTTTATTTCCTGAAATACAGATTGATAATAGCCTCTGTTGTTTATTCATTAAAAAAAGAGAAATTATAATCATATGAACTGCCTTTTTGTTTATAATTAATGAAAATTAACAATACTTGTCGTTAATTAGAGTTTAAATACTTTTAAAATTATTAAATTTTTACATCACATATATGTATTTATATAAATTTTTATGATATATGATTATTGTGACCTTTTGAGTTTTTATAAGAATATTTATACCCCTAACTTTTAAGCGATTTCATTTGTGCTCCTATATTTTCTTAAAAAAATCACAATATTATTCTTATATTGGTATAAAATGGGAGCACAAGTATACTGATAAAAGGACATTGCTATTGATTTTGTAAAAATATAGACGACACATGCAATTGTATTAAAAATAGGGGTATAAGTGTTATTGGAAAAACTTGGAAGGACAATAATAAACAAATTCTCAAAAGATATGGTGTAGCATTTTTCGTATTTATTTGTATGATATACCGGTCTAACTCGGTTCAACCCGGTTGAGCTGTACGAACCAGACCAACAATATAACAGTTCGGTTTTTTCTGATTTTTTTGAACTGTTGACGTCATCACCGGTTCGACCGGTCAGTCCCATTGGTCCGACCATAAAAACCAAAAACCGATATATACCCGGTTTGATGCCTAGTTCGGTTTTTTAAACCTGGGCGCTACCACCAGACCATTAGTTTCCAGAAAACTAACTGACATCCATAAAAATACAACTTCAACCATAGCCATCACTTCAAACACTTGGTACTAAGACTTAAAGGCAACTCAAACTATCTTAGCAAATGGACCCTCGGGAAAGTTCACAATAAAGGGAACTGGCAGTAATGTTTCAGCAGATTCGCCGAAAGCACTTTATAAAAAGTGTATCACAAGTTGCAGATATGACCTCAACAGCCCCTCAGAATGAAGTAAAAGATGTATACATCCCAACAGTATAGCCTCCCATACGAAAGCCCGGTACCCATTTTTTCCAAAGTAATCAAAGTTATCAAACAGTAACTTCATTATTAAAAATGAACATAACGTGTTTGCATTCACATGACAACAAGGTTAGCTTCAATGATTGCCTTTCTAGTAGCCGTCCTCTTCCAAGATCAGGACAGAAAAAAGGACCAATCATTTTCTGCATTAAACGAAGTCGGCTAGGCTGATTACTTGCTTCTAATAAGAACTATGGAGGTTAGCACGGGATTTAGACATAGATAGACAAATGTGATAGTTCTTCATTTACCTTCCAATGCGTCTTCAGCCCTCATAAACCCCCCTTTTTTTAGCTTCATCGTCCAACTTATAACTTCTTGCACCTTCCGTTAAACGCATGCAATTTATTATTCAATCACAAAAAATTTTCCGACAATTCCAGCACCCGGCACTCTTTCTCCAATATTCTCACGTGATATCTGCCGGGATAACATCATAGCCTCATAGGCCTTCTCCAAATTAAAAATGTTTATATATGTCATTCTCAACAGACCTAGAAATTTCCAGAATGGGTGTTAACCACTAAACCGGCTAGTTTATTATTACGCGAGAGGCTTCTCTCAATCTCCTTTCAATCACGAGCTCCCCCAAGCTACATATTATAACTTCATCAACTTGGTAATATTATAATAAACACACATTCAGTTCAGACAATTATACTATTAACAAAGGAAAAACAGGAAGAAAAAGATACATGACAGAGCCACTACTTAATTTTTAGATGAAATATCTGTCTAAATAACTAACTCCTGAAGAGAACAAAAACTAAAGGGTTAAACGTTTGCCATTCCCGAATCTTTAAAGTATTCTTGTGGGGGTAACGGGAGAAGGGACGACCTCCAGTTGATGGATTGGAGGCGGATGGAGTGGGAAATGGAAGCGATCTTGCGAGCGAGTTCATCGCATTCCATGCAGTAGAAGAGGAGCACCTCCTTCTCTTGTTTCTCCATCACTAGGGCCACTGCTCTCCTCCGTCTATCTCCTTGTTGGTCCTGCTGTTGTTATTACACGCAGCCGCTGCCACCACTCTCGGTCGCCTTTCCGCGATTGGTAGATAGGGACTGCAGAGTGGAGACCGTCAGAGAAAGATGGGATCGGATCCCGTTTGGCGTTGGCTACGGCAAATATTGGACGTTGGATCATCAAAACGGCTCGGATTCCTCACGTGCGCCTCGATTTCAAGACAAGGTGGAGGCCCTCTCACCTATAGGCGTCCCACCAGTTTTTTTCCCAAAGCACGTTTACTTTGTACAAATCTAAACGTCAAGGACAGTGGAGTAGACTTCTTAAAAAATGAGATATTTACCTCACAAATCCTACAAACTTTGGAAATTACCTTTACGATCTTTAAATAATGTAATAACCTCGTCGATTCTATAAATTATCCCAAGAACCCCCACGAGCTTCAAGCAGATTAACCGTAAGGTTCATGGGGTAAGAGTTAGCAAGTTTACGAGGTCGAGTAGAGAATTATGTTGTTTCAAAGATCGAGAAGTGATGATTCCCAGAAATCCTAGCATTAATTCTTGTAAATTAAGAATTGAATATGTGTTGTAGTCGGGCAATAGGGATCAATTAAGAAATTAAATCACGCATATTAATGAATTAATTAGGCGATGTGGCTCTATGTTTTATTAACCTTTGCAAGTCCCGGGTCGACTCAAGGAGGCAAAGGAACAATCTTGGTTAAGTCTATCAAATTTAGTGAATTATTTTCAGAGAAAAGAAGATGGATGTTTTGGTGTTTTTATCTTTTTCAACTTTTTACGTAGTTTTAATTAAAGAGATGTAATTACCTAACTAAGGATATATGATGCATGGCTTTTTGAAATAATTTTAATGCAAATAAAAATAATGCTATGGTGTGTGGTAGAAAATGAATAAACAAATGCAATATTTTTTTTTGATTTTTGAATGATGATGAAAATGACACGAAAGGTGAATGTAGAGCAGACGCAGTCCAAGATCAAACAATTAGCTCAAACACCCTTCCCTCTCCGCAAATGATTAGTTGATTAAGATCTGATTAAGTTCCCGAAATAAATCCCCCCCCCCAATTAATTCCTTGATCAATGCAAATTTTATCAAGCAAAAGAACCAACGAATTAAAAGAAAATTGCTCAAAATTTAACAAATTTTTTATAGATCATCAACTAGTTAATATCAAATATGTATCAAAAGTAAAGACAATAATTCAGGGATCAACATAACATCAAGAACATTAAAAATCCGATAACTACTGTTCAAGATATGATCAAATGAAGTTTCAGGGTCATAATTGTAATGACAATAAGTAAATATCTTGCAGTTATACCCTTGTGAAGGGATCGATTCGTAATTTCTTGAAATCGCTCGGATCTTTGTGTACATTACCCCCGCATGGGGGTATGTTTGCAATACTGGAAATCAGAAGGGCATAGATGCAAAATTTCCACTAATCACGTGCCTAGCACGTGTGATGGACTTCCTTGATGTTTTGACGAGTGTCGAGGACGTGGTTGTAAATGTCTCCTTCCGCACGTGAGGTGCACGTGGGGGGCAATTGGCTCAGGTGATGGCTCAGGCTGATCTTCCACGTGGCATCCTCCTGTTGCTTCGCTTTATTCCAAGGTTGGAGTCTTATATCCTTCGTTCGGAGAGGATGTTGATCGTCATATGAGGTTAATCGAACGACTTGTAATTGGGCGAAAGTCGACAACATGGATCACTTGCATTCGTAATCGAACACTAACTGCACATTGGGGCTTGGGAGTTATTTGTCCCTCGTCGCTTAACTCCAGTGGCTGCTAGCGCCTTGGTGCTCGGAGGAAGGTGGTCGGTAGCAAAGCTCCTAGAGGGTGATGGCTGATGAATCCTTGCTGGATCTTCATTATTCTATCTTTTTATCCTTGAAAAATAAGAACCTCATGAGAAATCTTCATTAATTCCACACCGTTGTCAAATAAACCATTCACCTATAATTAACACTAACCCTATTTTTACTGTATTTATCACTAACATTCTCTTTATTTTTATTTATTAAAAATCCTTAAAATTAGGTTAAATATTGTATATATTTATTTTGGCTTCAAAAAGAATAAAAAATATAAAGAAAATATAAAACCCATGAATAAGTGTTTTTAAGTCTTTAAAAATGCTTGCAAAAATTCTTCTTTATACGAATGACCTCCTTTGACTTGTTGATCAACATGAAACTTGTAGTTCATGTTTTGACTTTTTATTTATTCATACTCCTACTATTTCTTTCTTAATTTTCTTTATTTTTATCACTTTTAGATTTCTAGAGCG
This sequence comes from Ottelia alismoides, assembly GCA_037367405.1. Taxonomy (NCBI): domain Eukaryota; kingdom Viridiplantae; phylum Streptophyta; class Magnoliopsida; order Alismatales; family Hydrocharitaceae; genus Ottelia; species Ottelia alismoides. Next base: position 209,729 of record JAZKJV010011529.1, on the reverse strand, counting down.
GCCACATTTCGCCCTTTGGACCGCCCACGTCGCTGATTCTCCTTGCACTACTCGTCACCACCTTTCGCCCTTGGATCAGTCCTAGCCCGCCTCCATCTCAACCACCCACTTCCAATTGATCCGCAGCTCTTGGATCTATCGCTCGGATCTCATTTCCCATCGTTCCTTAGCGCCTAAATCCCACTCGCCCGATCTAACCCTATCAAGCAGCACGATTTCCTCCACATCACCCTTATTCCCATAGCCATTGGATGAATCCTATATTGCATTTGGACCGCAAGCCCACGCTCTCTCTCCAGCCACAAGATCAGATCATATGATCTGATCTAGGCCCATTGTCCACGCCCTCCTCTGGGCAATTGGATCAGAAGATCCAATGATCCTAGATATGTCTTCTACCTCCAATGCCTTCTCTTCTAGGCACTACGCCTCTCCAGCACCCCCACCCCCACCTTTCCATTTCTAGTCACGTCCCCTCAACACCTCTCCGCTTCCTAACGCTCCCCTCGCGTTTCCCTCATGCCCAACTTCCTCGCACAACATTCATTGCCCCCCAGTCATCACTCATTGCTTTCATTCACTCGTTCAAAACATACGCATCCTCAATGGTAACCGCCGCCTCTCTGCCTATAAATCAATCATCTCGGCCCCCTTGTAACCTTGTCCACCATTTTAAGGGCGAAGGCCCAGCTTCCCTCGCCCCTCCGGTGACAGCGGAGGGGCGATTAGTTGAGGCGATGACAACCTCCTTCCCAGATGATGACCCACGGTGTCGACCACCGTGCATTGGCCTCTAGCAGCCAATCGAGCTCGGAGGCTCGGTTGACCTCGACGAGCGATGACCCCAAGGTTCATATGAACCTCATCCCAAACCGCCTACTTCGTCAAATTTCCACTCCGACTAGGTTCTCCTCTTCCCTCATTTTGCTTCTTATTTTCAATTAATTTTTCTTCCGCTTACTACCATCCCCATCGTCACCTAATCACCTTACAATCTCTGCCACCCATCCTACACCCTCGCCAACCATACGACAATCATCTTCCCTTCTCCAGACCCCCCTCCGCATCGATCCACCTTCTCCCTCTCCATGGCGGAGGAGCCATCTTTCCCCCACTCCGACCACCTCCTTGGGACCCCCATATCACTCTTGCACACGATATGCACGCTTCGACTATACTTAACATTGCAGGTACCTTCAAAGTTCGGAGCTCAAGCTTCTACTCCGATCTCAAGCAGTAGCATCAACTGATCAATCTTGAACCTTCCGCACCATCGCCTTCAATCAAGCTTCATGGCGTGGTCTCCAGTAAGTTTTGTGAAGCTTCACCAATTGCGGAGGTGTACGGTGGAGAAAGGGAGGACTCACGCGGAGCACTGTCCCTTCGCCTTCGTAGGGGGTAGATCAAGAAGATTAGGCATTGTCTGATCATCTATATCAGACAACCTAGATAATGATCGAGCCTCCATGCCTGACCTACTAGATTAGGTAGATCAAGCTGCCCTCTGAAGCGCCTGCAACCAACACGTGCTCCCCGAAGCTACACCCCCACGGAACCTGGTCGCGCACATGCTCAACACGTGCGGATTGGTTATTTTGCAGCTATATCCTCATATTTCTTCAAAATTGTGAAAAGATCCTCAAGTGTGTGTCTCACGTGCACGCTTGGGGTAATTTACATGGAGGCCCCATCGATTGTTAGAAATTACTAATAAGCACTCGCATTTCAAGAATCTTTACAAAGGAACCTTCCGACTTTTGCAAATTGCAAATAGGTCCCTCCGTGGGCCTATTTGTAATTATTTATCCTTTTATTCCATGTTTTTTCTTACATTTATGCCCTTGCATTCCATTTAGCATATCTCGAGCATTCGAACTCAGTTTTAGTTTATTTAAGCGTCATTTTGTCTCTCTTTCCACCCTCTATCTTATGGCATAGTTAATTTCATAGTTTGATACAAAATTAATTGTTATAATTTTTAGATTTATAATGCCTAATGCTTCTCATTTAAGTGCCATAATTTATTCTTCTTGCACAATTTATCTCTTAATTCAATGCTTATTTGATTGCTCATTGATTTTATAAATTTAGGGAAGATTAGTACATTAGTGTTCTTCATAATCATCAATTGCTTATTCTACTCCATGCATCTCAGCTTATGATTGCATTTAAAACCAAACAAAAAGACATGCATCATACTATTATATATTTGCATCATTTTATCTCTGCATCATGAGCCCGCATATTGTTCTGTGCAGCACATCCACATGTGCATATGAAGACTTTGAATTTAATCATTCAATATTTAATCGGTAATTTTCAATAAATAGACAAAGAGGATCGTGTCCTTATGTTCGATCTTGGTATCTTGCCAAGTTAAAATAACTCCCACATATTCAAAAGTACGACCTTTATTGGATCGAAAATTGTCTCCTATGCTACAATATCTTTGACAACTTTAGATTATTAAAAAGACAATTTTTCGCTCATCAGATGATGTCGTTGTCAGGGACATGATTCATCTTTACTTGTGTATTGAAATTTATTGTATTTTTTTGATGTGAATATCTTCAAAATTTTAGGTCTTTCATCGTGTTGTTTTTGCATCATTTGTTGATTATCTTTCTTGATGTTTTTCTGACTATTTCTTTTATGGCACGACCCATGGAGATTGAGGACACTCAATCTATATGGAGGTGTAGAGTTGGGAGCTCCTTCTGCGAGGAGCCATGGGAAATTTAGGAAGATTCAAGGAGTTGAGTCAACATTTCATTCACGTATTTTGTTGTAAAAAAATTACATCACGTGCATTTCTAGCGATCCTCATTCGAGGGCTCGTGTGTGTAAACAAAAAAGTATATCACTCAATGATCTACTCACTACTCACCCCCTTGTCCATCCTCCCATCTAACCCCCTGCACTCATCCATTCATCTCGGTATTCACCACCCCTCCCCTACCCCATCTCCAAGCGACTAACCATCTATGTAAATGCACCTCTAATCCTAACCAACCACGGGTACCCCAGCCGAATATCTACATCCAATACTTTGGCTAATTTCAGCCTAATTATAGGGGGATTTGAGTCATTCAAATCTTCCCTATCCATATCTTCTTATACTTTGGCTATTTTACCATATAGGGAGAACCTCTGAGTCAGTTCCCCTATATCACCTTGTATAACCAGAGCTATGGCGTCATATCGTGTGTTATGAGGACATAGCAAAAGTTAAGTATATAGAGTATACTATATATATTTATATAATTTAGCCATAGCCCGTATGTTAAAAGTTTTGAAAATTTTTGGGCTAGGATTTAGGAATGTTGTTTTTGTAATTTTTTTGTAAAAATCTTTTTAAATTGAGGGACCAACTTTTTGTAAATAAAAATTAACGTTATTCAAATTTTTCATAAAAATCTGAGTAATTAAGGATTTTCTTCGATAGAAACTCTGACTACTAGGCTTAAAACGAGTAGCTACTCTTCAGTGAGGGAACTGCAATCTCCATTAGCAGAGTGGGTGGTAAAGACAACAAGTGAGGCACCATCTTGAAGTAACACAGGTAGCAGTCTAGCAGGCCGTACTGGCTGAAAGTGGATGCAACCATTCATTTGAGCTTGGGCCAGCCATTATTTCTTTGAAGAATAAAAAAATGATGAAAAACTAAAATTTATAAAAATTTGCAAAAGTTAAGAATCACAAAATTCACTCTCACTCAAGGCTTGAGGATTTGAAGACACTTGATTTCTGATATCTTGAGAGATTGAGTTAACATGTCTTAGTCATTATGGTTTTAAACTTAATAATACACACTTCCCTAGTTTGAGGAATTAAGAGCTATATTTCACTATTCATCTCTACCATTTAAAGAATAAGATCGACACATCACATTCACAACTGCATGGTTGATGAGATGAGTTGAGTTATCACTTGAGGAACAAGGACTGGTGATTTGAGTTTATACCCAATTTAATCATGCTCGAGGATGGGATAAAGTCAATGAAGGCTTCAAGAAACAAGAGTGTCAGCAAACCGTAGCCAGCATGTGAACAAGTTCACATGCTATCATTTGATATTTACCTATGTGCCAAGGTGTGATGAAACCTAATTAAATTATCGATCAGTGTGCACCAACTTTTGGTAAAATTAGTGGATCTAGCCAAAAAATTGAAATAAAATTCGAGAGAAGTTCTCTCAATAGAAAACTCTATCATTACAAATACCAATTCTATGAGCTTCCTGTTGTACATACGAGCCCATGACAAGCCATTATGCAATAAATGTTATTGCGAATATCATTCCTTGATCTGAAATGAAGAATAACTAATTTACATAATAGGTCCCTTAGTACAATTAGGGTTATGTCCCATTGCCATCTTAGTAATCATACAGTTGTTGATTCAATAATTGAATCATAGAGGTTTGTGCTTGGATGAATATCTAAGGAGTTATATTGAGGACTCATCAAGCACCGTCAAATGATTATTAAGAGATGATCTCCAGACTGAGAAGGAGATGGCAATCTTTTCTATATAGGCTGATATCTAACCGGCCTCTTGATGCAGGTCCTCTGCATATGAATAGAGATTCAAAGGTGTTAGCGAAGTTAGGTCAAAAGTTGACTTAAGAGGTTGAGATAACCAAAGTCCCATGTAGTATGTTTTCACGATATAGGCACTCATCCTCTGACCGGAAACAGATGTGTTACTATATGTCTAGGTATGTACATTTGGCAGACCAATAGGTTGATGACCTAACCAAGGTCTATACACCGACGCGCTAGTGTGCATACAAGGGCATGTGAGTAATACGATCTCTCAAAGGTATAATATATGTTCATTACTGAACCAAAAAGACATGAGCTCACTCGTGAGGTATTGGGAAAGAGATAAAATTCCGTGCACGGTCGTCTCGCTTTTGAAGCTTGACTGAATTTGTAGATTTGATATATACTTTTGGAAAGTACATGATCGATAGCGACTCCCAATGATCAAATGAGAAACTTAATGATAAAATCCTGAACTAGACAATGTAAAAAAGATATAATACTTCGGGTTTATTCTGGGTCTTCCAATATGCAGGATGTACAGGTATTGGGAATACCTTAGGGTGATGTGATCATAAACGATTGTATAACCATGACACTTCCATACCTAGGGAGTGATGACACGGGTCTGGATTTTAATGACCCCTCTTAGTAGAGAAGTGATCTAACCTTGATCTGAATGTGATTCAGATGCAATGAGAAGATTAGATTTGCGGTCTTGATTTAGTCGAGCATCTATGAGAGGTCCACAAGATATGGATTTGAGATGTGATCTCAATATCCAAGTTACTATGCATGGAACAATACAATTGCCATGTCCTTATGTCCGAGTCGGAGAAAGTGCATTATCCTTGAAAGAGTTCAAGGATAATTTCATTGTTGATATATGTATCCGAGCATTGAAAAAATTGATAATTAAATGTGATTTAATTATCATGAAAAATATGATTTTGATTCATATTATAAGGAGAGCTATCTTAGATAATTAAATGTGATTTAATTATCAAATATATTAATAATGTGAATATGATTCATATTATTTGGGCACATAAGAATAGAGACCCAAGATGATTAAATATGATTTAGTTATCATCAATTTGAATAATGTGGATAGTACTATCCATATTAATCATATATATTATAAATGTGATTTATAATATATGAGAGAGAGCTATTTGTAATTTACATTTGTTAATTAAATGTTAATGTGAATTGGATTCGCACTGAATAATTATTTGAAAATGTAATTCACATTTTATTTTGGGTTGTGAACGTGATCACAAATTCTAATGGCATGATAATGTTCACAAAAATAAATTGGATTTTTTTAATAATTTGCAACAAAATTTTGTTGTAAATATTGGAGAAAATCATGAGATAATGTAATCTCATGTAATGAGGAAGAGAGAGCCACCTTCCAAATAGGAAGAGTGGACGGCCACGCTATTCCAATTAGGAGTGGTGGCCGTCCACTCTCCTTATAGAAGGAGGCTTTCCTCCTTCCTATTTCTCCAAGGATGATTGATTTGAGTTAAATTGGAGTATGTTGATGATTATTCAATATATTTAATTTAAATTAATTGTTGTTGCAAATATTTTTGCAACAAAATCGTGGCCATTAAAAGAAACACAAATCAATGTGAGCCATTAATTTGTGTTGTCCATGGATTGAGATCCATGGATCCCAAAAATTTTAAATAGAAGGGCACCATTTACTCTTCTTAAGTTTGGACAACATATGCTCTCTCTCTCTCATTCTCTCTACATGCCAACTTCCTCTCTCTCTCTCTCTTGTGGTCGTCCACCATGATGCCCTAAAGAGAGTCGCCTTCACCTCAACGTCGTCGTTATGCTGACGGATTATTTACTTGTGGATCCCTATCTTCTTCGGTGCACCTCACTCGTGAAGAAGACATTGGATACCATATGATAAGATCAGGAGATTCACCGCTTGGATCTTCAACAAGGATGCCGAGAAGCACGTGTTTCATCAACGTGCTTGCAAGCGTCTCCTCTGTCGGATCGGACTTGAGACAGGAGGTCTCTTCGTTTAGAGAGTTGATTGCAACCACGCTTCAAGATGTAACCCTAACACTTGTTTGTGGTTTAGATGAAATGATCCGAGAAGTGTTCTGGGATCATGTGGTTTCATCGCATGAAAAATTTTAATTTCCCTGCCTCAAGCAACTAGTGAGACTAGTCGCTCCCCATCGCATACGATGCGATCCTCACGCTTCTGTGATACGCTTAAGTATCTTACCATGTCCTTCAAGTGGTGTCAGAACCTTATATCAGAGATTTTGGATGTGATCCATAAATCTAGGAAGACTTGGGTTCGTTAGGGTTTGTGAAAGTTTTATCGCATTTCGTTTTTGCATCTCTATTTAGTGAATATTTTTGGCCTTGTTAAAATGTTTAAACAATAAATAATCTCTTGTATTATGCTCCCTATTAAATAAGGAAACCATGGAATATGTGTTTGCATGATTTCGAATCCGTTTGCTCAAGTTATGATCATTTTAGTGAACATGTATCCACTGTTTCGGGGACTGCGAATCACGACGTAACGAGAAGAGTTAATTAGTGATTTCAAAGACCTAGAAATGCATTCAAATCACTTAGGTTTTATTGTAAATCAAATTATAAAACTTTGGAAACTTACTTTGTGTGATTTGGATTTAATTTGATTGAGATATGACATTTTTAGGAAGTAAGGGTCACTGCTGGAAATTACTTTCCTAATCAAGAACCTCGTGATTGTCATTTAATTAATTAGTGATATTAAATGATTTAATTCCCTATAAGAATTGTGGATAAATATTTGTGAAATTTTTGATGATAATTATTTCCTTAAATGATATTGCCTTAACCAATAATTGATTAGATATGATCTACATCACAATTGGTTATATTATACACTTTCCAACAAATAAAGTTACTTGAATAGGATTAGGAATTTGTTTATCAAATTTCCTTACAATGTTAATCAAAATTATTTTGATTATTATTATTTGGTATAACTTCGGTTGAAAAATCGATTATCATCTCAAATACACAATGATCAATTTGGCTTTATCCTTTCCCGAGGTGGATATGGTATCTAGTCGGGAGCGTTGGGGTAGCAGGTTACACCATGCACGGTTTGTCCTACTCCCGTCGGTACTGGCCATGACAATGGGTAGGGATGGGATAATGCAAAAGAGTTCATGGTGTATTTTTCTAATTGTTAAAATTCAAGTAATACGTACTTTGAGATAATTCCATCCTTTCAAATAACAATCAAGTTTGTTGGATATAATTGCACCATTAATTTAATATGATTAGATTATTGGAATTCAATTAAAATTAAAACACTCTATTATGATAGAGTTGTGATTTTCTTTGGAATAATTATTTGTAATGAATATGATTCATAATGATTAATCAAAATTTGAACATGATATGGAAGATCACATAAGTGACATCCATGGTCTTCTATTAAGGCGAAGGGTTCCGTCGCCAATGATTGTATGTAGGAGACGTCTGTCCGAAGTAACAACTCCTGTATGCAAGCGCATCTGGACCAGGCTCTTTGTTTCTCGAAAGAGTAAGGTCGTATACATAATGACCCCAATATCGAGTCCTCGTATTATTGTGGCGATATTGGATTGCGTATAGCGAGTTCTAATCCCATTGACGGTTGGTTCAATTAACAATGGGTCAACATCACCTTAGGGGTGGTGGGCTCAGGTGTTAAAGATCGAATTGGGAATGCAAGTTGGACTTGCAAGGAGGAATGTGTTCACCCTTCTTTTTATCTGAGTTACATGATCTCATATTATCGGGATGTGACAAAGATAAGGAAGGAGATCTCAGATTTTGCTTAAGATATAATGGTAAGTATATCTCTTACATTGAAAGTAATTAAGGGAATGAACTTTCAGTGTTGACAAGGAAAGACAACTTTGATATAAAAATTCCTAAATCAAAGTAATATATATATATTTATGCAAATTTCCTATTTCAGATAATCTTTCTTTGAACCCACTCAATATTATATTCAATAATAACTAGTAAATCGTCATGGATTGGATCCATGATCAAGATATTATACTTGTAGTTGGACACATAATGTATGTGGTTGCAATGTGCAAGTTTCCTCGTGACAATGACGAATGACAATTAAATAGACAATAGGACAAGAACCTAGGTTTATATATCTCTATAGTCTTGATCTCATCGAATGTACTTTGGAAGTAACTTGTCGATGATGATTGTAATTGTCAAATAATCCTTATAAAACTCTAAAAAGATGTTTTGGCATACATATGTGCTCTTGACATTTAATCATAAATGACATGGTTCACTCCATTATGCAAAATGGTGGCTCTATAAGAGATAATGTATAAAATGTTTGAGTACCAACCCGAACCTGTCTTTAAGAGTTTAGATGAATGTAGATACTATGAGTGTCATCATTCTATTACCTAAACTCAAGTCATTCATGAAGCTTTGTGATATTCAAATTGTATGAATTGAATGCAGCATGTATAAATGTTGAAATGTTCTTGAATTGAAATCTTTCAATTCAATATAAGAGATCCTTTGTCTTGAGCAATGGTTGTTTATAGATTACGAAAGCGTAGTGGAATATGGGTCTAACCCAAGTAAAAAGGGAAGTCAAAGAGTTTACTGTACTCCTATGACTTCCATACATGTGACATCCAAATAGTTGGATAAATGCCAATACTACAATAAGTCGATGTGTTGATAGTATGACTATCTAGACTATCTAGGCTCCTTAGAGAAGGACACAGATAGTGCATCGGAATAATCTATATCTAATTGTCATCATTGAAACTGACTTACTTATTACATAAGATAAAAAGTCTAATAATTGTATCTCATTTTTCTAATGAAATTTTGCAATTTGTTGCATATTCTTTATACGACTGGAAAATTTGATGTAAAGGTTTAATAATCATCCACATGGATATTGATGCAATTGTTGCAACAATCTCTATTGGATTGATAGACTTCATAATTTCAGTGGGAGAGCCCTTAGTCTTAGAGACTGTCTCTATGACCTAGATATTAGAATACATTCATTGTTTATTTCTAAATGTTAGAAATGAACATACATTTTGGAATAGACCTATCATAAAGAGTTGTGATGGATATATTTCAGATAGTAATATGATATATGGATGGTTCTACTAAATTAGAAAATTAATGAATGGTTCATTAACATTTCTAATACTGAAAATTAAACTGGATGAAGATCATTTGACAATGATTTGACATCATACCTTGGACATTTGTCTGTTGATGAGATCAATAGACTAGTAAGAGATGAAGCTTTAATGTATAGAATTTCAAATCTTATATACTTGTGAATATTGTATTCAAAGTAAAATGTCCAAATACACACTTCTCTAAGAATGGTGGTAAATGCCGAGGTATTCAAGATCTCATACATATTGATGTATGTGAATCATCAATGTCCTAATGAACATTAATGATATGTGATATCCATTGATGTTTATTTGCGATATGATATTTCTTCTCTTTACCTTAGAAGCCTTTGAAATGTTCAAAGATTTCATTTTTTGGTTTAGAACCAAATGTTTGTAAGAAGATGAAATGAATTTGATCCAACCTAGGTAGCATATACCTATTAGATGAAATTCATAAAATACCTTATAGAGTAAGGAAATAAATTCCTCTCTCACTCCTCCTAATGCAACCTAAACTCAATATAGTCATAGGGAGATACATTGGATCATGTATGCCATGATTTGATCAACGATGATTTTTTAGCAAAATTACCTTTTAGTTTCCAGTTATATACAGTAGAGACTACAATATATATCACTAATAAGGTTCCATGCATGTAAGCTAGAATTTAGCACTTGAGAGTGCTACTTCATTAGGAAAATAAAGGATGGTATTGGATAACTATTTTATGACCTTGAGATTCTTAAAAAATCTCATATATGAGAATGCTATTCTTAGAGGATGAGTCTCTTGAGAATGAAGATGAAAATGAAGCGATAGAAGTCATTTAATCTCAAGAAGATGATGAGGCTACTAAAATCGGAAACTAAAAGGACAATTAAAGATGCAACACTAATACCTCTTCAAATGAGCTTGAGGATGGATTCCATGTGTCAGAGAAATCTGGCATTGATCTGACTTCATGTGATGAAGCTTATGAAGATCATGACATGGAAAGATGGATGTTAGCAATAAAGTTGAAAGTAGACTTCATATACAAGTGTTGTATATAGACCCTCGAGGATCCACCTATAAGGGTAAGACATGTTAAAGTGTAAATGGATCCGATGAGAAGGTAGAGACCTTCAAAGCACGGTTCATATCCACAGGATACACACAAAGAAAGAAGACATCGCTTGCGATGAGACTTGCTTTCTAGTGACCATGCTTAAACTTATTAGATTATTGCTAACTATAGCTATACAACTTGACTTTGACATCTTTAAGATGGAAGTTGAGATTGCATTCCTCTATGAATACCTCTCCGAGGATATTCATATGAAGTAGCACCATGGCTTCATGGATGAGGAAAGCAATGCGTGCAAGCTAAAGAACTCCATCCATGGACTCAAATAAGCTTCTTGTAGTTGGAACATAAGATTTGATGAAATTTATAAATGTTATGATTTTAGATAGAATCTTGATGAACCATGTGAAGCTTAATGGGAGTGTCATTGTGTTCGTCGTGCTAAATGTAGATGATATCCTAATCATTTGGAATGATATAAGGATGATAATAAGTGTTTCATAATCTGGCTATTCCATACCTTGAGATATGATCTCAAGGATACCTCTTAGATATTAGTTCTGAAGATGTTCAGAAGCAAAGAAAAGAGGGTATAGGACCCTAATATTAAGCGATACACCTTGGATATGTTCCGTCTTTGAAAGTCCCCAAGGAAGGTTTCCTTCCCTTATGATATGGTACTGACCTATCTAAAGGGATAACACCTCAAAGAGTTGAGGAAGTGAATGCTAGAACTGCTTGGCCTTGTGCATTAGTTACGAGAAGCCGAGTGTATGCTAAATGTGTACAAAAGGCAGATGTCTGCCACACAGTGAGTAGTAAACTGTTACTAATCCTACTATGGAGATAAAACACTTAGGTGCAGTAATAACGATATCTTCAAAGAGGACAAGACTTTCGAGATAATATCTCTAAGTCTTATCTTCAAGAACTTAAGACTTTATAGATACTGATAAAAAAGGTCTTAAATGCAGATACCTTAGGAGATATAGATCTCCACGAATAAGGATATTCTGATAATGAATGTGGAAATACTGGTTATAATAATTATTGAGCGGTAGTGTCAAGGACACTATAACTACTTTAAGAAAATTGAGTATTGGTTGCATAAGATGCAACATTCGCATTGGATGCGAGCATTGTTACTATGAGATATGCAAGTGTCGTACAAGGACTTGACATAGTCTCTTGCGGATAGAGTGACTGATCAACTTACCTAGACATTTTTTCTAAATAGTATATGATTGTCACATGAGTGAGGGTTTAAAGATTAGCCCATTAATGGCTCTTTGGGCTAGTGGGAGATTGTTGGACATGCAGGCCCACGACGAGCCGTTATGCAATAAATGTTATTACGAATATCATTCCTTGATCTGAAATGAAGAATAACTAATTTGCATAATAGGTCCCTTAATACAATTAGGGTTACGTACCATGGCCATCTTAGTAATCATAGAGATGTTTATTCAATAATTGAATCATAGAGGCCAGTGCTTGAATAAATATCTAAGGAGTTAGATTGAGGACTCATCAAGCACCGTCAAATGATTATTAAGAGATGATCCCCAGCCTGAGAAGGAGATGGCAATCTTCTCTCTATAGGCTGATATCTAACCAACCTCTTGATGTAGGTCCTCTGCATAGGAATATAGATTCAGAGGTGTTAGATAAGTTAGGTCAAAGAGTTGACTTAATGAGGTTGAGATAACCATCTGTCTGAGGAGGGCCCATCCGTCCCCTTCTCTCAAGCACTCCGCTCGGCGAAGGGGAATAAAACAGAAAATCCCAAAAAGAAGGAACAGCTAGAGTTCAGCCATCAGATGATAGACATATTTCAGATACAACTGACTCTACAGGAGGCACTTGAGCACATCCCCCTCTCCAAAAAGAATCTGAGAGAGAAAACTACCGTATGCAGGAAGAGGATGAACAACAGAGGAGAGATCCATGTGCTCTCACGTGCCACATGTTGTGCCATTCAGAACCAGCTGCCAACCAAACGACCAGATGCAGGAGCTGCTTATGTCAGATGCCAGATTAGTGAGCAGTAGTTCGATCGTACTCTATTAGACAACGACTCTTCTATCAACCTCCTTCCGGCAGCCTTACTTGACCGATTCGAGTTTGGCCCTCTTCTTCGGAGCAGGACAGTCCTTCAGTTTGCTGATCGATCGATTAAGAGGCCGAAGGGGTTGTTGAGAGACGTGGTCATCACCATTCAGGGCCTGAAATTCCCTGTGGACTTTGTAGTATTGGACATGGAGATCCTGAGGCGGTGACCGATGTCCCCATCATACTAGGACGTCCATTCTTGGCCACAGCCAAGGCGGTGACCGACCATGATAGTGGGAAGGTGTACTTTAGCGTAGAGGATGAGAGTATACAAATAGAGACGGTCGACGAGATCAGAGCGGGAGATTCAACCTGCTCGGAGTAGAACAGTGATGCAGGACAAATGACAGATGCAGAGTTAGAAGTCCACCAGGAGTGTGATTTTGTGATGACCGATGATGAAGCAGTTTGGGAAGATCTAGAAGCACGAGCACTCGCCTTATCTGCATATTCAGAGTACACACCTTTTGTGGCAGACGAGAGTTCGGAGAGCACACCCTTGGCAGAGGACACCATACAGGTTGACAGTTGCGTATTGAGTGGTGACACTAATGTTTGTTTTCATTCAGATCCCTCGGAGGCAGACTTTGATTGGAAGGATTTTGATGCATACTTTCCATGTCTGTTTTCAGACGAGCCGACAGATAGGATGGAGACCGAGCCAATACAGATGAGAGACACACCAGCAGGGTTCCCTCTGTCAGATAATCACATACAACGAGAGTTCTCACATACAGACCTGGTTGCTTTCACACAGACATACCAGAGGCCAGATTTGCCAGCTCCCACCAAGCCAGAACTGAAGCCTTTACCGCAGTCGCACAAGTATAGATTCCTTGCGGGTGAACCAGAAATGCACCCAGACATTATCTCAGGAGATTTGACTGGAGAACAAGAATCTTGTCTGATGGAGGTTCTTGAAAGAAACCGCAAGGCAATAGGATGGAGTATGGATGATCTCATGCGGATAAGTGGCGGCCCTGTGCTCCCACCATATCTACCTCGAGGAGGACGCTAAGCCGTCGCGTGAGTTCCAGCGACGGCTGAACCCGAATCTTCGAGATGTAGTAATGAAGGAAATATCTAAATGGTGGAGCGCCGATTTTATCTACCGCATCTCCAACTCCAAGTGGGTCAGTCCTTTACATGTGGTACCCAAGAAGACGGGCATCACCACTATTGTGAATGAGTCTGGAGAAAAGATCGCCACCCGGGTACCCACTTCTTGGAGGGTCTGTGTGGACTACATACGATTGAATGAGGCCACCAAGAAGGATCATTTCCCCCTACCATTTATTGATCAGATTATCGAGAGGCTAGCCGTGAAGAGTCATTACTGTTTTCTTGATGGGTACTCCGGATACAATCAGGTGGCCATTGCGCTCGAAGACCAAGATAAAACGATGTTCACCTGTCCATTTGGGACTTATGCTTTCAAACGGATGCCCTTTGGTCTATGTAACGCCCTGCGACATTCCAGAGGTGCATGTTGTCCATCTTTTCGGACATGATAGGTGACTATTTTGAGGTCTTCATGGATGAATTCTTGGTTTACGGTGACGGGTTTGATGCTTGTCTTGACTGCCTAGACCGAGTGCTTCAGCGCTGCATAGAGGTAAACCTTGTACTATCTTGGGAGAAGAGTCACTTTATGGTGACTCAGGGGACAATCCTTGGTCACATCATCTCCAACAGGGGCATGGAGGTTGATCCTGCCAAGGTGGATATCATTAGAAAACTCAATCCACCGTCCAATCTGAAACAGTTACGGTCTTTTCTGGGGCATGTCGGTTTCTACCGACGGTTCATTCAGGACTTCAGTCGAATTTCCCGACCTCTTACAGATTTATTGACTAAATATACCGAGTTCCTCGTAGATGATAAGTGTCTTAAGTCATTCGAGACTCTTAAGAATTTAGTTGTCGAGGCTCCTGTCCTTCAGCCACCCGATTGGTCTCTCCCATTTGAGATCATGACGGACGCTTCTGATTATACCATTGGGGTTGTTCTTGGACAGAGAAGGTATGGATTACCCTATGCCATACACTACGCTAGCGACGTTGGATGTAGCTCAGAGGAACTACACAGTGACTGAGAAAGGATGCTAGCAGAAGTCTTTGCTTTGGATAAGTACAGATCTTACATTCTTGGATCTAGAGTGACATTTTTTACAGACCATACTGCCATTCGGTACTTGATGTCGAAGAAGTATGCCAAAGCCAGATTAACCAGATGGATCCTTCTCCTCCAGGATTTTGATATTGAGATTAAGGATAAACCTGGAGTTAAGAATGTTGTGGCAGATCACCTCTCCCGCTTAGAGAACCTTGAGGAATCTGAGCCCACCTATTACTGAGACTTTTCCAGATGAGGCGATCCTTGCTATCACCTCACTTCCATGGTATGCCGACATTGTGAATTACCTTATTGCCAAATCCATTCCACAAGGTTGGCCCAGACAGCAGCGTGAGACCTTCCTTGCGAAGGCCAAGTCGTACCATTGGAAGGACTCCGTCCTTTATCATGAGGGAGGGACAGTATCTGGAGACGGTGCATACCTCAAGATGAGCAGAACAACGTCCTCACTTACTGCCACAAGCTTGAGGCAAGAGGACATCATTCTAGGAGATGGACAACACAGAAGTTGCTCCAATCCATCCTTTGGTGGCCTACCCTTTTCAAAGAAGGTGTACTGACTGCCAGAAGATGGGTACCTGCACACAGAGAGACATGATGCCCATGTAGCCCATTCACTTTTTTGAGGTTTTTGATGCATGTGGGATTGATTTCATGGGCCCATTTCCTAAAAGTCAGGGGTTTGAGTACATTCTGCTCGTTGTGGATTATGTGAGTTGTTGGGTTGAGGCCATCCCCGCCCGAGCCGCAGATACTAAAACCGTATGTCGTTTCTTGAGGAAAAACATTATTTCACGGTTTGGGGTGCCTAGAGTCTTGATTTCAGATGGGGGGTCCCACTTTATTAACGACAAGGTTAGGGCCCTTACAGGCGAGTTCAGTGTTGACCACCGTGTTGCCACGCCGTATCACCCTCAGACTAATGGTCTTGCTGAAGTATCGAATAGGGAGATTAAGAAAATTTTACAGAATATAGTCCGCCCAGACTGAAAGGATTGGTCACAGCTTTTGGACTCGATCTTGTGGGCTTAGCGGACCTCCTTCAAGACACCATTAGGGACTTCTCCCTTTCGTCTCGTCTATGGCAAGTCGTGCCATTTACCAGTGGAGATAAAGCATAAGTCACTTTGGGCAGTTACAGAGCTATTATTGGATCCCAAGAGTGTAAGAGAACAGAGGAAAACAGAATTGGCAGCCCCGGAAGAACTGAGAGATACAGCCTTCTCAAGTAGCCTTCAATATAAGGAGAAAGTGAAAGTATGACACGATTCCCGAACCAGCCATAAACAATTTGAGTCAGATCAGCAAGTATGTCTATTTGATGCTAGGTTGAAATTATTCCCAGGGAAACTACAAAGTAAATGGAAAGGACCATATGTGGTCCAGAAGGTGCATGATAATGGCAGCATTGATATATCCGAACCTTCATCATCTTCCACTTTTAGAGTCAATGGTCAGTGCTTGAAACCATATCTTGATCATGACCCGTCGACCGTTGATGTTGCCTCGATTCATCTGGTATGAGACATGCTCTTTGACTCACAATGCAACTTATACGTCTCGTACATGATTATCACTTCTATTCTTCTCTGTACAGATCTATTTGTCTATATCATTCATTCATTATTCCGTTATGTATGTCACCCCCGTCTTCATCTTATGATTTTGATGTGCTTAGGACACGTCTTGTCCTAAGTATAGGGGGGTGCACACACTGAGTTGTTCTCTTTTCTTCTTTTCTTCTTTTCTTCTTTTCCTTTTCTATCTTCTTTGATCCTCTCCATTGTCTCCTCTTCTTGTCTATACTTAGGGATATCTTACCCTAAGTATAGGGGGAGACAATCTGAGTACGATCTGTTCATTCCCACCCTTGCCCCTCCCTGCTTTATGTACAGTCTGCTATACTTAGGATTATTTCATCCTAAGTATAGGGGGACGGTCAACTTCTCATTCGTTCATTCCTTCATTCTTTAGACTTTTCTGTACTTAGTACGAGTTATGTCTTCTCTTTTCTCTCCGATCTATGAGGACATAGCTCAATCTAAGTATAGGGGGGTCGTATATACTATGTATATACTTTAACCATAACTCGTACTTTCATATTTTTACTATTAAATATGGCAAATTATACGTGTAAAATTTATTAAAAACTTTAATAAAAAGATGTTTATACTCCTCAAAATTCTTTTTGTATTTACTGATTAATAAATCAAGAGAAAATATTCTCTGCAAAATGCTTGAAAAATAGTTTGAAAATCTGTGTGAAAAATCTTTTGAAAACTATTTGGAAAATGTTTTGTACATGTTTTTAAACGTTGTAAAAATATTTTGTTTGTAAAATTATTTTTTTTGTGTGAAATAAAATGTTTGAAAAATGATTTGCAAATGGTTTGAAAAATGGTTGCAAAAATTTGTGAAAAATCTATATATAATGTTTGGAAAACCATTGCAAAAATGATTTTCAAATGTGTGTACATATATGTAAAATTGTTTGTAAAAACTATTTTGGACTATTGTTATCAAAATTGTTGGAAAACCTTTTCAAATAAGTTTGAGGAATATTACATCACACCAAAAATTCACTATATAAAATTGACCACTTACCCTTGTAAATTCTTAAAAATCCACGTCTTGTGAATATAAGATGCATTCCCGTGTAAATATTTGTACCTACTTTTTGGCCAAAATCTTTTTATTTTCAAAATCCAAAAACATTTGCAAAATTAAAATCCAAAAACATATGAAAATTCTCTTTTAAAAAATAATATAAATACAAAAAAATGCATGTGCATCATCTTTTCAAAAATCCATAAAAAGTTCAAAAATCTTCAAAAATTGCATCACAAAAATATTTTCTGCATTCCGCATATCATTTGCATAGCATGAGCATTTTTCGGATTGAGTATGATAGTTGAACGAGACCAGGACCCCCCTATAATCACGAATTACACTCATGACCTCCAATAATGCTTAACTCTTACATTCAAAACCCCGTGTTAACTTCCATCGAATTTTCCGTTAATGATAACAGTATCCGTTAAATTTTTTGCACCGTATATCCTTTACTTCTTACTATTTACAAAATGGCCAGCACGACTCTTGTTGATAATGAACTAGCTTGAACACCTGCACTTTTCACTTGGCTCAACTCAATTGGAGTGGTGAGGGGGGTTAGATTTGCCGGTATGAGACGTACACATATGGAAACACTTGTCCTCCTCTAGGGAGGGAAGTGCATCCCAACCCGTCCGGTGATGATGAGTTTCGAGGACAGGAGATTGTGGGTTGCAATAAAGCGTCAAAAGAGGGATAGTCTATTGGCTCAAGAGGAAAAACTCTCTATGTAAATGCTGCTGTATAAAGTATTCAAAAAAATGCAAAAATCAAAAACTCCAAAAAAAAGTGGACAGGCATGTACAAAAATAAAAATGCCTGTCGGAGTGTACATTTGTGTATAGCCAAATAAACAAGCTTGAGCTTCAAGTCAAATTATGTGATCCTGCAGCTGGATGACTTGACTACACTGGTCTTGCATCCTAGGATAGGTAGCTACACCGGCTACCATCCATTCTTCTCTTCACCCCCTCCTCTTGAGTTGGTTTCCACTTGAACTTAGAAGGGAATACCCTGCTCCTTGAGGAATGAGTTGTCGGATTGGGGAATCATTAGGTTGTCATATTGGAGAAGTCAGTCTCTTTATCATTCCAGTTGGGGAGAGCCGCTATCACTTACACTGTACGAGTCAGATTCATAGTCGTAAGGGTTTGCGTATGAGTTGAGGTATTTTTGACCTGGCTATTGAGGAGACTTGAACAAAGTTTTGGGATTCTTGAAGGCTGTTGGATTCCAAATCCGGTTCTCATTAAGGTTTCACCCGCACTAAAATTCCAAAGGTCCGACTTAAGCTCCAAACTTTGATTTTGTGAAGAAAAGTTTGATAATTGAACTAAATCCAATTTCTTCTTTTTCTTTCCTTATTTTTCTTTCTGCATTTATTGCATGAGTGTTTGCTAGGGACTAGCAAAGGCAAAGTATAGGGGGATGATGAATCCACATTTCATCATCTTTATTCTATCATTTTGGCCTCAAAAACTTTGGCAAATGCATGTAAATACCCTTAATTAGAGCATCTTAGCATTCATGCATGTGCACGTAAATAGTGTATAAAATACTATATTTAAAGCCAAAATTATAGAATAAATAAAATAAAGGAAAAATAATAAAATATTGTAAATATTTTATGACCTGAAACCCTAAGACCTAGGCATCTTGATGAATAGGTCGACAAGGAATAAAGTAGGGGGAGATAAGGGCCAGATACCTATTTATTTTATTCTTTCCTTATTCATTTTTGGGACCTATTTTTGGTTCCACTTTTTATACCTCAGATAAAGAAACTTTGAACAAGAAAGTTGTAGATAATTAAATAAATAAAAATATAAAATTTATTTCATGCAAAAATACTATACAGATAAAAAGTTATGACCTGAATAAAATCCTAGAATCCCAACTTCCCAGACCTGTATCTCCCAAATAAAAACTCGAAATGCATCAGACTCACATTTATTTGTATATAATTTAAAATAAGCTATTTAATAAAGGTGATTTTGCATTTGGCGGAGCTACGGTTTGAAAGTTGAGTTTTGGACCCCTATTGTATACTTGTACAGAATAAAATATTCATTTTATTATTTATTCATTATTTTCATAATTTTATATTTTTATAATTTTGTAAATATTATATATAAGTTATGTGTATATTAAAATCAGAATAAAATAAAATACTTGTATAAATAGCATACCTAGGTATAATACCTATACCTATACCTATAAAATTACACTTTACATTTTATTAAGTATACAATTTACGTCAGAAAAATCAAATAAAAATATATTTAAGTGTATAAAAATATTCAATAAATATATAAAATAATAAACAAAAATAAACAAATTAAATACACAAAATAAAAATAAAATAGCAAAATACATAGATATATATACCTATATAGGGTATAAAAAGTAACTTGTAATTATATACCTCATAAAAATAAATAAAAATCACCATAAAATTCTTTATAAAATAAGAAAATTTTTTTATTTTATAACCTAAATTAATAAATTCACTTAGTATTTTATTTTGATTTTACAAATAATTTTGGCTCTGAATTTCCTGGTTGGTCCACGTGGACCAACCAGGCGCGGTCGTCTGTTGACCTCGGTCAATTGCCTGACCGAGGTCTGCCACCTTCTGACAGCCCGATTCGAGCCCGATTTTGCCCTATTTCTGAGCTCGATCCCTTCATCCGCGGCCTCGATTTCTTCTTGGGACTCCTTCCTTGATCATCACTGATCCTTGTCTAGCACCAAAATCCTCCAGAATCTTCATCATTCGCGTGTGGATCTCGCTTGAAGGATACGCCATCACCTTGTACATAATGGACCCGCCACTTTCGAGCTCGGATTTGAACCCTTCTTGGCCACCATTTCTCCTCCCTTTCGTGCTCTACGGGTAGACGGAGGTGACAGCTCCACCTTCCTGTCGTTAGGCGAGCCGAGGAAGGCCTAAGGCGGCTCCACCACCTCCGCCATTCGCCGGCGTCGAGGTTCCCCCACCTACAGTTCCGACCATCGAGGTATCCCCTCTTCCTCGTTTCTTTTTGTTTCATTTCATTCCCCGTAGCTGTAGGAGTAGATTCGGACCCTTAGAATCCCTTGTCGTTCACTATCTCGCCCAATCGCACTCCATCGCCGGCGCGCACCGCCAACCGAAGATCCTCCGCCTTCCATAGCCAATCTCCGACGTTTGTTCCACCTTCGCAGGGTCCAAGCACTTTGCCCTGGACCTCTCACTTGTTTTTGCAGGTCCAAGAGCAGTCAAAGAATCTGGAGCTCATTTTGAAGCATTCGCCGGAGCTACCTGGAGCTCCGAGCTCTGCCGCCTTCGCACCAGCACTACAGACCTCCTCCGACACCGTCGAGTACTCTAGTACGTAGAGGAACCTCCCAGGAGCTCGTAGCTCAATTTTGGAACCCATCCATTACCGGAGACTAGAGATTGAGCTCGGGGAAGTTCGCCTCGTCGGCGTTCTTCCCCGTTCTTCCCCTTGGCTCCTCCGCCGTTCGATCGAGCCGCAGCTCTAGTTCCGATCTCCGTCGTTGGATCGGTCATGCCACCACCGCCAGATCTTCATCCGAGGATCTAATGTCCACCATCCAACGTAAACCGTCATCGTGCAACCTCGAAGCGCCACGTGTCAAGTGGGCGCTCCATAGCCGTTCGATCACACACGAAGATATTAGGCGTGGGTATTTTGCACCTACACCCCTGCCATTTTCGCATTTTATTTTCAGTCTAAAAAATTTTATTCGTACTTTAAATATTTTTGTAATATTTGCATCCAGACCCCCGTAGTTTCCATATTTGCATTTAGGTCCAGTCCACGTCACCTCACGTGACCCGTGCACGTGAGGTGGTAGGCATTTTGCGAGGACCCCCCTGGGGGTTTGTCTATTTCGATTTGGTCCATGAAGCTTTTAATTACGTTGTAATATTTTGGTAAAATTGCATCTGAGCCCCTGGAACTTTGTAAAATTGTAAAAATACCGCTGCCAGGTCACATGCCCAGTGCGCGTGAGTTTGACATTTTGCAACGAATCCCCTCTTGATTTGGGTATTTATTTTCAGTCTAGAAAATTGTATTTAACATTATATAACTTTAGAAAAATTGCAAGTAGGCCCTTGGACTTCTGTGTATTTACGTTTATGCCCTTGCCGGTATTGAGTTTTGCGTGGATGTTTGCATTTGTTTCATGCATCATTTTAACTCGAAAAATTACCAAAAAATATCATAGGCTCCTGTTGCATTGTAGTTTAATTCCATATTTTAAATTTGCATTTTTATTGCATTTTCATATTTATTAAAAATAAAAACATGCATTTTCAGCACTGTTTGCGTTAGAAAACCCAAAAAAATTATAAAAATTCTTTGAAAAATTTCAAAAAAAATTATATTTTGCGTGTTTTATCATCTTTTAGTGTAAATACAAAAATCATTAAAAATTTCAAAAGAAAACTCCTAAAAATTACAAAACCCCTAAAATCATTACAAAAATCTTAAAAATTCTATAAAAATCCTAAAAAAAGAATTTTAGTTTTCATATTTTCCTCATTGTATTAGACGTATTTTAAAAGTAATTTGGGGAATTTTGGACATTTTTTGATATTTTCACGCTCACTTTAATCTCCGCAAGCAGCTTTATTCACTGTTTACTAGTATTTTTGCCTTTAAAAATACCAAAAAAATTAGGAAAAACCTAGAAAAATCACAAAAACATTAGAAAAATTTAAAAAGCCCAAAAACATTCTATTTCCTGTGTTTCGAGCATTTTCCCCTATTTTTATCCCTCTCTTATCTCTAGTGTACATATATATTCCTTATATACATTATATGTTTATTAAAAGAAAAAGAAAATCTAAAAATACAAATTACAAAAAGAAAATACAAAATCAGTAAATTAAAAACCACAATATAGAAATATAACATCAAAAATTAAATAAAAATTATAAAATTCAAAACCCACAAAAATTTACATATTTGAAGGCAATTGATCTTACATTCACACTCTGTGCATTTTTGCCTTGTTCTATCTTGTTTGCTCCCTGAGTTCGACACTCTACACATACTTGCACTATACACATTTTTGTAGAGTTAATAATAAATTTTGACTCCACACTTGTTTTCCATTGCTTGATATTACATTGTGGGTTAATTGTTGATTTAATCGGGATTTACCGAGGGTCGCCGCAACGACTTTGTCTCCACCTTGTATGAGACATTTAGACCCTCGTATCTCGCGGTTAATCACCTACCTACAAACATTGCATTCAAGGTAAAATGACTAGGACGCCTTTCCGTAACAAAGTTACAAGATGCGAAGGTATTATTAACCTAGTACATACCGATGTATGTGGTCCCTTCAGTACTGCGACTCGAAATGGATATCGATATTATTTGACGTTTATTGATGACAATTCACGATATGGGTTTGTCTTCCTATTACGTCATGAATCTGAAACCTTTGAAAAGTTCAAAGAGTTCAAGGCTTTGGTTGAGAACCATACCGATAGGAAGATTACACGGATTCGATCTGATCGAGGTGACGAGTACCTCTCAGATGAATTCAAGGAATATTTTAAAGAGAATAGAATTATTTCCAATCTCACTCATGGAACTCCCCAACTTAATGGTGTTACTGAAAGACGCAACATGACTATCATGGATATGGTCCGTTCAATGATGAGCAAAGCACGTTTACCACTTGGTTTCTGGGGATATGCAGTAGAGACTGCAAAATATATCCTGAATAAGATTCCTAGCAAATATATACCTAAGAATCCCCATGAGATATGGTATGGAACCAAACCTAGTGTTAATAACTTGAGAGTTTGGGGTTGCTTGGTCCATGCGAAGAACATGGACGCAAGTAATCTAGAATCTCGCTTTCGTGAGTGTTACTTCATTGGGTATGTTAAAGATGGTATTGGATACCAGCTCTATGATCCTGAGACCCAAAAAGGTTTTTGTCTCTAGAGATGTGAAATTTTTGGAGAATGATTTACTTAAAGGACAAGACAAAAATGAAGTAGAGGAACTCATTGAATCCCCTGAGGATTCTGAGCTTCCTAATCTAGAAACTGAATAGATAAATAAAGATGAAACACCTATACCTCTTCGAAGAAGTTCGAGGGTGGTTGCTCCACCTGAAAGGTATGGATTCCATGTGTCAAGTGAAATTGACAATGATCCTTCTTCATTTGATGAAGCACTCACGGATCATGACATAGATAGGTGGATGCTAGCAATGAAGTCAGAAATTGACTCCATGCATAAGAATGGTGTATGGACCCAATATGATCCACCTAAAGGGATAAAACTCATTGGGTGTAAATGGATCTTCAAGAGAAAGAGGGGACCTGATGGGAAAGTAGAGACTTTCAAGGCACGGCTCGTAGCCAAGGGCTACACATAGAGAGAAGGCATCAATTATGATGATACGTTCTCTCCCGTGGCTATGCTTAAATCCATCAGGACACTGCTAGCAATAGCTGCATATCTTGACTACGACATCTGGCAGATGGACGTCAAGACAACTTTCCTCAATGGATACCTCAAGAAGGATATCTATATGAAGCAGCCCCAGGGCTTCACAACTGAGGATGGCAAAGTATGCAAGCTGAAGAAATCCATCTATGGGCTCAAGCAAGCTTCTCGTAGATGGAACGTCCGATTTAACGAAATCATAAAGAGTTATGATTTTGTGCAGAATCCTGATGAACCTTGTGTGTACAAGAATCTTAGTGGGAGCGCTATTGTGTTTATCGTGCTTTACGTAGATGATATCCTTATCATTGGGATGATATAGGGATGATGACCAATGTGAAAATTTGGCTATCCCATACCTTTGAGATGAAAGATCTTGGATAAGCCTCTTACATCTTAGGTCTGAAGTTGTTCAAAAATCGAGAAAAGAGGATATTGGGATTGTCACAACATGGGTACATTAAGAAGATTTTTGAACGATTCCGTATGGATAGTTCCAAGAATTTTCCTCCCCTTAAGGCATGGTATCCACCTGTCTAAAGGGATGGCTCCTCAAACTATTGAGGAAAATAAAGCCATGGCTGGATGCCCTTATGCATCAGTTGTAGGAAGCTTAATGTATGCCATGATGTGTACTAGGCCAGATATCTGCCATGCAGTGGGAGTGGTAAGTCGTTACCAATCCTGCTATGGAGAGCAACATTGGAATGCAATAAATAACATATTCAAGTATCTAAGATGGACGTAAGATTGCATCTTGGTCGATAATGATGGTGATCTCCAAGTCTTGGTATATACATATTCTGACTTCCAGTCGGATATTGATGATCGAAAGTCGACATCAGGGTTTGTATTCCTGTTGAACGGTGGTGCTGTGAGCTGGAGAAGCAAGAAGCAGGACACTACAACATATTCAACAACAGAAGGCAAGTATATTGTCGCATCAGATGCTGCAAAGGAGGGGTGTGGTTGCGCAATTCATCCTGGAGCTTGGCGTAGTTTCCTTTGATACTCCCATCCCGTTACTCTGCGATAACACATGAGCCATTATCCAGGCGAAGGAACCCAGATGGCATCAAAAGAGCAAGCACGTGGAAAGGAAATACCACATCATTCGGGAGATTCAAAAGTGTGGTGATATCATCATCACCAAGGTGGCCTCTGCCGACAACGTTGCTGATCCTCTTACCAAACATCAGACATAGAAGGTTTTCAACCTGCATGTAATGAGTATGGGTTTAAGGATTGTTCCTGAATGGTTCTGAGGTCTAGTGGGAGATTGTTAGCATTGTGAGCCCGAGGCGAACCATTCCTGCAATGAATGTTATTGTAACAAATGATTTATCAATAAAAGTTATTGATTTTTTTCACTCCCTTTCTGAGATTGAATGAATGAATGTACTATAAGGTCCCTCTATACAATAAGGGTTATGTACCATGGCCAACTTGACAATCATACAGCTGTTGATTCATTAATTGAATCATAGAGGCTGATGCTTGGATGAATATCTAAGGAGTTAGATAGAGGACTCATCAAGCATCATCAAATGATTGGTAAGTGATGATCTCCAGTCTGAGTAGGAGATGGCAATCCTTTTCTCATTTGGCTGATATCTGACCGACCTCTTGATGTAGGTCCTCTACATGGGAATAGTGATTCAGAGGTGTCATATTAGTTGAGTCAATGGGTTGACTTAACAAGATAGAGATAACCAAAGACCTATGTTGAATACTGTCACAGTATAGGCATGCATCCTCTGACCAGAGACAGATGTGTTACTATATGTCTGAGTATGTACATTTGTCAGGCCAATAGGTTGATGACCTAACCAAGGTCTATACACCGGCGGGCTGGTGTGCATGTAAGGACATATGAGTAATACGATATCTCAAAGGGATCATATAGGTTCACATGTGAAACGGAAGACATGAGCTCACTCATGAGGTATTGGGACTGATCAAATTCCATGCATGGTCGTCATGCTTTGGAAGCATGACATGAATTTGAAGGTAAGATATATGCTTTGGGAAAGCATATGATCTATATCAATTCCCAATGACCAAGATTGAAAAACTTGGTGATCAAATCTTGAAGATGAAAATGTAAAATTGATCCATGTCTTCAGGATGATCATACCTGAGGGTTGGGAAATAGGTCTTCTAGTATGTAGGATGTACAGGTGTTGGGAATACCTGAGGGTGATGTGATCATAAATGATTGTATAACCATGAAACTTCCATTCCGAGTGAGTGATGAAACAGGTTTGGATTTTAGTGACTCCTCTCAGTAGAGTAGTGACATAATCTTAGTCCATGTATTGGACATTGATATGAATGAGATTTAGATGCAATAAGAAGATTATGTCTATGGCCTTGATTCAATCAAGCATCTTTGGGAGGTCAATGAGATCTAGATTTGAGATGTGATATCAATATCCAAGTCACTATACATGGAACAATACAATTGCTCTGTTCTTATCTCCAAGTATCTGTGGAGAAATCGGATTATTCTTGAAAGTGTTTAAGAATAATTCCATAGTTGAATTATATCTAGGCATTAAGAGAAATATAATTAAATGTGATTTAATTATCTTGATGCATGTGGAAATTATCCAATATAATTAAATATGATTTAATTATTGTGAATAAGAATAATATGGATAGCAATATCCAACTATTCCTAGTATATTATAAATGTGATTTATAATGTATTAGAGAGAGCTAATTATAATTTATATTTGTTAATTAATTATTGATGTGTATTAGATACACATTGTGTAATTAATTGAAAATGCAAATTATATTTTGTTTTGTGTTGTGAATGTGATTCAAAAATTTCCAATGGCAAGATTGCAATATTCTCAAAATTAATTGTGAATTATTTTTGTAAAATAAATCACAACAAAAGTTGTTGGAAAAATAATGGAGATTTTCATGGAGATATGCAATCTCATGAGATTTCATGAGATTGCCTCCACATGGAAACAAGTGGACGGCCACCAAGTCCTATATGGAATTAGTGGTCGTCCACCATATTTCAAGGGGAGATTTTATCTCCATGGTGCTTATCTCCTTATATGTTTGATATAATTTACGATTGAATAGTATTTGATTTATCAAATATATTTAATCTAAATTAAATTATTAGTTGTTGGCTTTTACCAACAAGAATCTTGACCATTGGATTAAACATAAATCAATCTCATCCATTGATTTTATGTATCCCATGTATTGTGATCCATGGATCCCAATCCTATAAATAGAGAGGCATACCATGCTCTCTAGGGTTATGCAATTGAGATACATTTCTCTCTCTCTTATTCCACACGTCACCCCTTCTCTCCTCTCTATTGGTGTCTGTCCACCAATCCCTAGAGGAGAAAGCTCGTCGACGCTTCGCCACCGCGCCGTCGCCTCGACGTTTCTCGGTTCTCCATCTTCTTTGGAGTTCTTCACTTACGAAGAAGGTGTCCGATCTCGTGCGACGAGATCCGGAGTTCACCGTACCTGGATCAACTTGTTGGATTACGAGGATCACGCGACTCATTCCCGCGCTCGCAAGCGTCTTCTCCGATGATCGGATTTGAGACATGAGGTTTCTTTTCATACAGACTCGATCAACCACGCTTAAAGAGGTATTCATTTATACTTGATGTGGTTCTAGATGAGACGATCCGAGAATCATTCTTGGATCATGTGGTTTCATCACATGAAAAAAAATTTTAAATTCCGTTGCATAGGACAACTAGTTCGACTAGTCGTTCTTCGTCGTATTCGATACGATGCCCATGCTTTCGTCATGCGCTTGAGGATTATATGATATCCTTCAAGTGGTACCAGTGCCAGGTTGAAGGTTTTGGATACGATCTGTAAACCTAGGACGACTTGGGTTCGTTAAGGTTGCGAAAGTTTTTTGTCGTATTTGATTTTCACACATCTGTTTAGTGAATAAATTCGGCCCTGTTTAAAATGTTTAAAACAAATTAATCACTTGGATTTTGTTCCCCGTTAAATAAGGAAACCATAGATCTGAGTTTACATAATTTGGATTCCGTTCGCTCGAGATAAGGTTGTTTTAATGAACATGCATTCACTATTGCGGGAACTGCGAATCTTAACATGGTTAATGAGTTAATTACTGTTTTGATCCGCATAGAAATGCGTAAAAAACACTTAGGTTCTGTTCTAAATCGAATTAGAAATTTTTGAAAGCTGATTGTGTCTAATTTAGATTTAAATTGATTGAGATATGTTAATTTTAGTAAGTAGGAGTTACTGCTGAAATTACATTCCTAATCAAGAACCATGTGATTGTCAATGAGTGAAATTAATTGTTAATTTCCTGAAATAATTATGGAAAATATTTGAGAAATATTTAATGATGATTATTTCCTTAATTGACATGTCCTCAACCAATAAATTGATTAGATATGATCTAGATCATAATTGGAAACATAATCAACAAAAAACTTGCTTGAATAGGATTGTGAATTTGGTTAGCAAATTTCCTTATAATCAAAATTGTTTTTGTTATTGCTATATGGTATAATTTCGATTGAAGAATCGATGATCATCTCAAGTACATATTGATTTATTTGGCATTATCCGTTCTTGAGGAGGATATGGTGTCTAGTCGGGGAGCGTTGGGGTAGCAGGTCGCACCGGTTGCGGTCCGTCCCACTCCCGTTGGTACTGGCCATGACAACGGGTAGGACTCGATAATGCCGGAGAAATCAAGGTGTATTTTTCTAATTATTAAAATTCGAATTAATACGTACTTTGAGATAATACCATATATGTATTCAAGTGAAAACAATCAAGTTTGTTGATTGAATTGGATTGATAATTGATTTAATAAGATTAAATTAATTATATCCAATTAAAACACTCTATTATGAATAGATGTGTATTTCCCTTGGAAGAATTAATTATATGAATATGATTCATGATAATTGATTGAAATTTGAATATGAGGTGGAGGATCACATAAGTGACATCCATGGTCTCCCGTCAAGGCGGAGTAAGGTCGTGTGCGTAGTGACCCCAATATCGGATCCTCATATTATTGGGGAGATATTGGATTGTGCATAGCGAGTACTATTCCTGTTGATGGTTGGTTCAATTAACGATGGGTAAACATCACCTTAGGGGTGGTGGGCCCGGGTGTTAAAGACCGAATTGGGAAATGCAAGTTGGACTTGCAAGGCAGAATGTGTTCTTGCTTGTCTTTATTGGAGTCGCAGATTCTCATATTATTGGGATGTGATAAAGATAAAAAGGAGATCGCAGTTCTTGCTAGAGATATAGTGGTAAGTATATCTCTTGCTTTGAAAGTGATTAAGGGAATGAACTTTCAAAGTTGACAATGCAAGAATAATTTGATTTAAAATGCCTTAATCAAATATTATAAATTTGAATATATGATTATATGTTCTAATATAGTGCATTATTAAATTTCAGAAAATGAAGTCCATGAACCCACTAAGCATGCTTCTGGAGGTCAACCAATTGACCATATTAAATTTATCGGATTGGATTCGTAATTTGAAGCTTGTTCTCTCGGCCGAGCGCATAAGTTATGTGCTCACAGAAGACAAGCATGAAAGCCCTAAATGAAAGGAAGAAAAGCAATATAATGACAAGTATGATGAAGATCATATCTTCGTTAGATGCTATATCATGGGTTCTCTCTCCAATGTTCTTTAGAAACAACACGTGGAGATGAGCACATGCTAGGAAATAATGCAAAATATGAAAGATATATTTGGTGACATTAACCGCACCAAGCATTACAACATTATGAAAGAACTCCTGCAAGATGCAGGAAGGAACTTCGGTCCGAGAACATGTACTCAAAATGTTTGGGTACTTGTCTGAGCTAGAGACCCTTGGGGCAAACATGGATGCAAACATGCAAGCTGATTTCATTCTGTTGTCTTTGCCCAAGTCTTTCAATAATTTTATGGTTTCATTCCACATGAACAAGTTGACAAACACCGGACTTCTTGCTGCATTAAAGTCTGTAAAAGACGTAATGAAGAAAGATGGTCCCGTTGGCAGTGCAATGGTTGCACAGGTCAGAGGGAAATGCAGTCGGAAGCAAGGTTCTCGGAAGGGCCCGTCCCAGAAGAGAAAGAAGAAGAGTCAAAGTGTTGGCTCATCTTCCAATGCATTCACACTGAGAGTGTCGAAGAAAACCGACGTCTGTCACCACTGCAAGAAGTTGGAGCACTGGAGGCGTAAGTGCCCGGAAATACCTGAAGTCGATCGACAAAGGTATAGCCCCAGCAGATATGAAATCTACTTTCATCATTGAAACTAGTTTTCTCGTAGGATGAGAAGGAAGTTGGGTTATAGATTCTGGTGCTTCTGTTCATGTATGTAATTTGTTGCATTTGTTTCTGGAAACTAGGAATCTGGGAGAAGGGGAGATAATCATTCAGATGGGATCCGATGCAAGTGTTGCAGCAGTCACCATGGGGACCTGTCGATTATCATTATCTAGTGGTAGAGTCTTAGTACCTAAAGAGTGTCTTTATGTATCCAAAGTTAAAAGGAATTTGATATCTGTATCTAAGCTTGTTAGAAGCAGATATTCATTCCTTTTCTGTAATAAATTAGTTGAAAATGCACATTTTATTTTGGGTTGTGAATATGCTTCACAATTTTCCAATGGCAAGATTGCAATGTTCACAAAATAATTATGATTTATTTTTGTAGAATAATTTACAACTAGTGTTGTTGTAAATATTGGAGATTTCCATGGAATAATGTAATCCCATGAGATTACATAAGACTCCCACCAACTCCCATTAAGAAAGGGTGAGTCAACCTCCAAGCTTGATTGATTTAATTTGGGATTAATATATATTGATTTATCAATATATATTTAACATAAATTAAATTAATTGTTGTTGTGTTTTTTACAATAAAATCTTAGACATTAAAAGAAACACAAACCAATGTGAGCCATTGGATTTGTGTTGTCCATGGATTGAGATCCATGGATCCTAAAATAATATAATTAAAAGGGAACCCCTTGCTCTTCAAGTTGCACAAGTTGGAAAGAACAACATAAGGCTCTTTCCTTATCTCTTTCTCTCTACATGCCATCTCTCTCTCTCTTGTGGCCGTCCACCATGATGCCCTAGAGAGAGTCGTCGTCCCCGTAGCGTTGCCGTTATGCTGCCGGATCGTTTGCTCGTGGATCTCCACCTCCTTCGATGTACCTCGCTCATGAAGAAGAAGTCGGATCTTGTGTGGCGAGATCAGGAGGTTCACCTCGTGGATCATCAACATGGATTGCGAGGAGCACATGTTTCATCAACACGCTCGCAAGCGTCTCCTCCGTCAGATCGGACTTGAGACAGGAGGTCTCTACATTTAGAGACTCGATCACAACTATGCTTCAAGAGGTAACCCCAGTACTTGTTTGTGTTTTTGATGAAATGATCCGAGAAGTGTTCTTGGATCGTGTGGTTTCATCGCATGAAATATTTTAATTTCCGCTGCCTCGAGCAACTAGTGCGACTAGTTGCTCCTGATCGCATACGATACGATCCTCACGCTTTCGTGATGCGCTTAAGGTTCTTACCATATCCTTCAGAGGAAGCACGGTGGAGCTCTGGCATCCTTACCGGAGCTTCAATCGTGCCACCTTCAATTGAAGGAGGAGTAAGAACCTACATGCATCGTGGGATGGTGCCCTTTCATCGCCAATCCAACGGCTATGGATCAACCACAGCATCTACTTCGGAGCACGGGGGCTCAAAGAGTCGTGCATCACCAAAGTGACCTCAGGCCATCACGTGGCCCGAGCCACCTACGTCGACATCCGAACCTCCTTCCAGACCAAGCCACCTTCTGACCCTAGCCCCCGCACGTGCTATGTGCGTGCGAGTTGGGCAATTTGCACGCATGCTTCGAGGAATATTAATAATTGTAGACAAGTCTATATCACATGCTCTACATGCAGCGTTAAGGAAAATTACACAGGGGTTCAGTTGATTTTTAGAAATAGAATTACTTCCATGTGTGGTGAAATTGCATGAAATCACCTCCAACTTTTCATAATGATAAAAATGCCCTACGAAGGATCCAATTGCATAATTATCCATTTTTTCATATTTTCATCACATTTATGCTCTTGCAATCTTTATTTAATAACTCGAGCATTTGAACTCCAAATTAGTTGACTTCAGTGTCATTTTGCTGCTAATTTTATTCTATATCTAATGGCATCTTTTATTTGATGATTTGACACTTAAATCCACATGACATATTTTTCGATCTATTGTGTCAATTGCTCTCCATTCCTTGATGCTATTAATCCATTTTATTTCTCTATTTGTCTATAAAATTAATCGTTACTTGGTTGCTCATGGATTTGATTATTTTAGGGCATAGTTGTACATTGTTGTCTGTATTATTCATATGCTTGCATATCATTCACATGCATCTCAATTAATTGCATAAAATAAAAAAATCATGCATCATATAGTTTTGTATCTATATAAATCTTTGCATTTTTCATTCTATGTATATTATATGTGCATTTAGTCTGCATATGAAGACCTAGATCATAGAATATTATCACTCAATTTTTAATCCATAAATTTTGATGAGTAGACGAGGATGCTCATGTCCCTATGTTCGACCTCAGTATCTTGCCAAGTAAAATAATTGTCATATATTCAAAGGTGTGATTTTTGACGAATCTAGATCTGTCTCCTGTATTATGACAAAATATGACCGTATTAAAGAGTTGGATTTCACGATCATCGGTCAGCTGATGCACCATTGAGGAGATGCAAGTGTCTGGATGTTGACCTAGCTAAGATAGGGCATGGAAGGCCCAAGAAGTGTTGGAATGAGACTATATGGAGGGATCTTAATTTTTTAGATCTAAGATTAAGAATGGCCCAAAATAGATCTGAATGGAGGTAAAGAATCCATGTACCCGACCCTACTTAATGTGGGAAAATGCTTTGTTGTTGTTGTTGTGAAGTGATAGGCTACATGGTGCATCACGTTGATATTCATCATGGGGCCAACTGTTGTATGCTAGGAGAGAAATGTGAAGAAACACTTATAGGGGAAGGATATAGTGTTTACTTGGAAAATAATGATCGTAAAACAAAAGTAACTCATAAGAATAAATAATCACAAAACAAAAAAACTATTAAATGCAGAGATACGTGTTCACCCGCCATAAGGGTTATGTCATGTGGTTGACCTTGGCTTACCCAGGCTTACCAAATCTCATTATACGAACTATTTCTATTGTAGTTCAAATCATTAACAAAGCACATAGCTTACCATAAGTATACACAACCTCACAAAATAACTTATCTTCTGTTTGAGAAGATAGGATTTCTCAAAGCACGTCTATTAGACAAGAATAAAGTAAAATATAGAAGTCTAATAAACCTTCTCAAAACATTTTATATATATATATATATGAGAAAGCTTGAGAGGAAAACTAGAGAGAATGAAAAATAGAAAATGTTTCGCATAGATATTTCTTTTTGGCACACAAAACGACTCACAAAGAGTACAATAAATTGCAACTTAGCAGAGTTGATATTCTCTTGGTGTATGTAGAAATGGTGATTGTAGCATCCTTTTATAAGGTTAAAGGAGCCTTAAGAAGAATAAAGATAAAAAATCTCCACTCAAAATGGCCAAAAAAACTTACCTAACTACTCGTGTATACCGGAATAAAGAAAAGTGTATTACTGCATCGTAGGCTAAACACATTACCGGAAGGGTTCAATAGTCAAGGTATGAAGATGCACTTTAAGCACATGTTTAAACGACCAAGTTAAAATGCAAACAAATGGAAATGTATCAATATAAATGAAGATGTGTCGGTGTAACAATAAGGAAAAAATTGTCACATCCTAGGATATGGGTGCCCGTTTACGTCGCATTTGCATTATTCATTCACACGACATTGCACAAAGTGTGAAAATTAGGGAATTTTTTTATTTCTCTCACGTTGATGCTGCATATGACATTCACATTTATTGTATCACCACAGAACAACACACCAACAAGAGCCACCAACTTTTCTTTTAATTAATTTTCATATATAAATTTACAAGATGTACATGAAGATGACGGTACATTCACATATCCCAACTGAGGGATATTGAGAATTCTTAAGCGCATCACGGAAGCGTGTCGATCGCATCGTATGCAATCGGAGCAACTAGTCGCACTAGTCGCTAGATGCGGTAAAGATAAAACCACATGATCACGAGAACACTTCTCGGATCATTTCATCAAACCACAAAGTATAAGGAATACCTCTTGAAGCGTGGTTGTGATCGCGGGATCCCAAACGAGAGATCCTCCTGTCTCAAGTCCGATCCACGAAGAACGCACTTGCGGGCACGATGATGAGTCACGTTCCTCCCTCAATCCTCGATGATGATCCAAGCAATGGATCCCCTGATTTCGTCAAACGAAATCCGTCGTCTTCCTTTAGAGCAAGCAACTCCAAAGAAGATGGAGATCCTCGAGTCGTCGAAGGCGAATGCCGAGAGTCTCTCCTTTCTCAACACAAGATGGATGGCCATCTTTCAGAGGAGAGAAAGAGAGAGGGCGAGAATATGAAAGAGAGAGAGAGAGAGTTATAACCTTGTACAACTCTTAATAATGTACTTTGGAAGGCTAGGCTAGCCCTCCTTTTATACTAGTTTGGGATCCAATGGATTTCAATCCATGGGACACATAGATCCAACGACCATGCTTGGTCTATGTTATAATAAATGGCTATAATTGTTGTTGGTTAAAACCAACAACATTTATTTATAACTAATTAAATATATATTGTAACATTATCAACACATTTTTAATTTAACATAAATAAATTAGTTAAGAGATTAATCAAGATAATAAAATGGAGATAATGTAGCCTCCTAAAAATGGGGCGTCACCCATGACTTTTTCATGGGTGACGCCACCTCATCAATGATGGCTTATTATCTCCTTTTTATTATATCATATTATCTCTTAAGAATTTGTGATAACTATTATCACATGATTATCCCCAAAATTAATTCCAAATTAATTTGTGAATATTTCAATCATGCCATTGAAAATATGTGAATCACATTCACAACCCAAACTAATTTGTAAATTACATTTCCAATTAATTACTTAATGTGAATCCAATTCACATCAATAATTAACAATTCTATTTAGATAGTTTCTCTCTCTAATATATTATAAATCATATTTATAATATATATGATTAATATGGATAGTGCTATCCACATTATTCACATCCATGATAATTCAATCACATTTAATCATCTTGGATCTCTTTTTCTCATGTGCCCAAATAACATGAATCACATT
Source organism: Ottelia alismoides (assembly GCA_037367405.1). NCBI lineage: Eukaryota > Viridiplantae > Streptophyta > Magnoliopsida > Alismatales > Hydrocharitaceae > Ottelia > Ottelia alismoides. The sequence goes on along the minus strand of JAZKJV010011529.1, from coordinate 174,184 downwards.
CACGTTATTCATATCTTTGATAATTAAATCACATTTAACTATCTTAGATATCTTCTTCTTATAATATGAATTAAATCCATATTATTCATGATAATTAAATCATATTTAATTTTCCATGTTCTCGATGCTTGGATACAGAAATCATCAAATGAATTATTCTTGAACTCCTTCAAGAATAATGTGCTTTCTCCGCAGATACTTGGAGATAAGGACAGGGCGATTGTATTGTTCCACGTATAGTGACTTGGATATTGAGATCTTATCTCAAATCCAGATCTTACGAACCTCCCACAGATGCTTGATTAAAACAAGACCGCAAATCTAATCTTCTCATTGCATCTGAATCTCATTCAGACCAATGTCCAACACTTGGACTAAGATCAGATTGCTTCTCTACTGAAAGGAGTCACTAAAATCCAGACCTGTTTCATCACCCCCTCGGAATGGAAGCGTCATGGATATACAATCGTTTATGATCACATCACCCTCAGGTATTCCCAATACCTGTACATCCTGCATACTGGAAGACCCATGGTCAACCCGAAGATCAAGATCAATTTTACACTGTCTTCTTCAAGGTTTGATCACTAAGTTTCTCATTTGATCATTGGGATTTGGCATCGATTATATACTTTCCAAAAGCATATATCATACCTAGGTCTTGATCATATACTTTCCAAAAATATATATCAAACCTTCATATTCAGTCAAGCTTCCAAAGCGAGACGACCGTGCACGGAATTTGATTCTTCCCAATATCTCATGAGTGAGCTCATGTCTTCCGGTTCAGTAGTGAACCTGTATGATCCCTTTGAGAGATCGTATTACTCATATGCCCTTACATGCACACCAGCGCGCCGGTGTATAGACCTTGGTTAGGTCATCAACCTATTGGTCTGCCGAATGTACACACTCAGACATATAGTAACACATCTATCTCCGATCAGAGGATGCGTGCCTATGCTGTGACAGCAATCAACATAGGACTTAGGTTATCTCGATCTCGTTAAGTCAACCCATTGACCTAACTAATCTGACACCTCCGAATCTCTATTCTTATGCAGAGGACCTGCATCAAGAGGTCGGTCAGATATCAGCCTATGTGAGAAAGGATTGCCATCTCCTACTCAGGTTGGAGATCACATCTTAACAATCATTTGACGGTGCTTGATGAGTCCTCAATCTAACCCTTTAGATATTCATCCAAGCACCAGCCTCTATGATTCAATAATTGAATCAACAATTGTATGATCATCAAGATGGCCATGGTACATAACCCTAATTTCACAGAGGGACCTATTATGCAAATGATTTATTCTTCATTTCAGATCATGGAATGATATTTGCAATAACATTTATTGCATAATGGCTCACCGTGGGCTCACATGTCCAACAATCTCCCACTAGCCCAAAGAGCCATTAATGGGCTAATCATTAAACCCACACTCATGTGACAATCATAGGCTATTTAGAAATATCTAGGTAAGCTGATCAGTCACTCTGTTCCCAAAAGACTATGCCAAGTCCTTTTACGGCACTTGCATATCCCTACGTAACAGTGCTTGCATCCAATGCGATTGTTGCATCTTATGCAACCAATACTCAATCTAGTCAAAGCAGTTATAGTGTCCTTAACACTATTGCTCAATTATTATAATCAGTATTTCCATAATCCTTATCAGAATACCCTTATTCTGGGAGATCACTATCTCTTAAGGTATCCACAATTAAGACCTTTTAGATCTCTATCTATAAAGCCTTAAGCTTTTGAAGATATGACTTTGAGATCACTATCTCAAAAATCTTGTCATGATTTTGTTATCACTGCAATCAAGTGTTTTCTCTCCATAGTAGGATTAGCAACACTTTACTACTCCCACTGCATGGCAGATATCTGGCTTTTATACACATTTAGCATACACTTAGCTTTTCGTAACTGATGCACAGGTGCAAGCAGTTTTAGCATTCACTTCCTCAACTCTTTGAGGTGCTATCCCTTTAGATAGGTCAGTACCAAATCTCAAGGGAAGGAAGCCTTTCTTGGAATTTCCAAGAATGGAATATGTCCAAGGTGTACTACAAATGTGACCGTCCCAATACCCTCGTTTCTTTGTTTCTGAACAACTTCAGAACTAAGATCTAAGAGGTATTCTTGAGATCATATCTCAAGGTATGGAATAGCCAGTCTATAAAACACTTATTATCATTCCAAATGATTAGGATATTATCTACATTTAGCACGATGAACACAATGGCACTCCCACTAAGCTTCACATGGTACATCAAGATTCTATCTGAAATCATAATCATAACACTTATGATTTCATCAAATCTAATGTTCCACTATAAGAAGCTTATTTGAGTCCATAGATGGAGTTTCTTTAGCTTGCACACCTTGCTTTCCTCAACCATGAAGCCCTAGGGTTACTTCATGTGAATATCCTCAGAGAGGTATTCTTAGAGGAATGCAATCTTGACTTACATCTTGAAGATGCAATAGTCAAGTTGTGTAGCTAAGGTTAGCAATATTCTAATGATTTTAAGCATGGTTACCGAAGAGCAAGTCTCATTGCAAGCAATGTATTCTCTTCCGATGTGTAGCTTATGGCTACGAACCGAGCTTTGAAGGTCTCTACCTTCTCATCAGGTTCCCTCTTCCCTTGAAGATCCATTTACACCTTTATGGGTCTTACCCATATAGGTGGATCCTCGAGGGTCCATATGCAACACTTGTATATGAAGTCTACTTTAGACTTTATTGCTAATATCCATCTTTCCATGTCATGATCCTTAGGAGCTTCATCATATGAAGTCCGATCAATGTCAGACTTAATCGACAAATGGAATACATCCTCAAACTTATTTGAAGAAATATTAGTGTTTCATCTTTAATTGTCATTTAGTTTCCAATTTCTGGAGCCTCGTTATCTTCTCAAGATTAAATGAGTTCCTTTACTTTATTTTCATCTTGATTCTCAAGAGTCTCAATCCTCCATGAATCACATTCTCAGAAATGAGATCTTTTAAGAATCTCAAGGTCATAAAGTAGGTATCCAATACCATCCTTTATTTTCCTAATGAAGTAGCACTCTCTAGTGCTTAATTCCAGCTTATTTGCATGGAATCTTATTAAGGATATATTGTGTAGTCTCTACTACATATATACCTGTAAACTAAGAGATAATTATGCTAAAATTCATCATTGATCAAATCATGTCACACATGATCCAATTATATCTCCCTACAACTCTATAAGAGGTTTATTAGGAGGAGTGAGATAGAAATGATATTCATATCTCCATCAGGTATTCTTTGAATTTTATCTAACAGGTACAAGCTACCTAGGTTAGATCAAATTCATTTCATCTTTCTTCAAACTTTGGTTCTAAACCAAAATTATGAAATCTTTGAACATTTCAAAGGTTTCTCAGGTGAAGAGAAGAAATATCATATCATACATAATCATCAATAGATATCACATATCCATAATGTTTACTATGCTATAGTTGATCTACATACATCAATATGTATGAGATCTTGAGTACCTCGACATCTAACACCATTCTCAGAGAAGGGTGTATTGTACATTTTTCTTTGAATACAATATTCGCAAGTATGTAAGATTTGAAATTTTAGACATTCTAAAGTTTTATATCTTACTAGTCTATTGATCTCATCAACAGACAAATGTCCAAAACTTGATGCCAGATCATTGTCAAATGATCTTCATCCTTCTATTGATCTTATAAGGTTTGATTTTCAGTATTAGAACTCTTAATGAACCATTCATTAATTTTCTAATTTTGTGGAGTCCACTAGATGTTAGACTACTATCTGAAATATTTCCATCATAACTCTTTATGATAGTTCTATCTCAGAATTCATGTTTATTTCCAACATTTAGAAACAAACAATGAGGGTACTCTACTATCTAGGTCATAGAGACATTCTCCAAGACTAAGTGCTCTCCCACTGAGAATATGAAGTCTATCTATCCAACAGAGATTGTTGTAACAATTACAGCAATATCCATGTAGATGACTACTAAACCTTAAGATCAAATTTCTAATCTTCTAATATATATATGCAACCAATTGCAAATGTCATTAGAAGATTGGGATACAATTGTTAGACTTTATCTTATGAAATAAGAAAATCAAAGTCAATGATTATATGTAGATTATTCCGATGCTCTATCTGAGTCCTTCACTAAGGATTTTAGACAGATTTGATAGTCATACTATAAACACATCAACTTATTGTAGTATTGGCATTCATCCAACTCTTTGGATGTCATATGGAAGTCACAGAAGTAGGTCAACTCTTTGACTTTCCTTCTTACTCGGGTCCGACCCATGCTTCCACTGCGCTCTCTTCATCTATAAACAACCATTGTTCAAGACAAAGAATCTCTTATGTTGAATTCAAAGGATTTCAATACAAGAGCATTTCAATATTTATACATGCTTCATTAAATTCATACAATATGAATATCATGAAGCTTCATGAATGACTTGAGTATCGATAGTAGAATGATGACACTCATCATATCTACATACATCTCAACTCTTAGAGATTTAGGTTTAGGTAGGTATTAAAATATTTTGAATACATCACCTCTTTTGAGCCACCATTCTGCATAATGTAGAGAACCATGTCATTCATGATTAAATGTCTAGAGCACATATGTATGCCAAAATATCTTCTTTTATTTTATAAGTATTATTCGACAATTACGATCATCATTGACATGTCACTTCCAAAGTACACTCGATGAAAGATCAAGACTATAGAGACATACAAACCCTAAGGTGATGTCTTATTGTCTTATTTAATTGTCATTCCTCATTATGTTGAGGAAACTTGCACATTGTAACCACATACATTATGTGTCCAATTGCAAGTACAATATCTGGATCATGAGTCCAATCCATGATATTTTACTGGTTATCATTGAGTATAATATTGAGTGGGTTTAATGAAAGATTATCTGAAACAAGAAATTTGCATAAGGGTATATATATATATATTATATACATGTTTTACTTTGATTTAGGAATTTTTATATCAAAGTTGTCTTGCCTTGTCAACACCGAAAGTTCATTCCCTTAATCACTTTCAATGTAAGAGATATACTTACCATTATATCTCTAGCAAGATCTGGGATCTCCTTTCCTATCTTTGTCACATCCCAATAATATGAGAACTTGCGACTCCGATAAAATGAAGCGGGAACTCATTCCGCCTTGCAAATCCAACTTGCATTCCCAATTCGGTCTTTAACACCCGGGCCCACCACCCCTAAGATGATGTTGACCCGCCATTAATTGAACCAACCGTCAATAGGCTTAATACTCGCTATACGCAATCCAATATCGCCCCAATAATATGAGGACTCAATATTGGGGTCACTACGTATACGTCCTTACTCTTTCGAGAAGCAAAGAACCCGATCCAATTAAATCATGTACAGGATCTGTCACTTCGGACAGGCGTCTCCTATACACAAAAACTGGCGACGGAATCCTTTACCTTGATGGGCGACCATGGATGTTACTTATGTGATCTTCCACCTCATATTCAAATTTTATAATTAATTATCGTGAATCACATTCACATAATTAACTCTTCCAAGGGAAATACACATCTATTCATAATAGAGTGTTAATTGGGTATAATTAATTTAATTACATTAAATTAATCATTTATTTGATTATTAATCAACAAACTTGATTATTACTTGAATAGTAGGTATAATCTCAAAGTACGTATTATTCGAATTTTAATAATTAGAAAAATATACACTGATTTCTCCGGCATTATCCAATCCCTACCCGCTGTCATGGCCAGTACCGACAAGAGTGGGACGGACCACATACGTTGCAACCCGCGACCCCAATGCTCTCCGACTAGGAAGCATATCCACCTCAAGAAAGGATAATACCAGATAGATCTCCATATACTTTGAGATGCTCATCGGTTTTTCAACCGAAAGTATACCATATAATATACATCAAAACAATTTTGATTATATTATAAGGAGATTTGCTAAACAAATCCTCAATCCTATTCAATCAAGAGGGTTTTTCATGTAAAAGTTGTCCTACAACTATTGTAGGATAAACTATGGTTTTTCATGAAATCAATGTTTGTTGATGAACCAATGATCAAGATCTATTATCCCATCATTGTAGTTTAGACAAATTTCATTCAATGAAATAATTATCTCTTTAAATATTTCACAAATATTTATCACTAATTATTCCATAAAATTAACAATTAATTTTCATCATGATAATTGAATGACTTATCACAAGGTTCATGATAAAAAAATGTCAATTTCCAGCAGTGACCCTCAATCACTAAAATCAACTTATCTTGATCAATTTAAATCCAAAAAATGCAAACTCAGTTTCTTAAGATTGCCTATTTGATTTATTAAAGAATCTAAGTAATAATTCACGCATTTCGAGGCAGATCAAAACCGTAATTAACTCATTAATCACGTTTAAATCTGCAGTACCCGCAACTGTGAATATATGCATATTCAAAAGACCATATCTTGAGCAAATGAAGTCCAAATTTCACAAACTTAAATCCTATGGTTTCCTTAATTAATGGAGAATAAAATCCAATTGAAAATTTCGTGTTTAAACAATTTAAACACCGAAAAAATCAATTATACAGAGGTGCGAAAATTGAAATGCAGTAAAAATTTCGCAACTCTTTCAAGCCCAAGCCGTCTAGGTCTATGGATCATATCCAAAACCTTAGTCAATCTGGATCTGATACCAATTGAAGGATATTGAGAATCCTTAAGCGCATCATGGAAGCGTATCGATCGCATCGTATGCAATCGGAGCAACTAGTCGCACTAGTCGCAAGATGCGGCGGAAATTAAAATTTTTTTTAAAGCAAAGATGAAACCACGTGATCACGAGAACACTTCTTGGATCGTTTCATCAAACCACAAAGTAAAAGGAATACCTCTTGAAGCGTGGTTGTGTTTGCGAGATCCCAAACGAGAGATCTTCTTGTCTCAAGTCCGATTCACGAAGAACACACTTGCAGGCGCGATGATGAGTCACGTTCCTCTCGCAATCCTCGATGATGATCCAAGCAATGGATCTCTTGATTTCGTCAAATGAAATCTGTCGTCTTCCTTTAGAGAAGCAACTACAAGAAGAAGGAGATCCTCGAGTCGTCGAAGGCGAATGCCGAGAGTCTCTCCTTTCTCAACACAAGATGGACGACTATCTTTTGGAGGAGAAAAAGAGAGAGGGCGAGAATATGAGAGAGAGAGAGAGAGAGAGAGAGAGTTGTAACCTTGTACAACTCTTAATAATGTACTTTGGAAGGCTAGGCTAGCCCTCCTTTTATACTAGTTTGGGATCCAATGGATCTCAATCCATGGGACACATAGATCCAACGGCCATGCTTGGTCTATGTTATAATCAATGGCTATAATTGTTGTTGGTTAAAACCAACAACATTTATTTATAATTAAATTAAATATATGTTGTAACATTATCAACACATTTTTAATTTAACATAAATAAATTAGTTAAGAGATTAATCAAGATAATAAAATGGAGATAATGTAGCCTCCTAAAAATGGGGCGACACCCATGACTTTTTCATGGGTGACGCCACCTCATCAATGATGGCTTATTATCTCCTTTTTATTATATCATATTATCTCTTAATAATTTGTGATAATTATTATCACATGATTATCTACAAAATTAATTCCAAATTAATTTGTGAATATTTCAATCATGCCATTAAAAATATGTGAATCACATTCACAACCCAAACTAATTTGTAAATTACATTTCCAATTAATTACTTAATGTGAATCCAATTCACATTAATAATTAACAAATGCTATTTACATAGTTTCTCTCTCTCTAATATATTATAAATCATATTTATAATATATATGATTAATATGGATAGCGTGCTATCCACATTATTCATATCCATGATAATTAAATCACATTTAATCATCTTAGATCTCTTTTTCTCATGTGCCCAAATAACATGAATCACATTCACGTTATTCATATCTTTGATAATTAAATCACATTTAACTATCTTAGATATCTTCTTCTTATAATATGAATTAAATCCATATTATTCATGATAATTAAATCATATTTAATTATCCATTTTCTCGATGCTTGGATACATAAATCATCAAATGAATTATTCTTGAACTCCTTCAAGAATAATGTGCTTTCTCCGCAGATACTTTGAGATAAAGACAAGGCGATTGTATTGTTCCACATATAGTGACTTGGATATTGAGATCTTATCTCAAATCCAGATCTTACGAACCTCCCATATATGCTTGAGTAAAACAAGACCGCAAATCTAATATTCTCATTGCATCTGAATCTCATTCAAACCAATGTCCAACACTTGGACTAAGATTAGATTGCTTCTCTACTGAAAGGAGTCACTAAAATCCAGACCTGTTTCATCACCTCCTCGGAATGGAAGCATCATGGATATACAATCGTTTATGATCACATCACCCTCAGGTATTCCGAATACCTGTACATCCTGTATTATGGAAGATCCATGGTCAACCTGAAGATCAAGATCAATTTTACACTGTCTTCTTCAGGGTTTGATCACTAAGTTTCTCAGGACTTAGGCTATCTCAATCTCGTTAAGTCAACCCATTGACCTAACTAATCTGACACCTCCGAATCTCTATTCCTATGCAAATGACCTGCATCAAGTGGTCGATCAGATATCAGCCTATGTGAGAAAGGATTGCCATCTCCTACTCAGGCTGGAGATCACATCTTAACAATCATTTGACGGTGCTTAATGAGTCCTCAATCTAACCCTTTAGATATTCATCCAAGCACCAACCTCTATGATTCAATAATTGAATCAACAACTGTATGATCATCAAGATGGCCATGGTACATAACCCTAATTGCACAGAGGGACCTATTATGCAAATTTATTTATTCTTCATATCAGATCATGGAATGATATTTGCAATAACATTTATAGCATAATGGCTCGCTGTGGGCTCACATGTCCAACACCAACATCAGACTGAAGAGGAAATAACATCCAAAATATAATAGAACAAAAGATACATCAAAAGGAAGCAGAACCAAAAGAGACCGTACCGTCTAGTATATACATGATCTCCTGAAGTCATCAACATCTATTGAGGAGCAGGATCCTTGCCTGCCAAAACATGTTAGGAAGATGAGATATTAGCAAGCGTTGGTAAACCCATGATTCATATTATAAAATAAGCAGACATTTAATATGGATACAAAAGAAACAAGTAGAAAGGCATAATAATAAAAAATAGCAACTACTTGTTTGAGAAAGAGGTTTTCACGCTACAACGACGGATGCTTAAAGTTTTCCCATTTTCACATGTATTTCATATTATGTAGTAGTTAATGACATACGCATAATTTCCGCAATTACCTTATAGCCTTATATATTTGTCTTTAATAGTTGATGACTCATATGTATATATACATATAGTTATTAACCTCATGTTATGTAGAAAACTAAAATATGAAGTTTTATAATGGGGATGATTTAGGTTTTTAACTTTTCTTGATTCTATTTAAACTCTTAGGTTTAGTGGGATAGTCTATGGTCTTGGTCATTGTAGAACCTCACACTATGACTTTAAGAAGTGAATAACGCCTTAGGGTTGGGGTGCCTTTGTAGGTACGCGGTGTTGTATAATGCATCCTAACTTAGTTCCCAACACATCCAGTAGCTTATGAGGATTTCAAATCCAATTTTAGTCACTTTCTACCAACTCAAATTTGATTGTAACTCCTCCAACCCTCAACTATAACTGTATCAGATATAACTCTAGATGACATAGAGGTAGACATGGAAGATTTGGATGTAGAATCGCCAAGTCTGTTGGCGAAAGTAAACAAAATTCAAACGTGAGGTAGCCTACAAAATACTATTCCGTCTCGTCCTTTTATTGGAAGTGCAGTTCAATAAAGGGAAAGGTCTACTCCAAAACTACACCCCAGAGACGGGTGAGAGAGACTCTTCGGAAAAGTCGCTCTAAAAGCTAGCCCGACAGATGTCGAACAAACAAGCTTGAACGAAAAACTGAAAACCGAGGATCCCTCGCATGGATATCCTAAAGTAGAGTGTCAGTGGAACTGGTCAAAAGTCGGGATCCCAACGAGGCGTAAAAACATTACAAGCTCGCGTAAAAACAGTGAAAAAGACGGGGTTCCTAGACCCGCGCACTAAGCGGCCGCTACCCTAACTAGGCTTCCTATCTCTCGCCCAGTTGAGGGTCATCGCACCTTCGCACGGTCAGGTGTAAGGACACCATGACCGGCACAAATATCGATAATCACTGATTCTTACTAACCACTTATTTAAGTTATCTACTTTACTTAGGTAGATAGAGAAATGGAAAGATGTGATTCTAGCATGTTTTTATAAAACCATAAGTACACACTTCTTGCTTAATACAATAATATCAAGGAGTATCATTTCCATGTATTTTGAGTTGTAACCCAAGGTCAGCTACGTACTTAGAAGAACCATTATAAAGATCAAAGATATAATCAGAAGGACATAATGGATATGTTATTGCACATGAATATAATACTATGTTTTCAAGAAAAGATTCACGTGGCGAAACTATTATTCATCCAAGTGACTGAAAAAAATGTTTCGTTAGAAACTAAATTTTACAATTAGGTAATGAAATTAAAAGTTGTATTTGATTTGGAATAAATGAAATCTTACTGTATCAGTGATGCTTAAAAAATGTTTTAGAAACAGGTAAAGGTAATTGTAACTGCTCTTCTAGTTATGTTAAAAAATTTTACATAATTTTATTTAACAATATATGTGTGCATATAAATATGGTATATGAATTTATACATAACCAAAACTAAGGATTAATTATCCCAACTTTGCAATAAAGAAATCCCAGTCTCATTTACACCCTAAATCTTAACTAATGATTGTTTAAGTCCATAAAATCCCAATTCCATGATCTTTTCAAATGCAAGACCAGCATGCAGAAAAAAATGTCCAGTAACTTTATTATAGCTCCTAAGATTTACGTTAAGCAATTCTCCCATATGTTTTTTTTAATAATAATAGTAAAGATATGAGATTTGCTAAATAGGATGCGATTTAGATTTCCATTCATATCTCACGAGCAGTAAACTTAAGATGACAAGATGTGTATTCTAGAAGATAATTAAATCAGGATTTATTTTAGATTTATTTCCATATCCAAATGGGGCCTGATATGAAAAAGATGTTTCATATATGCATCAGGAGAAAGACATCTAAAGAAACCCCATATATATATATATGCAAAGTTAAGAATTTAGATCATTAAAATAGCGTAAATCCAGTAGCAAGAAAGAAGGAGATGTTGCACATGCAAGGCAGCAAGAAGAAGTAATGTAATTGTACACTTTCAAGACAAGCAGTAGGAATCTAGGTTCAACAAATGCTAGATCAACAACCAAGGATAGCAGCTCCAGCTACTGTTGCAGAGAAGAAATTAAAAAGGAGGTTGGAGCTCTTTCTCACAGTTGGGAAAAGTTGATTGGGAATTTGGAAGGAACGAAATGGGGGAAATGGGGGAGAGATAGAAAGGATTTGGGTGATATATATATAAGGTAGAGGGAATATCAATTCTTTGACAAGTGTTTTATAAAAACCCACAAACATGGCCAAGTGGAGTGGTTTTTTGGAAGTTAAGTGGAGAGAGCAAAGGGCAAGTGGAGGCTCCAACAATCTATTTTTTAATTATCTTTTTTTTGCAACCAAGCAAATTGTGTCCTTGTTTGTAGCAGAAATTGAATAATATAGTTTTTTTCTAAAAAACATCAAAATTCTCTTTACTTGACAAATTAAAATTTGACTGTATTTGCGCCTCGAGGGTCGGAATTCAACGTGCAATATCTCAATTTGATCATCTCTGAACGACGATCAAAATGAGTATAATATTGATATACTTCTGATTGAGTTTTGAACTCCCAAAATTTTTGAGATACGATTTTGGTTTGGGGTTAAATTTTGTGATTTAAAATATCAATTGACTTCTGATTGACGAACGGTCGATTCCTTAATCTTGTTTCATCGAATCGGATTTTTAGGGGGTCTCGGTTTGCTTTGCGGTTTTCGATTTTATGTTGCAGCTTTTTCGGGCATGTATTACGGTGCGTTTGATTTTTGATTGATTTCGCCCGAATGGTTTTTGATTCACGATAAATTGATTGATTTAGGTTGTTTAGCATTGACCAACTGCTTTATTGGGTTAATCAGACCCAAATCAGATCGGATTCGGGTTTGGACAGATCCGGATGTTACAAATATAAAAACCTTAAATTGACTCTCGTCCTCGAGACTCGAGTCAAGGTTTCTACATGTCTTGTTTGGATTTCATATGAACATAAAAACCTCAAAGGGTTTTGAACCCTTACAATCCCCAAAGTAGGAACAAGCCATATTCTTTTAATATGTAAATAACTAAATATACTTGTTTTAATGATTACCTGAGAAAAGTTGCGGGTATCGTACCTGCATTTCGGCTTCGGTCTCCCACGTCGCCTTTTCGACACCGTGTTGGTGCCACAACACCTTGACCAATTGAATCTCTTTGCTACAGAGCTTCTTGACAACACTATCTAGGATCTGCACTGGCCTCTCTTCATATGTCAAGTCTGGTTCCACGTCAAGATTCTTGTAACTGATGACATGGCAAGGATCGTGCACATACTTTCTCAAGTTGGATACATGGAAGATGTTGTGGATAACTGCAAGATGTGGAGGAAGGGCTACTTGATAGGCCGCTTTCCCCACTTTAGCTAAAATCTCGAATAGTCCAACATATCGTGGTGCCAGCTTGCCACGAATACCGAATCTCTGAATTCCTTTCATGGGAATAACATGAGAAATACCAAATCTCCCACCTATAATTTACAAGAATGTTATTTACATGTCATATTAAATTGAATATCTATAAGTCATATTTGAATGGATGAAGATAAGGAATTGGATTACCTGAAACTCTAAGTCTCTTCTCCGATAGTCTGCATAGCTTTTCTGGTGGCTTTGTGCCGTCAGAAGCCTCCGTCTCACAAGATCAACAACTCTCCCAGTCTCCTCCAAGAGATCTACCAAGTATAGACCATAATCACCTACCACACACCAACTGAGAAGGGTGAGACATCTCCATCCATATAGACCTTCGAATGGTACCATGCCAATACTGGAATGATAGCTGTTGTTGTATGTGAATTCCACCAATGGCAGATGGTCCTTCCAGGACCCTTTCCATTCTAAAAAGCATGTGCGAGGTAAATCCTCGAGTGTCTGTATGGTGCGCTCCCTCTGCCCATCGGTCTGCGGATGATATGCATAACTCATCTTTAGCTCTGTCTGTAGTGGTGACATGAACTGATGCCAATAGTGCGATGTAAACATCGAATCTCTGTCAGACACAACCTCTCGTGGTATACCATGTAGCTTGATAATGTTCTGCACATATAGCTTGGCAGATCTGGATGGAGTGTAAGTTGTGTTGACAGGTATGAAATGGGATGACTTGATTAACCTATTAACAACGACCCAAATGGAATCATGACCACCTAGTGTCTTTGGCAATCCCGTGACCAAATCCATAGAAATGCTCTCCCATTTCCACTCGGGAATGGGGACAAACTGTAACAACCCTGGTGGTCTCCTATGTTCAGCCTTGACCATTTGATAGGTCATACATCTACTGACATGTTGCGCTACATCGCGCTTCATTCCATCCTACCATAAATGTCGATGCAAATCACGATACGTCTTCGTACTACCAGGATGAATGGATAATCGTGAACTTTGTACCTCATCAAGAACATCTCTGCGCAAATGCTCGTTGTTGGGCACAAGGACCCGACCTGCTTTCCATAAAATGGACTCCGTTACAACAAAGTCATCAACCTCGTCCTTCACGATTCGTATGTATCTATCTTGAATTAATGGGTCTCTCTTCTGGCCTTCGATGATTTGACCCAACAAATTGATGAATCAAGGAGGTACGTCGGTAGATTGGATGTGCTCTCCTAAGGATGGAAAGCGATCAAAGTTGCAAGCACATCCCATGTGTATAGCTAGTTCGACGTACCCTCAGCATGAGCTCTCTTGCTAAGCGCATCTGCTGCAATGTTCCCTTACCGTTATGGTAAGAGATCGTGTAATCATAACCATTCAGTAGCTCAAGCCATCTGTATTGTCTCATGTTCAGCTCCTTCTGATTAAAGTTACACTTCAAACTCTTGTGATTAGTGAAAATCTAGAAGGTCACCACATATAGATAGTGGTGCCAGATCTTCAAGGAGAAGACAACTGCCGCCAACTCCAAGTCATGTGTGGGGTAGTTCTGCTCGTGCGACCTCAATTGTCGTGATGTGTATGCAATCACATGACCTCTCTACATCAGTACTGCTCCTATACCTTCTCCAGATGCATTTGTGTATGATGCATAATCCTGAGTGCCTGAAGGAAGAGCAAGAATGGGTATTGTAGTCATGCTCTCCTTCAGTATTCTGAAGGCCTTCTCGTATGAATCATCCTAAATGAATGGAACTCCCTTTTGCGTCAATCATGTCAGAGGGCTAACAATACGTGAAAATCCACTGAAAAAGCATCTATAATAGCCCACTAATATGAGGAAGCTCTAAATCTGAGTAACTGTCTTAGGCTGCTCCCAAGACATAGCTGCCTCAATCTTCACAGGATCAACTGCGATACCTGCTCCAGAAATGACATGCCCTAGAAATGAGACTGGGATAACCAGAAATCACACTTGCTCGTCCTGGCATATATCTTGTGCTCCTAAAATGTGTCCAAGACAGTCCGTAGATCATTCTCACGATACCATTCATTCCATGAGTATATGAGCACATCATCAATGAACACCACCATAAATTTGTCCAAATATGGATGGAAGATTCGGTTCATCATATACATGAAATCTGCAGGTACATTGGTTAGCCCAAACAACATCACCATAAACTCGTAGTGTCCATAGCGAGTCCTGAAGGCTATCTTCGGACTCTCGAATCCTCAGCTGATGGTAGCACAAACGAAGATCGATCTTCGAGAAAACCGAAGATCCATGGAGATGGTCGAACAAGTCATCAATATGAGGTAATGGATAACAGTTCTTCATCGTTTTCTTGTTTAGTTGCTGATAATTGATGCATAACCTCATGGATCCATCCTTCTTCTTGACAAATAGAACAGGAGCACCCCAAGGTGAAGTTCTTGGCCTCACAAATCCCAAATCAAGCAATTCCTGCAACTGCACCTTCAGCTCTCTTAACTCAGCTGGTGTCATGCGATACGGTGCCATCGAGATCAGTTGTATATCTGGTAGCAAAGTAATCTCAAACTTGATTTGTCTCTATCAGGAGGTAATCTTGGTAGCTCATCAAGAAACACATCCGGGTAGTCTGATACTACCCAGATGTCTACACCATCGTCTCATGATCAGATACTTCCCGAACAAATGGCATGTATGAATCGCATCGCACCACTTATCGACAAGTCGCTGAGCTCGCAACACTGAAATGTACTCCATTTTGGAGTCATGCAATGTGCCCTCATAAGTGAACTCAGACAAGCCTGGAATCCTGAAGACAACTATCTTCCTAAAGCAATAAGCTAGAGTATGATGAGTTGATAACCAATCCATGCCTAGAATCAAGTCAAACTCATAAAGCTGTAGGAGTATACAATCTGCGATCATCTCGTGACCGTCAATCAATATTGGCAATTTCTTGACTATCAAGGAAATAACGAACAATTGGCCACATGGCCCACGGATGTAATATGGAGAAGATATTGTCTCTGTGAGTCTACCTAAAGAAGCTAGTAGCCTCGAAGCAAGGAAAGTATGTGTTACTCCAAAATCAAATAAAACATGGAAGGGTCAACCCAAGATTGAGACCATACCTTTCACTACAGTAGCTGCAAAATGTGCCTTCTCCTCGGTCACTACGTGTAGTTGACCCTGCCTGGCTGGTGCGGTATTGGAACCTGCCACACTCTGTGTCTGTCTCTGTTGTTGCCTCCTGAAATTGGAGTTCCTACCACCGAAACTCCTTGAACGTTGTGCCTGAGGCTGTGAATGTGAAGGCTGTGGCTGAGGCTCACCGGATCTCTGGGGACACTGATGCCGGTAATGTACCCACTCATGGCATAAGTAACATCGGACCGACTGCGTATATGGAGTGGTCATGTCTTTCCTCCGAGGCGGTCCTGCTGGGGTTATGTCTGCTCGCTGCGACCTAAATGGTCGAGCGGAATCTGTGCCACGACCCGTAAGTGCTCCTCCTAAGGTAGTCGATGGAGAAGAGAGAGCACTGCCTGAGAATTTCGAACCTACAGGTCGAAAATGCCTAGCCGATCTCTGCTGCTGAAATGGTCGACAAATCAGCCCAAAAAGATCGCTGTGGTTTATGCGCTACTCCAGACGAGCTACCAAATCATCGCTCTCAGATATCCTCAAACCTCTCCGTTGCGTCAGTGGCCTCGGAGATAGTAGTGATATGCAATCCAACCAACTTCTCCTGCACCTCCTCTTGCATACCTCTGATAAACATTTCCAGATTCTCCTCTGGAAATGCGGTACCTGCTGGAGTGTGTCAAGACCGCCCGGTGTATCTGACGATTTAGTATCTAGCTGTCATACAACCCTGACGAAGCTCTATAAACAAACGGCGCTGGGAATCTTTCTACTTCACAGAAAAGAAGTGGGACCTGAACCTCGTCTCGAAATTGTCCCATGTAAGCTCATGGCCCAACTCAGAAACTACAACATCCCACCATCTCTCAGCAATATCTGTCAGTGAGTACTCTATGAAAGATAGCAACGTATCTCGTGGCACGTGAATCATCCTCAACACCTTCATTACCCTCTTCAGCCACCACTCAACAACATCTGACGTACCGGTGCCCTAAAAAATGGGCACAATGGCCTGCTGGTAGGAAGTGAAGACCGAATGGTGCCTGTGAATGACAGAGTACTCGCGTACATCCTCATATGCAAAGTCAATAGGGTCTTGTTCCTTGTCTAAGTCTCCATCCTCCTCAGCTCTATACTCTGATATCTCCTCAAGTAGATCATCGAAATGTGGTTGTTATACCTCGACTGACTGAGGTTGGTCCTGTCTGGTCCCATCCTTAGATGGATGGTATGTGAAATCTGACAACTCCTCAAATCTCATCTCTATATCAGTCTGTCGATCTACGATCTCAGTCTGCTGTGCCGGAATATGGTCCTGCTGGCCTCTCATAGCAGCCTGCTGCTGCTGAAGGTCGGTGAGAGCAGTCAATATGCGTGCTAGATGGTCAGTCGTCTCCTGGCCTGGTCGGGAAGCCATGCCTCTGCATGAGAACCATTTTTAGTCATAAAAGTACCATTCGCTGATACCAAACTATGACACCCTAGGATCCGGATGCCCGTTACATCGCATTTGCATTATTCATTCACATGATCGCACAAAGCGTGAAAATTAGGGAATTTTTTTATTTCTCTCGCGTTGATGCTCCATATGACATTCACATTTATTGTATCATCACAGAACAACACACCAACAAGAGCCACCAACTTTTCTTTTCATTAATTTTCATATATATATATATATATTTACAACATGTACATGAAGCTGACGGTATATTCACATATCCCAACATCAGACTGAAGAGGAAATGACATACACGATATAACAGAACAAAAGTTGCAACAAAAGAAGCTGAACCAAAAGATACCGTACCGTCTAGTATATACACGATCTCCTGAAGTCATCAACAACTACTGAGCAACAGACTCCTTGCCCGCCAAAATATGTTAGGAAGAAGAGGTATCAGCGAGCGCTGGTACACCCATGATTCATATTATAAAATAAGCATGTATTTAATATGGATACAAAAGAAATAAGTAGAAAGGCATAATAATAAAAATTGCAACTACTTGTTTGAGAAAGAGTTTTCATGCTACAGTAATAGATATTTAAAGTTTTCCCATTTCGCATGTATTTCACATTATTATGCAGTAGTTAATGACATACACATAATTTCCGCAATTGCGTTATAGCCTTATATATTTTTCTGTAATGTTGATGACTCATATTTATATATATACATATAGTCATTAATCTCGTGTTATATGGAAGACTAAAAATGAAGTTTTATAATGGGGATGATTTAGATTTTTACTTATTCTTGACTCTATTATAATTCTTAAGTTTAGTGGATAGTTTGTGGTCTTAGTCTTTGTATAACCTCACACTATGTCTCTAAGACGTGAATAATGCCTTAAGGTTGGGGTGCCTCCGTACGCATGCGGGGTTGTATAATGCATCCTAACTAAGTTCCCAACACATCCACTAGCTTATGGGGATTTCGAATCCAACTTTAGTCACTTTCTTCCAACTCAACTTTGATTGTAACTCCTCCAGTCCTCAACTGTGACGGTCTCAAATGTAACTCTAGATGATTTAGATGTAGACAAGGATGGTTTGGATCTAGAATCGTCAAGTCTGCTAGCGAAAGTAAGCAAAACTGAAATGATGGGATAGCTTATAAAAAGGCTCTTCCGTCTCGCCCTTTTATTGGAAGTACGATCCAATAAAGGGAAAGATTTACTCCAAAACTACGCCCCTAGATGGGTGAGAAAGACTCTCCGGAAAAGTCGCTCTAAAAACTAGTCCGACCGGTAACATGAAAACGAGCTCGTATAAAAAATTGAAAATCGAGGATCCCCCACATGGATATCCTAAAATAGAGGGTCAACGGAACTGGTCAAAAGTCGGGATCCCAACAAGACGTAAAACACTACAAGCTTGCGTAAAAATCGTGAAAAAGACTGGGATCCTAGATCCGCGCACTAAGCGGCCGCTGCCCTAACTAGGCTTCCTATCTCCTGCCTAGTTAAGGGTCACCGCATCGTGGCACGGTCAGGTGTAAGGGCACCATAACCAGTACAAATATCGATCATCATCGATTCTTACTAACCAGTTATTTAAGTTATTTACTTTACTTAGGTAAATAGAGAATTGGAAAGTTGTGATTCTAGCTTGTTTTTATAAAACTATCAGTACACACTTCTTGCTTGATACAATAATATCAAGTAGAATCATCTCCATGTATTTTGAGTTGTAACCCAAGGTCAGCTATGTACTTAGAAGAACCACGATAAAGATCAAAGCTATAATCAGGACATAATGGATATGTTATTGCACCTGAATATAATACTATGTTTTTCAAGAAAAGATTCACGAGGTGAAACTATTATTCGACCTAGTGATTAAAAAAATATATTTCATTAGAAACTAAATATTGTAATTAGGTAATGGGATTAGAAGTTGTATTTGATTTGAAATAAATGAAATCTTACTGTATGAGTGATGCTTAAAAAATGTTGTAGAAACAGGGAATTGTGAATTGTAACTGCTCGTCTAGTTATGTTAAAATATTTTACATAATTTTATTTAAGAATATATGTATGTATTTGTGTGTACATACATACATACATATATATATATACTGCCCCCGCTTTATTTGGGCAAATTTTTTTATTTTTTTTGAAAAATAACACCATGTACATTCATCCCTATATCCCTCCTATATATCATTCGAATTTCGTCAGAAACAGAGACTCCTACGGCCTCCATCCGGACAGTAATTTTTTAACGGTAACGGAATTTTTTTTAAATCGATACCATCGAGATGGAGGCCGTAGGAGTCTCTGTTTCTGACGAAATTCGAATGACATATAGGAGGGATATATGGATGAATATACATGGTTTTATTTTTCAAAAAAAAAATAAAAAAACGCCTAAAAATGGGGTGGGGGCAGCCCCATTTTTTCCATATATATATATATATATATGGTATTTGAATTTACATATACTCAACCAAAACTAAGGATTAATTATCCTGACTTTGCAATAAAGAAATCCCAGTCCCATTTACACCCTATCTTACCTAATGAATGTCTAAGTCCATAAAATCCTGATTCCATGATCTTTTTAAATGCAAGACCTGCATGCAGAAAAAAAATCCAGTAAATTTATTATAGATCCTAAGACTTACGTTAAACGATTCTCACATATGTTTTTGTAATAATAACAGTAAAGATATGAGATTTGCTAAATATGATGCGACTTAGATCTCCATTCATATCTCATGAGCAGTAAACTTAAGATGACAAGATGTGTATTCTGGAAGATAATTAAATACATATTTATTTCGGATTTATTTCCATATCCAAATGAGCCCTGATATGAAGAAGATGTTTCATATATGCATCAGGAGAAAGACATCTAAAGAAACCCCATATCTATGCAAAGTTGAGAGTTTAGATAATTAAAATAGCGTAAATCCAGTAGCAAGAAAGAAGATGTTGCACATGCAAGGCAGCAAGAAGAAGTAATGGAATTGTACACTTTTAAGACATGCAGCAGGAACCTCAGCTTCAACAAATGCTGGATCAACAACGAAAGATAGCTGCTCCAACTGCTGTTGCAGAGAAGTAATTAAAAGGGGGACTGGAGCTCTTTCTCACGGCTGGGAAAAATTGATTGGCAATTTGGAAGGAACGAAATGGGGGAAACGGGGGAGAGATAGCAGGGATTTGGGTGATATATATATATATATATATATATATATATATATATATATATATATATATATATATATGGATTGGGGAGCCTACACCCATGTGTAGGTAACTTTCCTACACCCACCTCTTGTTCCTTAATTTTTTTTGATTTTTTCGAAATGGATCTTTAGGGGATTTACGTAGAATATTAAATGAAACATGTGTTTCAAATTTCATGTAAAATAAACATTCCTAACAATTCCATCGGAAGGGGTCGATTTCAGCAAATCTCAGACCGTCAAAATTTGACTGTCATGATGGATAAGTTAGAAGTCTGGAAATAAGTTGAAATTTGAATGACGATATGGTGATATAATATGATCTAAATCCCCCAAGGAATTATTTCAAAAAAAATAAAAAATTTCGAGGGAACAAGAGGTGGGTGTAGGAAAGTTACCTACACATGGGTGTAGGCTCCCTTTTCCCATATATATATATATATATATAATATATATATATATATATATATATATATATATATATATATATATATAGGGGGCCCTTCTAATGAGGTGGGTCTTTCCTGAAATTCAGAAAGCCACTATCAAATTTGTAAATTACGTAACAATTTTGTAAATTTAAACTACATATTGTAAAATACTGACGATTATACAATTATGTAAAATACTGACGATTATACAATTATGTAAAATATATCATCCATATTGTAACAAACATTTAATGTCAAATATAGTAATATTTTCATAAATTTTTCATGATATACATATTATATTAATATTTAATATTAAATTTAAGGAGTTAGAATGTGTAGAATAAATAGAATAAATGTTTAAATTGACGTGGCTTTCCATGCATCCAGGAAAGGTGCACCTCATTTGAAATATTTCCTATATAGGGGGATATATAAATATATATATATATATATATATGGGGGTGAGGGAGTATCAATTCATTGACAAGGGTTTTAAAAAAACCCACAAACATGATCAAGTAGAGTGGTTGTTGGAAGTTAAGTGGAGAGAGGCAAAGGGGTAAGTGAAGGCTCATGGAATCTGTTTTATTTATTTAATTAATTAATTTTATTTTTTTTGCATCGAGGAAACTGTGTTTTTGTCTGTAGCAGAAATTGAATAATATATTTAAAAAAACATCAAAATTCTCTTTACTTGACAAACTTAAAGTTGACTGTATTCGTACCTCGAGGGTCATAATTCGATGCGCAATATCTCGATTTGATCGACTCTGAACGACAATCAAAATGAGTATAATATTGATTACTTCTGAACGGGTTTTGAACCCCCAAATTTTCGAGATACGATTTTGATTTGCGGTTAAATTTTGTGAGTTAAAAATATCTAATGACTTCTGATTGACGAACGATCGATTTCGTTGATCTTGTTTCGTCAAATCGGATTTTTAGGCAGTCTCAGTTCGCTTCGCGGTTTCCGAATTTACGTCACGGCTTTTTCGGACACGTATTATGATGCGTTTGCTTTTTGATTGATTTTTGCCCGAACGACTTTTGATTCACGATAAATTGATCAATTTAGGTTATTTAGCATTGAATAACAACTTGATTGGGTTAATCAGACCCAAATCGGATCGGATTCGGGTTTGGACTCTGGATGTTACAAATATGTTTGAACATATCAAGATTGTGTCCATGGAACAAAATACGGATGCATAGTAACATCAATTTCATTGATGCGTGAGGGTAATGTAATGATAGAATAACACTTGTGTTTGGAGGACATGGAGGACATCGAAATTTAAAGGGTTTATCAGTGCAAAGATAATGTACTGGTGCAACAGACTCAACAAGTATACATGAGTGAGTTTACGCTTGAAACTACACATTGTAACATTATATTTAATTATTACAACCTAACTTGATAGAAATAAAAAAATTGACAACTTCTTCCAGCTTCTTCATGCTCTATAACTCATTTTACCGATTTGAATAATTTTGATTAGTGTATAACCCTTAAGATACTCTGAGATGAACGGTAAGAATAATCGTCATATCTATAACAAGTGTCATTTTAAGAGACACATAAATAGAATATAGAAAGCATAAAAATCGTCACCCCCATCCTTTTGTTACAAGAAAAAAACATACTAGATAGAATAAGTAAATAAGCACAATTTCATAAAGAAATCAATTTTGTTAGAAAGCTAAAAAACTAAATTAAAATCAATTAACCAGAATTAGAGAATGTATGTGGTCATTATAGCCTTGAAATGAAAAGACATTGATAGTACAAATCATATAGTATAGTGCTAAATAGACTTCATGGATTTATTGGATTAAAACAAAATAACAACATATTATCAGGTTTGTGATGCTTCGAGGAGCTAGTATCACCACCGAGTTGAAGGAAGTAGCAAAAAGTTGTTGCTTAAAGGTCATCCCCTGAATAGAGTTCGTTGGTTAGATGTCTCTAAACGGTAGGTGGATGGTTCCAATATCTTCATGTTTGAATGTACATAAGAATCTGGAGAATCAAATGAAGGAAAATTTGACCTCACACATCACAAAATGCAAAAAAAGGGATTATATCCGAATGAAACAGGGAGCTTATCATATGAAAACCATTTCTATATCATTTTGTGAACCATACAAATAAAAGAACAATACTTTTTGATGCATGTAGTCTCTAGCAGAAGAGACCTATGGAATTGAGTCCGATTCGACGAGATGCACTCGTATACATGATGATGAATTGTGTCTCTTGCGTATTCGAGAGAGACAATTCTATCTTGATTTCATCTCCATATATATGGTGATCAAGAGATGATCACAATGGTCTCCTCACACATAGCCTTCATCTCATGAATTCTCCTTCATTACGAGCACGAGGCACAAAGAAGGTGGATACTCTTTTTATTGGGAAAGGAAACATGGAGATAGATCAAGTAAACGGCATGGCCAGAAGTGGAGGAAGGAGGGGATGGGGGTGGACGACCGTAGCGAGAAAGAGTAGAGGCTATTAGGCTTCTCTTACGCCTCTTCTTTTCTCTTGAGATGAGCTATAATAGAGTCCATCCTCTCTACGTATGTAGAGAGAGGACATGTAGCAATGAGAGAAGGAGAGAGATTTTTCATTCGTTTGCACGCATAATAGGAGTTGGTGGAGATAATTGATTTTATTCAATTATATCTTTACAAATTATACCAATTATATCATTAAGATAGTTTGCATATTCTCCATAAATTTATGATTCATATTCATAGTACACCATCACAATTAAAATGTAATTCATTTATATTTAGTTAATGAAGAATATGGATCTAATTCACATTAGCATTAATTTTATATATGAATCATATTTGTATAATCCTAATATTAAACATGAATCATATTTACATTATCCTAAACATTAATTATGAATCATATTTTCATCACTACAAGAATATACAGATAATGTGAGAACGAATGTAGTCTCATTCTGCTCACATTATTTTTGTAGTGTGGTCGTTTTAGCCGTGTGCGACTACATGTCATCACAAGTACGATGGTCGCATATGTAGGCCCACAAATGTGGTTACGACCACATTATGGTCGTATTGTGGTCGTAGCATGCGGGCATTTTGGCCCCCCATGCTCGTAATTGTTGTACCAACATATTAAAAAATGCGGAGTATGCGACCACATAGGGGAGTACATGTAGTCACATTTTCTGATTTCATAGAAAAAACTAGTACATGGTTTAGTTTCGTTGATCATTTCCCACTTCCCTCGTTGTTACGTATACATGTAGAAGCATACAAAAATCATACATGTACAAGAATACCATAATTCTATAGAATCCACATCCACATTCAAGCACGACATTATATCACAAGTACATTCTCAACTTATATTACATTCTCAACTTATATCAGAAGTATATCCTCATTGAACTTATCCACATTCACATACGCAACACATGTATATCACAAGAACATTCTTAACTTAAAACCATAATGTTAATGACAAAGAGTTGTGAAAACTACACTTTAAGTTACAAGAATACTATATAATGTACATAAGTGTCATATCTTTCACTTCCTCCATCTGTGAAGGATCCCCTGCCCCTTATCTTGTCATCTCTCCATTTGCCTCTCCCTCTTAGCTCTCTCCTCCGCTTCTACATCCCTCTCGTAGATGACGACTCGACGATGAACCAATTGTTGCATCTTGATCCTAGGTTGATCCTCATATTCATTGTCATCTTCGTACTCGTCACTCTCATCATCGTGATGGTCGAAAGCCTTCTTTCCACCCTGATGAGTACCCTTATATTTTAAAAATACATTAGTAACACTATCATGCAATGTAATTAAAATATGACATATGTAATATTACCAAGCAACAAATAGAGATTCTACGACATGAAGTCTATTCTCCACACCACTCATAAAGTTCAAAATACTCTCAATATTGGTGGAGATCTTGCTAATATGTGGCAGGTCTAGAGGGGGTACCACAGATAGCTACGTACGCTATGATAATGGTGGACCATATATACTTGTGGTATTGTAAGTGTCACAACTAAACTCCACTAAGAATTTGGGATGGATCCCCGCAAGGCTTGCCGACAGTTGGGCCCAACCCGTGGTCCACCAATTACTTCTTGCCAGGCCTTAACTTCATATAGTATGTGATCCTCGTTAGAAAAGGAGTCATACTTCTCCACAAAGAGCTCTTTCTAGGGATCCTACATGTAAAGACACCTTTTAGTAATGTACACTTAAAGTTTTCTATTCAACAATTAAAACATGTGAACATCCAAGAAGCACTCACCACCATAGCATGGGCTTCTTGTATGGATCATTGATCGCCTTGCATGTGGGTCTTCGCCTAACATTCCTTGTCTCATGTTGTGCAACCACATGCTTTGTCACAAAGATTGAAATTAACAATCGAATTTAAGTTAGTGAGATTATAAATTGTGATGAATACATACCAATTCATCCCTCGCTACTCTAAAGATCTTGGCATCGCTATTAGATTTGATATCTTACTTCCCTCTGTTGGTCCTTCCCACAAAAGAATGCCTCCCAAAATCCTCAGAAGTGAGGAGATCACAATATCGACTCCATCTGTTTGGAGAAAATATGTCATGATGTCAAACACTATACGAAAAATAACAATGAGCAAATTAATACCTAATACCTCTCAAAGTGCACGAAGATGGGAAGAATTCATATGCCCTCTCTCGGTTAATCTAGCCATCCAGCTTGGGTAATGCAACCTTTCTTGCCCTATAAATGCTATTTCTTATCATGTTATTGTTTAGGTGAGTTAAAGGGATATGAAACATCTTTTGAGTGTTCTCGAGGCAAATGTCATAGGTGTTTTGCATTTGAAAAATATTATTATTAAATATATACGAGTCAAAAAAATAGTCAAATAGATATGAAATAAATTTACTTACATCGACACCGTCCAAGATCCTCTACTGGTTCGATAGACTCATACGAATCCATATGTAGTCCTCACAATATTGGAATCTCTTCCAAGCCTCGCATAGCTCTAGGCTCCACATATTGGAGTAGGTGCGTGGGCACCTCCATCCTAAAGAGATGCAGTTCCAAACAAATGTACTCATCTCTGTGTCCCATGATACATTAATTGTAAGAGGAAATAAACACCATAACATATCAAAATATATTTATAAAACAACAATAATGTGTGGCTTTAAAATATGAGTTATTTATACAAAACATTTATTACCTCACCGTGTGATGGAGACACTCGGCCGCTATCTCGTGAACCACCACGTTTGCCAGAGCCGCCTCTCCCTGAGGAAGAGTCACCTTCTCTCGTGATTGCTATCACTACAATGAATAGAATTTAGGAAATTAGCATTGAATGACAAATTTTAATGAGAAAAAAATAAAAGTTTAATAAGATATGAGGTTCCTAGCGTTCACTAATCCATTACCCGAGGAGTATTGAAATTTATTGTGGATGTTCATATTTAGAAATCAATAAGCCTTCAAAACGTGACCTTCTTTTAAGACATCGTTGATGTCAATGTACATTCTTGAGTCATCCTTCTTAATACATTTAAGCGATCATCTCTTTTTTGCTTTTACCCACTTGAGGCACGTAACATATCTGCTCAACCTGAAAAGTTAAAACAAAGAGCTCAAACCTTCTTATATATCTACTGAAAATTACCTCAACTATATCATGATGTGAGTCTATGTCAACTCCTTGTTATGGATCAAACCAATCACAAGAAATAAGTAGAGAGGATTTGGTGATGGCATGTTATAATCCAATTCAATCACCTCTCAGAGAATCCACATCTTTATGTTGTCCTCACCATAACAAGATCCGATACCAAACCACTTGATTTACATGTGGACAATCCTTTATCCCCTTTCAGTGAGTGGAATCTTGATCCATTAGTATGGAAACCATTAAACGATTTATCCGCATAATACGACCCAAGAAGCGAAATCATATAACATTTTTTGCTCTATCACTGGGTTGAATGATACAACACACTCTCTAAATCACATTACAAACGTCTTCCGAAACTCTTCGATCACCTCACTTTTGTTGAATGTCATATTATCTGTCGATATCCAATTCCTATACTCTCTACATTATTAAAGAATACATTCAGATTTTACATTTCATATATGTGTCTACTTTCCGAAAATACGTACTCAACATATGGTGAAACTTCCTCTGTATTGTACAAAACATATATCTTGCCTTTTTTTTTTCATGGTGAGTCATCATACAAGTCCTTTTTCTAAATGTCTCCTATCAGTGTTTGACACGTGGTTGTTGTTGGATATTTTACAATGAATTTCCATTTGGACTTATTGCATCATTGTTAAAAGATTTCTCCTCTTGGAGGTTGACAAGTGGAAAGATTACACGTAGCTTACATGGTGGACAAGGATGAGGCTCCGTGCCTTGCTACTGGGTTACCTGCTGTTGGGATTTCTTTTCCTAATTCTGTTTATTTTGCTGGAGTTAGTAAATTTAATGCTGATGAATTTTCTCCAATAATTTTTGGGAAAAATCTGAGTTAATGAAAGCAACTGATGATAATCGAGAACCCCCAAAAAACAGATGAAGTATTGTGCTTCTGCTGCCAAAAGTACCCACTTTACTCCTCAAATTGTTGATTCTCTCCCTATCAGAGAGACAAATTTTGTTGATAGAAATTTTGTGATTGAAATCACTGAAGAAGAAATTAATGTGCTCAGAAACCTTTCTCAGATTCTCTGGTTGTGCGATTTCCAAAGTCTAGAGCAGAACTTCTGGATTTCCAAAACTTCTTGAAAGGTTCTCACATGATGGAGAAATTTCTCTGGGAGATATGGATGCTAGACATATTTTAATTTGATTAGAAGAGAAGAAAGATTTTATCATCTCTCATGCTTTGGGAGATATGAAATATAAAAATGAATGGGTTTCCTTGATAAGGTGGTCACCTTACTTTCGACCAAATCTCAGGAGTACCCAATGTCCTATATGGATAGGCCTTCCTGGTCTAAATGTCCATCTTCATAACCCTGGGATCATTAAGTCCATTGCACAAGTAATAGAGAAATATATTTGTGTGGACAAGAATGTCATTGAATTCACAAGGCCAGCTATGTGAGAGTGTATGTAGAAATTGACCTCTTAAAGCTATTGGTTGATCATGTGGTGATCAAAATGGGGCTCAATCCTTCAACCAAATAATAATCTATGAAAGAACGCCCAAATTTTTTTCATTATGTTAGCATATTTGAGCACACTCAAGAAAACTGTAAAAAGAATAAGAATGGAGGAGATGTGAAGGGAAAGGAAATAGATGGTGCTGGTGGGATTTCGTAAAAAGTTTGGAGGCCAGTCCTCTCACATCAAGGAGAGGATATTCAAGCTAAGCATCCAAACAATCAAGAAGAACCCGATCATCACCAACATCAACAACACAAAGAGATGCCAAATGAAATTCCTTTGTAGAAGCATGATGGGAATGAGTAACTTTAGCAACAGCAGGATTCAGACTTGATGCTTGCTGATCATGTTGGTATACCTCATCTGTAGGAAAAGTTAATACAAAAAAAAACCAAATGCTTTCTGATCATACTATAAGCTTGGAGCGAGAGCAGCAGGGTGAACTGAACCTACATTTTTCAGCAGCAAAAGATACATACATTAGATAAAGGGAAAGGTATTTTAAAGGAAGTATTTAATCCTCCAATTGGTGCTAAGAAAGATGGTGCTCTTATAATAAAAGATGGGGAAGGAAGGCAAGAGTTGTGCAAAGAAATTGCTGCATGATTTCCCTCCAAGCCCCAGTTCTTCCAGCCTCAGGAAAAGGATAAGGATGATGATGAGTGGAAGAAAGTGGATTACAAAAAGAGAGGGAAGAAGAACATGGATCCAGGCAAAAAGAACAAACCAATCCCTCAGAAAATTGAAGAAATAAAGACTACATAATCTTATGCTCCATTGCTTATACATATGGAAATTGAGACGTCATTACAATCACAGCATGAAAAGCATCTTGCAATCAAGGAAACCGAAGTTGAAGTTTTAGCTATGCAGAAGCTACATCAGCAATAATTATTTGATGAAGATGAGTTACACCAGAGGTAAACAAGGGCCATCACGAGGAGATGAATCTCAGAGCAAAAAAAGCCTCATACCAACCATTTAAAGATGAGGAGTTTCAACACAAGCATCTAGAGATAAAGACTAAAGCAGCTGGAGTCCATTCTAAAATTCCACAAGGTGAACTCCAACATTCTGGACCGAAAAGAAGGTGATTGATTCAAAAGCTGCCCTGTTGTATGAACTTCAACAAGATTCCTTGAAAATCCAAAAGAATTCGGAGAAGAAAGTAGAGGGGAAAGATTCTCGGTCAATTAAAAATTGTTGGAGTATTTGTTATGTGCGCATATTGAATTGTAACAGGGTAAATGGATCCTGGAGAAGATCCATTTACCCCATCCAGTGTTTAGTCCCACATCGTCTAGTGGAGGGACTTGGAGGCTCTGGGAAGGCTATATAAGGAGCCCCAGACCTCCTGTATCCATTGAGAAAGTCAATAGACAAACACACCCCATTTGAGGGCTTCTCCCGTGGTTTCATCCCGCTCCTTAAGAGGCTTTTGATTTTGATTTTTCCATTTTTTTTGTCAAAATATACAAGTGTATTACAAATATATGTGTATTTTACAAAAAAAAATTCTCAATTTTTACCCACCGCGTAATTATTGTATAGTATATACAAAAATACGTGAAATTACGAGCTATGTGTAAAGTATATATGTAATATATACCCACGTCCCCCTATACATAGCGTGTGCTATGTCCTCAGAGCACAAAAAGTGAGCAAAAAGACATAGCTCGTGCTAAGCATAGGAGAGCTAAAATAGCATAAATGTATAGAAGTCGTTCCGCCCTCCTATACTTAGGCTCTGACAGCCTAAGTGTAGAAGAAGATCAAAAACGGGGCGGACGAGGTTAAAAGGGGAAATGGATGAGTATATATACATGATGGGCATCGGTCCCCCCTATACTTAGGCTCTGGTCGGCCTAAGTATAGAACAGGAGTGAGCATGAGGATCGATGCGATCTGGAGGATGTACAACGAATAGTACACAGACTCGAAACACTCTCCCACCCGTACTTAGGATTTGGTCATCCTAAGTATAGTCGTAGATGGAAATATATTAAGCTGGGGTGAGTGATTAGAGTCGCGGGAGAGAGAGAAAGAATATACACGAATGGAGGGTATATACAAGGATCGCGCTCTGAATCTTTTAGATGTTGCTGATGGCCAGAGCTCACTGTTGTAAGGCCTCATGCGCAGCTCTATGTGTATTCATTGAGTCTGTCTCGCGTATGAATACAATCTCCTCAACATGGACTAACTGTTCATTGGGTTTGGCGAAGTGCTTCAGCAGTTGTCCATTGACTAGGAATGTTTGTGCTCCATATGTGAGATCTGAGATCTCTACGCATCCACTATCATTCACAACACGGACTATGAATGGACCCGTCCACTTGGATTTCAGTTTGGCTTAGAAAACCTTTAGCCTCGCATTGAACAACCATACCTTCTGTCCAGGAACAAAGGTCTTTCGTCTGATATATCTATCATGCCAATGCTTTACTTTGTCCTTGTACACCAAACTATTGTCGTATGTTCGGTTTCTGACTTCCACAAGCTCATTCAGATCCATCTCTCTCTGTTTCTGTCCTAGGTGTGTGTTCCAATTGACCTTCTTGATTGCCCATTCTGATTTGTGCACTAATTCTGCGAACAAATGGCACGGCTTCCCAAATACCATCCTGAATGGGGAGGTTCCTAACGGTATCTTATAAGCTATCCTTTAAGCCCATAGGACTTGATCTAAGATCTGAGACCAGTCCTTCCTGTCTGGGTGAACAAACTTTTGCAGTATGGTTTTCACCTCCCTATTCGATACCTCAGCTATCCCATTGGTCTGTGGGTGGTAAGGACTAGCGACACGGTGTTCGATGTCGTAATCCTTCAAGAGCTCCTCTACATGTCTGTTTATGAAGTGGCTACATCCATCTAATATCTGAAGGATATGGTTAGATCCTCAAGCGCATCACGGAAGCGTAAGCGTCGTATCGAATACGACGAAGAACGACTAGTCGCACTAGTTGTTCTATGCAGCGGAAATTATAAAATTTTCTTGCGACGAAACCATATGATCCAAGAACACTTCTTGGATCGTTT
Organism: Ottelia alismoides; assembly: GCA_037367405.1. Classification (NCBI taxonomy): domain Eukaryota; kingdom Viridiplantae; phylum Streptophyta; class Magnoliopsida; order Alismatales; family Hydrocharitaceae; genus Ottelia; species Ottelia alismoides. Next base: position 142,792 of record JAZKJV010011529.1, on the reverse strand, counting down.
CGTCTAAACCACAAACAAGTAATAGGATTACCTCTTGAAGCGTGGTTGCGATCGAGTTTCTAAACGAAGAGACCTCCTGTCTCAAGTCCGATCCGACGGAGGAGACGCTTGCGAGCGCGGGGATGAACCGCGTGCTTCTCGCAATCCATGTTGATGATCCAAGCGGTGGATCTCCTGATCTCGACACACGAGATCCGACATCTTCTTCACGAGCGAGGCGCACCGAAGGAGACGGAGATCCACGAGCAAAGAGTCGGGAAGTATAACGACGACGCTGCGGTGATGAAGAACCTCTCTAGGGCATCCATGGTAGACGGCCATGAGAGGGAGAGAGAGAGAAAGAGAGAGAGAGAGAGAGATTTGTTATCTCAACTATTGTGTATAAAGAAGAGCAAAGGGGTGCCTCTCTTTTTATAGCTTTTTGGGATCCATGGATCTCAATCCATGGGACAACACAAATCCAATGGTCCTCATTGATTGTGTTTCTTTTAATGGCTAAGATTTATGTTGGTAAAAACCAACAACAATTATTTGTTGTCTTTGAAATAAATTAAATATATTGAAAATCAATCAATATATTTCAATATAAATCAAAGCAACAAACATGGAATATCTTGGAAAAGAATCAAGCCTCCTTCCATGTATAGAGTGGACGGCCACCAATTCGGAGAGCCCAAATTGGCCGTCCACTCCATGTATGGAATGGATCCTTTTTATTCCAATTATGCTTAGATCTTATATCTCACATAATATCCCACATATACAACAACTTTTGTTGCAAATTATTCTACAAAAATAATTCACAATTATTTTGTAGACATTGCAATCTTGCCATTAAAAAAATTGTGAATCATATTCACAACCCAAAAAAATGTGAATTACATTTTCAATTAATTGTTCAATGTGAATCCAATTCACATTAACATTTAATTAACAAATGTAAATTACAAATAGCTCTCTCTTATATATTATAAATCACATTTATAATATATATGGCTAATATGGATATTGCTATCCATATTATTCATATCCATGATAATTAAATCACATTTAATCATCTTGGATCTCTATTCTCTTGTGCCCAAATAATATGAATCACATTCACATCATTTACATCTTTGACAATTAAATCACATTTAATTATCTAAGATAAATCTCCTTATAATATGAATCAAATTCATATTATTCATGATAATTAAATCACATTTAGTTATCCATTTTCTGAATGCTTGGATACATAATATCAACAATGAAATTATCCTAACCCTTTCAAGGATAATGCGCTTTCTCCGCGAATACTTGGAGATAAGGACAGGGCGATTGTATTGTTCCACGTATAGTGACTTGGATATTGAGATCATATCTCAAATCCAGATCGCGGGCCTCCCATAGATGCTTGATTAAATCAAGACCGCAAATCTAATCTTCTCATTGCATCTGAATCACATTCAGATCAATGTCTAATATTTGGACCAAGTTCAGATTATTTCTCTACTGAGAGGAGTCACTAAAATTCAGACCCGTTTCATCACTCCCTAGGAATGGAAGCGTCATCGTTATACAAACGTTTATGATCACATCACCCTCAGGTATTCCCAATACATGTACATCCTGCATACTGGAAGACTCAAAATAAACCTGAAGCATTAGATAACCTTTATACTGTCTACTTCGTGGTTTTATCAGTAAGTTTCTCATTCGATCATTGGAAGTTGGTATCGATCATATACTTTCCAAAAGCATATATCATACCTAGGTCTTGATCATATACTTTCCAAAAGTATATATCAAACCTACAAATTCAGTCAAGCTTCCAAAGCGAGACGACCGTGCACGGAATTTGATTCTTCCCAATATCTCATGAGTGAGCTCATGCCTTCCGGTTTATAATGAACCTGTATGATCCCTTTGAGAAATCGTATTACTCATATGCCCTTATATGCATACCAGCGCGCCGGTGTATAGACTTTGGTTAGGTCATCAACCTATTGGTCTGCCAAATGTACATACTCAGACATATAGTAACACATTTGTCTCCGATCAGAGGATGCGTGCCTATATCATGACAACATATGATATAGGACTTTGGTTATCTCGATCTCGTTAAGTCAACTCTTTGACCTAACTAATCTGACACCTCCGAATCTCTATTCCTATGCAGAGGACCTGCATCAAGAGGTCGGTCAGATATCAGCCTTTAGAGATAAGGATTGCCATCTCCTACTCAGGCTGGAGATCATCTCTTAACAATCATTTGACGGTGCTTGATGAGTACTCAATCTAATCCTTTAGATATTCATCCAAGCACCAGCCTCTATGATTCAATAGTTGAATCAACAGCTGTATGATTATTAAGATGGCCATGGTATATAAGCCTAATTGTACTACGGGACCTATTATGCAAATTATTCATTCTTCATTTCAGATCAGGGAATAATATTTGTAATAACATTTTTTGCATAATGGCTCGCCGTGGGCTCGCATGTCCAATAATCTCCCACTAGCCCAAAGAGCCATTAATGGGCTAACCATTTAAACCCGCACTCATGTGACAATCATAGGCTATTTAGAAAATAGCTAGGTAAGCTGACCAGTCACTCTGTTCCTGCGAGACTATGCCAAGTCCTTTTACGGCACTTGCATATCCCCAATAACAGTGCTCGCATTTAATGCGAATGTTGCATTTCATGCAACCAATACTCAATCTTGTTAAAGCTATTATAGTGTCCTTGACATTATAGCTTAATAATTGTTATAACCGATATTTCCATAATCCTTATCAAAATACCCTTATTCCTGGAGATCTCTATCTCCAAAGGTATCCAAAGTTAAGACCTTTTAGATCACTATCTATATAGTCTTAATTTATTGAAGACTATCTCAAAAATAATGTCTTCTTTGAAGATAATGTTATTTCTGCAATCAAGTGTTTTATCTCCATAGTAGAATTAGTAACACTTTACTACTCCCACTGTATGGTAGATATCTGGCTTCTGTACACATTCAACATATACTCAGCTTCTCGTAACTAATGCACAAGTGCAAGTAGTTCTAGCATTCACTTCCTCAACTCTTTAAGGTGCTATCCCTTTAGACAGGTCAGAACCATATCTTAAGGGATGGAAGCCTTTCTTGAAATTTTCCAAAAATGGAATATGTTCAAGGTGTACTACTATTGTGACAATCCCAATATCCTCTTCTCTTTGCTTCTGAACACCTTCAGAACTAAGATCGGAGAGGTATCCTTGAGATCATATCTCAAGTTATGAAACAACCAGATTAGAAAACACTTATTATTATCCTTATATCATTATAAATGCTTAGGATATTATCTATATTTAGCACGATGAACACAAAAAGCACTCCCACTAAGTTTCACATGGCTCATCAAGGTTCTATCTGAAATTATAACATTTATAATTTCATCAGATCTTATGTTCCAACTTCAAGAAGCTTATTTGAGTCAATAGATGGATTCCTTAGCTTGCACACCTTGCTTTCCACAACAATGAAGCCCTGGGGCTACTTCATGTGAATATCCTCAGAGAGGTATTAGTGTTTCATCTTTAATTGTCCTTTTAGTTTCCCATCTCAGGAGCCTCATTATCTTCTCAAGATTAAATGAGTTCCTACACTTCATTTTCATCTTGATTCTTAAGAGTCTCAACCTCTAAGAATCACATTCTCATAGATGAGATATTTTAAGAATCTCAAGGTCATAAAGTAGGTATCCTATACCATCCTTTATTTTCCTAATGAAGCAGCACTCTCAAGTGCTAGATTCCAGCATGCATGGAACCTTATTAAGTATATACATTGTAGTCTCTACTACACATATATACCTGGAAACTAAGGGATAATTATGCTAAAATTCATCATTGATAAGATCATGTCACATATGATCCAATTGTATCTCCCTATAACTCTATTTAGTTAAGGTGTCTTAGGAGGATTGAGACAGAAATGATATTCATATCTCCACAAGGTATCCTTTGAATTCATCTAATAGGTACAGGCTACCTAGATTAGATCAAATTCATTTTATCTTCCTTCAAACTTTGGTTGTAAACCAAAATTGTGAAATCTTTGAACATTTCAAAGGTTTCTAAGTGAAGAGAAGAAATCTCATATCATACATAATCATCAATAGATATCACATATCCATAATGTTTACTATGATATAGATGATCCGCATACATCAATATGTATGAGATCCTGAATACCTTGACATCTTACACCATTCCCAAAGAAGGGTGTATTGGACATTTTTCTTTGAACACAATATTCATAAGTATGTAAGTTTTGAAATTTTAGACATTCTAAAGTTTCATCTCTTACTAGTCTATTGATCAAATCAATAAACAAATGTCCAAAGCTTGATGCTAGATCATTGTCAAATGATCTTCATCCTCCTATTGTATTTAGAAATGTTAATGAACCATTCATCAATTTTCTAGTTTAGTGGAGTCCACTAGATTTTAGATTACTATCTGAAATATCTCCATCATAACTCTTTATGATAGATTTATTACAGAATTCATGTTTATTTCCAACATTTAGAAACAAACAATGAGTGTATTCTTATATCTAGGTCATAGAGACATTCTCTAAGACTAAGGGCTCTCCCACTGAAATTAACAAGTCTATCAATCCAAGAGATTGTTGCAACAATTACATCAATATCCATGTGGATAACTATAGACCTTAAGATCAAATTTTCCAGTCTTCTAAAACATATGCAACCCATTGCAAGTGTTATAGAAGATTGAGATACAATTACAAGACTTTAAGTAAGTCAATTTCAATGATTTATATGTAGATTATTCTGATGCTCTATCCGAGTCCTTCTCTAAGGATTCTAGACAGACTTGATAGTCATACTATCAACACATCAACTTATTGCAGTATCGGCATTCATCCAACTCTTTGGATGACATATGGAAGTCATAGATGTACAGTCAGCTCTTTTACCATACTTCTTACTCGGGTCCAACCCATGCTTCCACTGCGCTCCCTTTATCCATAAACAACCATTGCTTAAGACTAAGGATCTCTTATGTCAAATTCAAAAGAATTCAACGTAAGAGCATTTCAACATTTATACATGCTTCATTAAATTCATACAATATGAATATTATGAAGCTTCATAAATGACTAGAGTATAGACAATAGAATAATGGCACTCATCATGTCTACATCCATCTAGACTCATAAAACATTGGTTCAGGTAGGTATTCAAACATTTTGAATACATCATCTCTTTTGGAGCCACCATTCTGCACGATGCAGAGAACCACGTCATTCATGATTAAATGTCAAGAGCACATATGTATGTCATAACATCTTCTTAGATTTTATAAGGATTAATTAACAATTGTGATCATCATTGACATGTCACTTCCAAAATACATCCGATGAGATCAAGACTATAGAGACATACAAACCCTAGGGTTGTAGTCCTATTATCTTTTTAATTGTCATTTCTCAATATTATGAGGAAACTTGCACATTGCAATCACATACATTATGTGGCCAATGCAAGTACAATATCTGGATCATGAGTCCAATCCATGATATTTTACTGGTTATTATTGAGTATAATATTGAGTGGGTTTAATGAAGGATTATCTGAAATAAGAAATTTGCATAAATATATATAAATATGTATATATATACACATTTTACTTTGATTTAGGAATTTTTAAATCAAAGTTGTCTTGCCTTGTCAACACTGAAAGTTCATTCCCTTAATCACTTTCAATGTAAGAGATATACTTACCAACATATCTCAGCAAGATCTGGGATCTCCTTCCTTATCTTTGTTACATCCCAATAATATGAGAATCTGCAACTCCGATAAAAAGAAGCGGGAACACATTCCGCCTCGCAAGTCCAACTTGCATCTCCCAATTCGGTCTTTAATACCTGGGCCCACCACCCCTAAGGCGATGTTGACCCGTCATTAATTGAACCAACCGTCAACAGGAATAATACTCGCTATACACAATCCAATATCGCCCCAATAATATGAGGATCCGACATTGGGGTCACTACGTATACGACCTTACTCTTTCGAGAAGCAAAGAGCCCGATCCAGATGCGCTTGCATGCAGGAGCTGACACTTCGGACATGCGTCTCCCACATGCAATCCCTGGCGACGGAACCCTTCGCCTTGACGGAAGACCATGGATGTCACTTATGTGATCCTCCATATCATATTCAAATTCTAATTAATCATTATGAATCATATTCATTATGATTAATTCTTCCAAGGGAAATAACATCTCTATTCATAATAAAGTATTTTAATTTTGATTGGAATCCAATTAATCTAATCATATTAAATTAATTATCCAATTAATATCCAACAAACATTTTCTTGTTACTTGAATTATGGTATTATCTCAAATACGTATTATTTCGAATTTTAATAATTAGAAATACATCATGATTTCTTAAGCATTATAATAACCCTACCCGCTGTCATGGCCAGTACCGAGGAGAGTGGGACGGACCACATACGTTGCAACCTGCAACCCCAATGCTCTCTAACTAGACACCATATCCACCTCAGGAAAGGATAATGCAAAATAGATCACTTTGTACTTGAGATGATCATCGGTTCTTCAACCGAAATTATACCATATAATAATAATCAAAACAATTTTGATTAACATTATAATGAGATTTGCTAAACAAATCCCAAGTCCTATTCAAGCAACATGTTTGTTGGAATGTAGATCATGTAGATCATGTGACCAATTAGTGATCTAGATCACATCTAATCAAATACTGGTTAAGGCAATGTCATTTAAGGAAATAATTATCATTAAATATTTCACAAATATTTATGCACAATTATTCCAGGAAATTAAACAATTTAATTTCACTAATCGATTAAATGGCAATCACTAGGTTCTTGATTAGGAAAGTATTTCCAGCAGTGACCCTCACTCACTAAAAATATCATATCTCAATCAATTTAAATCCAAATCAAGCAAAGTAAGTTCCTAAAGTTTTCTAACTTGATTTACAACAGAACCTAAGTGGTTTTCACGCATTTCAAGGCGTCTCAAATCCGCAATTAACTCTTTAATTACGTTGAGATTCGCAGTCCCCGAAACTGTGGATACATGTTCACTAAAATGAGCATATCTTGAGCAAACGGAATCGAAATCACGTAAACTCAGATCCTACAGTTTCCTTATTTAATGGGAAACAAAAACCAATTATTATTTTCGTGTTTAAAAAATTAACAGTACCGAAAATAATCTCAAAACAGAGATGCGAAAATGAAATGCAAGAAAACTTTCGCCAGCTCTAATGAACCCAAGTCGTCTTCGGTTAATGGATCGTATCCAAAACCTTCCGACCTAAGGCTCTGATACCACTTGAAGGATATGGTTAGATCCTCAAGCGCATCACGGAAGCGTGAGCGTTGTATCAAATACGACGAAGAACGACTAGTTGCACTAGTTGTTCTATGCAGCGGAAACTAAAAAATTTTCTTGCGACGAAACCACATGATCCAAGAACACTTCTCGGATCGTTTCGTGTAAACCACAAACAAGTAATAGGATTACCTCTTGAAGCATGGTTGCGATCGAGTCTCTAAACGAAGAGACCTCCTGTCTCAAGTCCAATCCGACGGAGGAGTAGCCTGCGAGCGCGGGGATGAACCGCGTGCTTCTCGCAATCCATGTTGATGATCCAAGCGGTGGATCTCCTGATCTCGACACACGAGATCCGACATCTTCTTCACGAGTGAGGCGCACCGAAGGAGACGGAGATCCACGAGCAAAGAGTCGGGCAGCATAACGACGACGCTGCAACGATGAAGAACCTCTCTAGGGCATCCGTGGTGGACGGCCATGAGAGGGAGAGAGAGAGAAAGAAAGAGAGAGAGAGATTTGTTATCTCAACTATTATGTGTAAAGAAGAGCAAAGGTGTGCCTCTCCTTTTATAGCTTTTTGGGATCCATGGATCTCAATCCGTGGGACAACACAAATCCAATGGTCCTCATTGATTGTGTTTCTTTTAATGGCTAAGATTTGTGTTGGTAAAAACCAACAACAATTATTTGTTGTCTTTGAAATAAATTAAATATATTGAAAATCAATTAATATATTTCAATATAAATCAAAGCAACAAACATGGAATATCTTGGAAAAGAATCAAGCCTCCTTCCATGTATAGAGTGGACGGCCACCAATTTGGAGAGCCCAAATTGGCCGTCCACTCCATGTATGGAATGGATCCTTTTTATTCCAATTATGCTTAGATCTTATATCTCACATAATATCACACATATACAACAACTTTTGTTGCAAATTATTTTAAAAAAATAATTCACAATTATTTTGTAGACATTGCAATCTTACCATTAAAAAAAATTGTGAATCATATTCACAACCTAAATAAAATGTGAATTACATTTTCAATTAATTATTCAATATGAATCCAATTCACATTAACATTTAATTAACAAATGTAAATTACAAATAGCTCTCTCTTGTATATTATAAATCACATTTATAATATATATGACTAATATGGATATTGCTATCCATATTATTCATATCCATGATAATTAAATCACATTTAATCATCTTGGATCTCTATTCTCTTGTGCCCAAATAATATGAATCACATTCACATCATTTACATCTTTGACAATTAAATCACATTTAATTATCTAAGATAAATCTCCTTATAATATGAATCAAATTCATATTATTCATGATAATTAAATCACATTTAATTATCTATTTTTTTAATGCATGGATACATAATATCAACAATGAAATTATCCTGAACCCTTTCAAGGATAATGCGCTTTCTCCGCGAATACTTGGAGATAAGGACATGGAGATTGTATTGTTCCACATATAGTGACTTGGATATTGAGATCATATCTCAAATCTAGATCGCGGGCCTCCCATAGATGCTTGATTAAATCAAGACCGCAAATCTAATCTTCTCATTGCATCTGAATCACATTCAGATCAATGTCCAATATTTGGACCAAGATCATATTACTTCTCTAATGAGAGGAGTCACTAAAATCCAGACCCGTTTCATCACTCCATAGGATTGGAAGCGTCATGATTATACAATCGTTTATGATCACATCACCCTCAGGTATTCCCAATACCTGTACATCCTGCATACTTGAAGACTCAGAATAAACTGAACTATTAGATCAACTTTATACTGTCTACTTGCTGATTTTATCAGTAAGTTTCTCATTCGATCATTGGAAGTTGGTATCAATCATATACTTTCCAAAATCATATATCATACCTAGGTCTTGATCATATACTTTCCAAAAGTATATATCAAACCTACAAATTCAGTCAAGCTTCCAAAGCGAAAAGACCGTGCACGGAATTTGATTCTTCCCACTATCTCATGAGTGAGCTTATACCTTCCGGTTTAGTAATGAACCTGTATGATCCCTTTGAGAGATCGTATTACTCATATGCCCTTATATGCACACCAGCGCGCCGGTATATAGACCTTTGTTAGGTCATTAACCTATTGGTCTGTCAAATGTACATACTCAGACATATAGTAACACATTTGTCTCCGGTTAGAGGATGCGTGCCTATATCATGATAGCATATGATATAGGACTTTGGTTATCTCGATCTCGTTAAGTCAACTCTTTGACCTAACTAATCTGACACCTCCGAATCTCTATTCCTGTGCAGAGGACCTGCATTAAGGGGTCGGTCAGATATCATCCTTTAGAGATAAGGATTGCCATCTTCTACTCAGGCTGGAGATCATCTCTTAACAATCATTTGACAGTGCTTGATGAGTCCTCAATCTAACCCTTTAGATATTCATCCAAGCACCAACCTTTATGATTCAATAGTTGAATCAACAGCTGTATGATTATTAAGATGACCATGCTACATAACCCTAATTGTACTAAGGGACCTATTATGCAAATTATTCATTCTTCATTTCAGATCAGGGAATGATATTTGCAATAACATTTATTATATAATGGCTCGTCGTGGGCTCGCATGTCCAACAATACCATCACTTTGGGGATCCTGAACCTATAGATGATGTGATCTCTAATGAATTTACAGACAGTCCTGCTGTCTGCGGTTTGGGTTGGGATAGCCTCTACCCACCTTGACAGATAATCTACCGCCAAAAGGATGTACTCGAACCTGTGACTGACAGGGAATGGGCTCATGAAATCAATGCCCAAGGCATCAAAGGCGTCACAAATGATGACATGTTGCATCAGCATCTCATCCTTGGAACCAACGGTTCCTCCCATTCGCTGACATACTAGGCATGACTTTGCAAAGGTGAGCGCATCGCAAAATAGAGTCGGCCAGTATAAGCCACACTGAAGTACCTTCCAAGTGGTTCTCTTCCCGGAGTGGTACCCTCACGCCTCTAGACTGTGCCATAGAGTAAGGACACTCTGATTTTCCTCCTGAGGAATACACCGTCTCCATACACAATCCGGTCCTTCAAAGAAAAGGATCGGATCCTCCCAATGGTAATGTCTTGAATCCAACTTAAGTTGGTCTATATGGCTCTTGGGCCAATCTTCGGGAACTTTCTTGGAGACAAGATAATTCACAATATTGGCATACCATGGGAGTGAGTCGACAACAAAAATCGACTCGTCGGGGAAAGAGTCTCGAATCGGCGTATCCACAAGGTTGGCCCAAGCAGCGACTTGAGACCTTCCTTGCAAAGGCCAAGTCGTATCATTATCCTCGAGACAGAAGAGGTGATCAGCTACTACGTTCTTCTTTATGGATTTATCACGAATGTCCAAATCAAATTCCTAGATCAGTAAAATCCACCTAAGAAGACGCACCTTCGTGTCCTTTTCCATTAAATACCATAGCGATGTATGGTAAGTGAACACAATCACCTTGGATCCATTTAAGTGAGATCTGAACTTATCCAAGGCTAACACTACGACAAGCATCTCCTTTCCGTAACTGTATAGTTACGCTGAGCAGTATCAATCACTTTGCTTGCATGTATGGCGAACGGGACGCCATCCCTCCTCTGTCCTAACACAGCCCCAACAGCAAAATCTGAGGCATCCGTCATGATCTCAAAAGGAAGAGACCAATCTGGGGCTTGTAGGATCGGGGCATCCATGATCATCCTTTGTAATTGCTTAAATGCTTCAAAACATTTATGATCGACAATGAACTCTATGTCTTTGCCTAAAAGCTCAGTTAGCGGTCAGGTAATCTTCAAAAAATCCTTGAAAAATCTTCGATAAAATCCAACATGCCCGAGGAACGACCGCAACTATTTCATGTTGGTTGGTGGCTGGAGTCATCTGCATCACATCCACCTTGGTAGGGTCAACCTCCATTCCTCTCTTGGAGATGACGTGCCCCAACACAATGCCCTTCGTCACCATGAAGTGACTTTTCTCTCAGGAGAGCACCAGAAATAACCTCGCAACACCGCTTGAGGACTTGGTCCAGATTCCTAAGACAAGAATCGAAGGAATCGTCGTGGATCGAGAAGTCATCCATGAAGACTTCTAAGAATTTGCCAACCACTTCGGTGAATACAACAATCATGCACCTTTGAAATGTACCAAGAGAATTGCATAACCTAAAGGGCATGCACCTTGTTAAGGGAACGTACTGGGATGCATTATGAGAGGCCCAAGGGTTCCCTTATATAGGAGAAGAACCCTTGGGTAAATTACAAGAATATGAAAAGGGAAAAAGAAAATTACATAAAAGACTATACTAAAAATAGTAATGATCTCAACACTCCCCCTCAAGCTGGAGCGTAGATGTCAATAAGACTCAGCTTGGAACAACATCTCTGATAAGGTCCTCTTGCTAGAGCCTTTGTAAGTATATCTGTTGTCTGGTCTCCAGAACTAACATACATAGTAGTGATAATACCTTTCTGTATCATGTCACGAGTGTAGTGGCAATCTATCTCTATGTGCTTCGTCCTTTCATGAAAGGCTGGGTTATTTGCAATGAAAAGAGCAGCTTGATTATCACATTGGAGGTGCATGGGAAGAGGTACTTTTATGGTTAGATCAGTGAGAACGGATCTGACCCACATCATATCTGTACTAGCCTGTGCCATGGCCCTGTATTCCGATTCAGTCTCGTCGACCTCCTCAGTATCATCATCATAGAACTTCATGCTTGGGTCAAGCGGAGTAGTGGCAGGTCTACAATCTGCCATGCTAGTTTCTGAAAGAAGATCTATAACATATTTTCTCTGGGTCATTACAAGACCCCGTTGATTCCTGGCAAACTCTATTCCGAGACAAGAATGAATGTAATACCTCTTTGGGTCTTGTGTATGAACAAGGAGTGATCAATAGTTGATCTCGCAAACCCTTGCCGCTCTATCAAGTCCGAGAGCTTTTGGAACCATGCTCTTGGACTTTGCTTGAGGCCATAGATAGCCTTGTGCAATCTGCAAACCTTCTGACACTCCCCCTCAGTAGCAAACCCAAGTGGTTGCTGCATGTAGACCTCCTCATGTAGGTCACCATAGAGAAATGCATTCTTCACATCAAGCTGATAAAGAGGCCAATCTCGTGTCACAGCAACAACAAGGAGAATGCGCATAGTAGAATGTCTGGCAACTGGTGAGAAAGTATCGTGATAGTCCACCCCATATGTTTGAGTAAATCCTCATGCCACAAGTCTCGCCTTATAGCGATCCACACTTCCATCTGCACGGTGATTCACAGTGAACACCCATTTGCATCCCACGACTGATGCATCAATAGGAGCAGAAACAAGGCTCCACGTACCACGTGATTGTAGTGCAGCCATCTCCTCCTCCATAGCCAACCTCCACTGACTATCTTTGAGAGCCTCCTGATATGTATGTGGTATCTGTACGGCTGATAGTACTAGTGTAAATCTCCTGAAATCCTCTGACAACCTGCTCAAAGAAGTTTGGGCTGCAATAGGGTAAGTAGCATACGTCCGTTTCTGCTTTCGCAGAGCAATCGGTACGTCAAGATCATCTGCTACTTCCTGGGCCTGTATATTTTCCTCTTGAGAGGGTGCCTGCTCCTCCTGGTGTACAGTTAAGTCAGTAGTTCCATCAGTAGAAATAATATGCTCATTACATACCTGAGGCGTGCTGGATGATGGGCAAGGCCTGTGAGCATGGCGAATAGAGCGAGGTCGGTGAGGAACAACATGAGATAAGAACTGAACCAATGGAGGTGGTGGTGGCGGAGGAGGTGGTGGTGGAGGCGGAGGAGGTGGTGGCGGTGGAGGAGGAAGAGGTGAAGGTGAAGATCCAACTGTAGGAGGTGGTGGCATGTATATCTCATCATCAGAGTCAGATGGAGTAAGTCTGTCACCTGTAGGAGAAAAATACATGACCGGCTCAAAGAACGTAATGTCAACACTAACAAAATATTTTTGGCTTAGTGGATCAAAGCAGTGATACCCCTTTTGGGTACGAGAGTAGCCGACAAATACACATTTGACAGCTCTAGGAGAGAGCTTGTCACACCCTGGAGAGACTTCATGAACAAATGCAACAGATCCAAACACACGAGGTGTAAGAGAGAAGAGATCCTTCTCGGGAAATGCAATCGAGTAAGGAATCTTCTCTCCTAACACGGATGAGGGCATACGAATTACCAGATAGCAAGCAGTAAGGACAGCATCACCCCAGTAAGAATGAGGAGCATGACTTTGTATCAACAATGTTCTGGTTACATCAAGTAAGTGACGGTGTTTGCGCTCGGCAACAACGTTCTGCTGGGAAGTGTAGACACATGAGGTCTGATGTACAATGCCATGGGATCTAAGGAACTCGGAAAGATGTAAGGTACAAAATTCCAAGGCATTTGATGAATCTGCGATTCATCACTCTAAAAGTTGAAAATAGAGCTTTGTTCCCGAGTAATTAGAGGAACATTTCTACTTATATTGCATAATTAGCATTCATGCATGCATTGATAACATCTGTATTTTAGCATTCATTTTTGCATAAAATAAGAAGCCAAATTCACTTGTAAATATTCACCTGTATGTTAGCTAAAATACCCTATTTGTATATATTTTATACTAACTCCAAATCTAATAAAACCAACTCTATTGTGTATATATTACTAGTACTAATTAAAGAAAAATATCAAAAAAATATTAACTTGTAAAATTGACCAATAAAACCCCAATCCAAGTTTGAAACCATGAACCTTAAAATGCACATATCTCTCTCATACAGTGTCCGATTGAGATCTACTCACTTTTAAAGTAATATACTTTCAAAGACCTTCGAAACAAGACCAATTTCATTAAAATCGGAGCTCGTATGCAAAACTTGGGTTTTGGGCCCCTTTTGTACATTGTACATAATTATCGTTTACCCCTGTATTTTCTCATTTTATTTTCTTCATTATTAAAAATAAAAAAATAGATTAAGTTGTAAATATTCTCTTCATATTTTCTCTATTTTTATTTTGATTTTTCTCTTATTGAAAAATGATAAAAAAATAACAAAAGATAAAATGCGAAATTTTATATCTATAAGATACCACCCAAAAATACATTTTGTACATATGATTTCCTTTGATTTTCGGCCCTTCACGAAAGTTGTAGATCTCGTCGAGACGAGCAACTTTTGTGTTGATCACTTTTTGATTTAATCCCTTTTGTTATTTCTTTTTTATTTTCTTTACATTTAATCTTTGAATTTTTTGGGAGCGACATGTGGCAGCTCCTGGAGCCGCCACATGTCATCCCAATTTTTCTTTATTTTCGGATTATTTTTTTACTATTTTCGGATTTATTATTATTGCTATTTTATTATCATTATTTTAATCATTTTTAGTAGCCTACTATATTATATTATTAAATAAATTATTTTAACCCCCTTTTACCTCTTCCCTTACTTGCCTTCTACTCCAAGCCTCCATTTTCTCCACTCTCTCCACCACTCCATTCTCTCCAACTTCCCTCTACTCTTCCTATATAATCTCATCCCCTCCTCCATTGTTCTTCATCCGCCATTTCTTCAATTGAGAGGGAGAGACTACCAGCCCCCGGGTGTTGTCGGTGACAGCTTCAGCATCTTCCGGTCGAGCAACGACGGTTTTCAAGGCGAGATCCACAAGGACTCCTCCTCGTGTCGTTGTGCATCACTTCAGATCACAACTGAGCTTCTTCGATTTTTCGTCGGATAGAATCGAGGCGACGACAACCGGAAGCCGCACTCCGTGGCTCCATCTTCGGCGAATCACAGGTAAGTATTCCTTCTCCTTTTCTTTGTCAAATTTTTTATCTCACGTTATTTATCTTGTTTGCCACCAAAACAATTCATAAACTACACCATTACCAACATTTCATTAAGATCACCGCCACCGTAGTCACATCACCACATAAAAACCATTATCATCATCACAATTCACCTTTTCAATTTTCATATCATTCTTGTTTACATAAGAAAATTACAACAAAAGAATTAAAAAAAACAAAAAAAATAAGTGCAGGTCCTCAGGCTGTCATCTCCCTCGCCGTCACCGGCGGCACCACACATCTCCGCCACCAGCCACGGTCCTGCGCCTCCATCCGCCCCTGGCCGGCGCCGCCTGGAAGCGTGCCTCCTCGACACCGAGCCTCCAGCACCTGCAGCGCACCCCCCTGCTCGCACGCCAACCGCCTCCTCCAGACCTCTGCGCCGCCTGGAAGCACGCCGCAGAGGCGCGCCTCCGCTCTGACCACCGACTCGCCGGCCTCCTCTCCTCCACGGCTCCAGGCCGCAGCACCCAGCTGCCCGCCACGCGCCTCCCCCCCGAGCTCCGCCGGCACCTCCTCGGCGTCGCCCAACGCGCCTCGGCCGCCCGCTCCGCCCGACTCTAGTCGACCCCCTCGCTCCTCGACGCTGCCCACCGAGCACAGCCGCCCGACGCCTCACCCCGCCCTCCGTGCGGCGTACGCCAACCAGATCCGCACGTGGCCGCACCGCGTGCGCGGCTCCTCCTCCCACCACGCGCCGCCGCCGCGGACTCGCCTCCACGCAACCGCTGCCTGCCCCTTGCGCCGGCCGCCGCCCCTTTGCTCCAAGGTTCCTCCCCATTTCCGTCGCACAGTGTGTGCCCTAGAGGTTCATTTTGTTTTACTTTTATATTGTCAAAATTGCATTTGGTCCCTTTCAGGTTTTTGTAATTACAAAAGTGCCTTTAGGCACAGTTTCAGTAGACTTCTTTCATTTCAGTTTTGCAAAGATACCCCTAACTTTGAACGTTAATTTGGACACTAGATTCACATCAATTTTTAATCAAAAAAATAGCATGCTGTAGAGAAACTCATTATTTATCTTATGGCTATTTATTTACATTTGTATGAGCATTTGACCTTTTACTATAAATCAGATAGTGAAAATCAAAGATATTTTACCCATTTAAGCTCTGAAATTCGCACTGTTCATTTATTGCTCCAAAAATTACGAAAAAATTGTAAATGATGCATCTAAGTGTTCTTTGATTACTGTCCAAGTTTCGTCCAATTAGGAGTTGTCCTGTGCGTAAAATAAATTCTAGGGTGATTTAGGTAAATGATTTTTAATTAATTCCATGAATACGATTTTTGAGAAATTTCAAAGCTCCTGGATTCCTTATTACAGTATCTACTTGAGATAAATCAATCTTTGGATAATTTGATTTCGTGGATTGATTATGAATTAAATACCTGTCACTCTGTTTTAAGTAAAAAAATCATAAAAAAATCATAAAGTGTCAGAAAATTCCAAAAATATTAGTGTAGCTTCATTTCATCATATTTAACTTTCAGTAAATTTTTCATAATTTTTGCTTATCATTTGCACGAAAAATTGCATAAAAACCCCGAAAAGTTTGCATTTTTCATGTGTGCATTTTAAACCCAAAAATTCCAAAAAAAATACATTTGCGTTCATCATTGGATTAGGTTTACAGGAAAAATATAACTTGGCCAATTTGGACTAATTTTATATAAAAATTAAATTTGGCTAACTTGTTGATTTTCTTAATAACCTAGTCCATTCATATATTGCATTTGGCATTGTATCGCATAAAAAATTACAAAAAAAAGTCGCACATGGATCCATCTAACTTGATATCGAGTTGTTCCTTTGCCTCCTTGAGTCGACCCTGGGGCTTGCCCAGGCTAAACAAACATAAAACCGTACATTAATTTAATTCGACATTTCATCGATTTGTGCGGTAATTTTTTATCGACGCGGATCTATCCGACTGCAATGCTCTAGTCTAATCAGACAACATTAAAAGGGTAGGTCAACCGCGGTTCTCAAATGGCACCGTTGCCGGGGAGGCAAACGGCTTAGGATCACTTTTGAAAAATTAGATTTACGCTTTCCAATCACTCGGGTAGTCTGACCCCCGAGTCTCATTGTAATTATTCATTTTTTATTTTATTGTTTTTTCTAACCATTTCTGTATATATCTCTTCTGACATAATTTCTATCTTTTTGTGCGAGGGCCCGGTGGACTTGGAGCGGCTTTCTTGAAGTCGACGCATCTCGAAGTGCATCGGAGGCTGACAGTTCATGGATCAAGTCGGCTGTTGGATGTCAAAAAGATTTTTGTAAAAAAAAAGAATTTCTGCATCATTTCCAGCGGTTCCCGTTTGGGTTCTCGCGAGTGTAAACATAATGGAACCGTGTCCCCGTCTGCTGTGTGGCTTGAATTTTAGACTAGGCTTGCACTAGCGGCTCCTCGAACCACTCTAGGATTTGCTTGTGCTTGTAAATCTTTAGGACCACACATCACACATAAAAGACGCACTTAGACCGCAGGACTTAGCCAAATCAACTTGTTCTTCACTCGCTAATAGAAATGCCTGTCTAGGAGCGACTTTTCATTGTCTGCATTCATTTAGTGTAAAATTTCAATTCAGTCTTGCATCCTGCATTGTAGAGAGCTGGAGGCACTGTAAGTCTTCTTACTCAAGCATTCATCATCGTTTTTCGATTGCATCTGCTTTTTCTGATTCTCTCTCTCTCTCTCGGTTTTCTAACCAAGGAAAAAGGAATTGGGATTGGACGGTAGACGTGATTGCTTGTGTGGATTAATATCAGTGACAACTAATCTTTAAAATCGGGACTGCTAATTGAATTGGACCAAAAAAAATTGACTAAAATTAACCCTTGTTTGCGGGAGAGTAACCCCGACCTTGTTTTCAAGCTGAGTGAGGGTACTTGAGTGTGTGTGAACACCTTAAGGCAGAGCCCAAATCCCCACCTTCCATATCACGGGCCAACTGATCCTAGCAAATATCACGAGTTGGATACTTTTAGCTCATTGACAAGTACCAAGTAGCCTCCGCCTGTTCGCGGGTAGATAGGGGCGAACCAACGGTACTCTGCGACAAGGCCTAGCTTTGTTAGCCTCCGCCTGCTTACAGGTAGATAGGGGCATGTCTTTGAGTCCCCAACTCCGGATAGGAGCGAAGAAAGGGAGGATCGGCGGTATCTTAGGCGACAGGTTAAACAGGGAAGATGCATCTGGCTCTGAGCCAACTTCCCTATAGGCCGCGTAAATCCTTGCTATCTTGCTTGAAAAATCACACTTAAAATTAACAAGATTAATTGGACTCGGTTTCGGGTCCTTCACCGTGTTGAGTGTGAATTCAGGGTTTGCCCTTGTGTTTGTCTTCGTGTCTGTCCATGTGTGTTATCCTGCGTAATTGTGCATTTTCTACCTCGCTCTACTTACATTCATTATCTTCTCTTCAAGATGTCGGGATATTGGTCCCCATACCCTGAGACCTCTGGTCATTCCTCATCGATCATATACCGATCATCTTCACCTTCTCATTCTTCCATGTATCCTCCGCCGCCCACGGGAGACCCTTACCCGTGGTCAGCTCCACCTCAATCCGATTATGAAGTCAGAACTTCGACTGACTTCTCCACTTCTTTGCATTTCTCACCTACTCCATATTCTAGCACCACGGATCCACTTCCACCTTGGACTGACTGTCCTTACTCCCGAGAGCTTGCAGGAATCAAAGACTCGAATGAAGAGCAAGCCAGTGCTGAGACAGATGATTGGCAAAATTATATGCCCCCACATACTTCACCCCAAGTAGGGACCATACCACAACTCATATATACACATCCCGACTTGAACTTAGGGCATAACACGGTCGATCGAACAAGCCGAATGGAGAGGCCTGAACATCATGATTTCCCAGACTTGATTGACTTTAGTGATCAAGCCTCCATTAACCAGCCTTCATTTGGAGAGCCTATACATTCACAAGATTGGACTCATGACCTAGACTTATCAGTCCCTGTTTCATTGACTCCGTCATATGAGGCTCCGACCGATATTTGCCATTTTGGATAGTCCATACTCAACCCAGCATTACATGCCATAGTTAAGGTATGTTGAGTATGAGACCACAATATCTCAGCAGTATCCTCCACTTGAGCAGAACTCTCCCATGATTTGTCATGAGAATTTTGTGGAGGATGACATCTCTAGACTTATTAAGAAAAATGAATCATTTGGTAACGAGTTGAGAGATGTCATGGGAATATTACAATTAATTTCTGCCAGCCTGGGTATAAAAGTGAGAAAAGACATGAGTAGTTTTGAGGTTGAAAACAAAGCAAACATCAGGGAACCCACACCGTCTGTACAGCTGGAGTCCATTCTATCTCCCTCTTCTACTAACCACTTGCCCTCCAATCAAGAGTCTGATCATTCATCCATCAAAAACACCAAAAAATTGAAAAACCAAAAAATCACATAAAAATTGAAAATGAAAATGATTTAAAAAAATTGGATTCCACCCTAAGGGAAGCACTTGATGATGAATTGATCTTTAAACTTCCCTTAATAAAGGCCATAGATCACTTCCCCGACCTCAAGAGATTTGTAAAGAGTAAATTGATGCTCAAGAGGTCGGGTAAGAAGAGAACAAGGACTGAAAGACACATAGTGTCTATGGCCACATCCTTGGTGATGGGGAGAAAGACCAAAAGTCGCAGAGTGAAGCGGTTGCCTAGGGTTGAATGTGAAATAAAAAACACCATTTTCACCCATGCGAGAATCGATGATGACTCACCTATAAATATCCTCCCGACCTCTGTGTTTGACAAACTCAAACTCAAGCCAATCAGAAAGTCGAGAGAGATCGTTCAGCTGGCTGACCGATCCATCAAACGGTCGAGAGGAAATATTTCAGTCATCGTTACTTTCCAAGGTGCTCTACTCCAGGTGGACTTCACGATCATTGACATTGAGCACCGAGGAGAGTTTTCCCAGTCTCCGATTATTCTCGGGAAGCCGTTCTTAGCCTTGGCTAAGGCGACTATAGATTGCGAGACTCGGGAAATCGATTTTACAGCATTGGGAGTGCTTCGACCTCATCCTTTCTTTGATAAACTTTACTCTAAGGTGACCCGTACATCCGCCGACAGTCGTGACCATCGAGAGGAAGATGAGTCCCACCTCTCTACTACACCTGAGAAACCGATTGTCCGGACGATCGTTGGATCAGAGACTCCCCACACCTCCACTTCATCAACTGCTTGCACCACCACCGTGATAGCTTCTAAGGAGGACTCACAACCAGAAGCTATCACTGAGTCGGACACAATCTTTGTGGATTGCCTTGATCATTTCAGTGATCCGACACAAGAACCTAATAATGCCAAGCCAACTGAGACCACTAGAACCTTCCCGAGACATGTGCTGACCCTTCAGGAATATTACAATCTTTATGGTGACTCGTCTGATGAGGAACCCATGGTCAGCACCGCACCACATCCTGGACCTTCAAAGGAAACAACCAAGACTAAATTGATCCCACATAAAAACACGGTTGCACCTTCTTCTAGTCGGCTATCTAGTGAGAGGAAGTCAAGAATTGATTCCTCGAGGAGTTCCCCCGAACCTCTCAAGGCGCGTCTCTCTCATCTGCCACTCAATGATTCAGGTTCTAGAAAACCGACTAAGAAAGTTTCCTTCAACACACCGAAGAAGGAATTTTCTGAGGAGTCCTCATCTGGCCCGGACAAGGTAATTTATATGAGTGAGCTCAGTTCGGCTGTTCTCAAGCCTTATCTAAGCAAGCAGCCGTGTGTCGACCCTCGTTGGACGATCCCTACACCTCACTATTATTCATCTGAGGACGATTTCGACAGCGACACATATGTATATTATCCACCTCCTCGCGTCCGCAAGAAGGTTCGTCACAAACCATCTTAATCCTTGTATATTCTCACTCTTTCTTGTATATACTTTTTCTCCCTCCCTCCCCAGTGATTCGAATCACTCGCCCCGACTCATCTCATTTCATTTTAAGACTATACTTAGGATAATCATATCCTAAGTATAGGGGGGAGAGTGACCCGCATCCATTCATTGTACATCCTACAGATCACATCGGTTCTCATACTCACTCCTGTCCTATACTTCGACTGACCGGAGCCTAAGTATAGGGGGGACCGATGCCCGCCTTGTATATACTCATCCATTTCTCCTCTTCTCCTCGTTCGCCCCATTTTTGATCTTCTTCTACACTTAGGCTGTCAGAGCCTAAGTATAGGGGGGCGGAGCGACTTCTATACATTTTGTAATTTTAGCTCTCCTACGCTTAGCCCGAGCTATGTCTTTTTAGTCGCTTTTCGTGCTCTGAGGACATAGCACACACTAAGTATAGGGGGGTGTGTATATATTACATATATACTTTACCCATAGCTCGTACTTTCGCGTATTTTCGCGTATTTTTGTATATATTATGCAATAATTACGGGTGGGTAAAAATTTGAGAAATTTTTTTGTAAAATACACTTGTATAAACTGACTCATAAAATACTTGTATCATAGGAGGTATACTAAAAAAATTACTATATATATAATACTTGTACAAAAAGTTGTAAAACATACTTTTGTAAAATTTGTTGTAAAATAGGATGTATAAAAAAATTTGTATACTATGTATATTATTACAAACTAAAAATTGTTGTAAAAATTGTTGTATACCAGAAAATAAAACAAAATATTGAAAATAAGGCTTCTTATTTACTCTTGCATATCATCCTTGCATTAAAAAAAAGACTCTTGCATTTCATTCATAGCATGTCATCTGCACCTCTCATCTGCATATCTTGCATATGCAAGGTGAAAAACTAATGGGTTCTGAACCGAGTTATGAGTAGATATTGAGGATGGGCTTGATTTGACCTTAATCAACCTAATTTCAGAGGAACCTTATAGGAACTGGAGTTAAGATTTTTCAGGTCAAGTGACTTAATTCTTTGAGTCCGCAAGTCTATGTTCACATGTCATCTTGATTAGTCTAAGTAGAATATCTCGTGCACACGCATGATTCTTTTAGACAGTGACCTAACTTGGACAAAGCACAATGCACGTAGCTCTTCATTGATGAGGTGGTGAGGAGGTAGAATCCTTTATCTTGGAGTAGCACACGGGTGGAAACATCCGTCCTCCTCTAGGGAGGGTAGTTCATCTCAACCTAGTCTGGTGGTGTTGAAGTCTAAGGACGGGACGCTGTGGGTTGCAATAATGCTTCAAAAGAGGGATAGTCTACTGGCTCAAGAGGAAAAACTCCTAATGTACATGCTGCACCTTGTATATAGTTCCAAAAAAAAGAAAAAAAATGCAAGAACTCCAAAAAAAATACAGGCCACAAAAAAAAATTTGCCTGTTGGAGTATGTATACTAGCAAGAAGTCTGCAGCTGGTTGACTTGGCTACACTGGTCAGGCATCCCGGGATAGGTTAGCTACACTAGCTACCATCCATTCTTTATTATTTTCTCTACCCCCTCCTCTTGAGTTGGTCGCACTTGAACTTAGAAGGGAATACCCCGCTCCTCGAGGAAAGAGTTGTTAGACCGGGTTATTGAGTTACCTTGTTAGAGGAGGCTGGTTCTGAGTCATTTCTGATGTGGAGAGCTATTTATCACTTACACAGTACAAGTAAGAATCATAGTCATCAGAAATTTGCGTTTGAGGATTTGTTCTGACCTGACTGTTAAGGCGTCTTGAATAGAAGACTTGTGGAACTTGAAGTCTGTTAGGTCTTAAGTTCAGATCCCAATAAGGTTCCGCCACACAATTAATCCAAAGGTCGAGTCAAGCTCCATTTTCAACTTTTGTTCATGACCTTGGTATGGAACCCAATCTCATTTCACTCTTGCATTTCATTTTAGTTGCTCGGGGACGAGCAAGGTTTAAGTATAGGGGGTTGATGAATCTGCGATTCATCACTCTAAAAGTTGAAAATAGAGCTTTGTTCCCGAGTAATTAGAGGAATATTTCTACTTATATTGCATAATTAGCA
Source organism: Ottelia alismoides (assembly GCA_037367405.1). Taxonomy (NCBI): domain Eukaryota; kingdom Viridiplantae; phylum Streptophyta; class Magnoliopsida; order Alismatales; family Hydrocharitaceae; genus Ottelia; species Ottelia alismoides. The sequence continues at coordinate 119,465 of JAZKJV010011529.1, read as the reverse complement.
TTCATGCATGCATTGATAACATCTGTATTTTAGCATTCATTTTTGCATAAAATAAGAAGCCAAATTCACTTGTAAATATTCACCTGTATGTTAGCTAAAATACCCTATTTGTATATATTTTATACTAACTCCAAATCTAATAAAACCAACTCTATTGTGTATATATTACTAGTATTAATTAAAGAAAAACATCAAAAAAATATTAACTTGTAAAATTGACCAATAAAACCCTAATCCAAGTTTGAAACCATGAACCTTAAAATGCACATATCTCTCTCATACAGTGTCCGATTGAGATCTACTCACTTTTAAAGTAATATACTTTCAAAGATCTTCGAAACAAGACCAATTTCATTAAAATCGGAGCTCGTATGCAAAACTTGGGTTTTGGGCCCCTTTTGTACATTGTACATAATTACCGTTTTACCCCTGTATTTTCTCATTTTATTTTCTTCATTATTAAAAATAAAAAAAATAGATTAAGTTGTAAATATTCTCCTCATATTTTCTCTATTTTTATTTTGATTTTTCTCTTATTGAAAAATGATAAAAAAATAACAAAAGATAAAATGCGGTATTTTATATCTATAAGATACCACCCAAAAATACATTTTGTACAGATGATTTCCTTTGATTTTCGGCCCTTCACGAAAGTTGTAGATCTCGTCGAGACGAGCAACTTTTGTGTTGATCACTTTTTGATTTAATCCCTTTTGTTATTTCTTTTTGATTTTCTTTACATTTAATCTTTGAATTTTCTGGGAGCGACATGTGGCGGCTCCTGGAGCCGCCACATGTCATCCCAATTTTTCTTTATTTTCGGATTTTTTTACTATTTTCGGATTTATTATTATTGCTATTTTATTATCATTATTTTAATCATTTTTAGTAGCCTACTATATTATATTATTAAATAAATTATTTTAACCCCCTTTTACCTCTTCCCTTACTTGCCTTCTACTCCAAGCCTCCATTTTCTCCACTCTCTCCACCACTCCATTCTCTCCAACTTCCCTCTACTCTTCCTTTATAATCTCATCCCCTCCTCCATTGTTCTTCATCCGCCATTTCTTCAATTGAGAGGGAGAGACTACCAGCCCCCGGGTGTTGTCGGTGACAGCTTCAGCATCTTCCGGTCGAGCAACGACGGTTTTCAAGGCGAGATCCACGAGGACTCCTCCTCGTGTCGTTGTGCATCACTTCAGATCACAACTGAGCTTCTTCGATTTTTCGTCGGATAGAATCGAGGCGACGACAACCGGAAGCCGCACTCCGTGGCTCCATCTTCGGCGAATCACAGGTAAGTATTCCTTCTCCTTTTCTTTGTCAAATTTTTTATCTCACGTTATTTATCTTGTTTGCCACCAAAACAATTCATAAACTACACCATTACCAACATTTCATTAAGATCACCGCCACCGTAGTCACATCACCACACAGAAACCATTATCATCATCACAATCACCATCACAATTCACCTTTTCAATTTTCATATCATTCTTGTTTACATAAGAAAATTACAACAAAAAAATTACCAAAAAAAACAAAAAAAAATAAGTGCAGGTCCTCAGGCTGTCATCTCCCTCGCCGTCACCGGCGGCACCACACATCTCCGCCACCAGCCACGGTCCTGCGCCTCCATCCGCCCCTGGCCGGCGCCGCCTGGAAGCGTGCCTCCTCGACACCGAGCCTCCAGCACCTGCAGCGCACCCCCTGCTCGCACGCCAACCGCCTCCTCCAGACCTCCGCGCCGCCTGGAAGCACGCCGCAGAGGCGCGCCTCTGCTCTGACCACCGACTCGCCGGCCTCCTCTCCTCTACGGCTCCAGGCCGCAGCACCCAGCCGCCCGCCGCGCGCCTCCCCCCCGAGCTCCGCCCGCACCTCCTCGGCGCCGCCCAGCGCGCCTCGGCCGCCCGCTCCGCCCGACTCTAGTCGACCCCCTCGCCCCTCGACGCTGCCCACCGAGCACAGCCGCCCGACGCCTCACCCCGCCATCCATGCGGCGTGCGCCAACCAGATCCACACGTGGCCGCACCGCGTGCGCGGCTCCTCCTCCCACCACGCGCCGCCGCCGCGGACTCGCCTCCACGCAACCGCCGCCCTCCCCTTGCGCCGGCCGCCGCCCCTTTGCTCCAAGGTTCCTCCCCATTTCCGCCGCACAGTGTGTGCCCTAGAGGTTCATTTTGTTTTACTTTTATATTGTCAAAATTACATTTGGTCCCTTTCAGGTTTTTGTAATTACAAAAGTGCCTTTAGGCACAGTTTCAGTAGACTTCTTTCATTTCAGTTTTGCAAAGATACCCCTAACTTTGAACGTTAATTTGGACACTAGATTCACATCAATTTTTAATCAAAAAAATAGCATGTTGTAGAGAAACTCATTATTTATCTTGTGGCTATTTATTTACATTTATATGAGCATTTGACCTTTTACTATAAATCAGATAGTGAAAATCAAAGATATTTTACCCATTTAAGCTCTGAAATTCGCACATGTTCATTTATTGCTCCAAAAATTACGAAAAAATTGTAAATGATGCATCTAAGTGTTCTTTGATTACTGTCCAAGTTTCATCCAATTAGGAGTTGTCCTGTGCGTAAAATAAATTCTAGGGTGATTTAGGTAAATGATTTTTAATTAATTCCATGAATACGATTTTTGAGAAATTTCAAAGCTTCTGGATTCCTTATTACAGTCTACTTGAGATAAATCAATCTTTGGATAATTTGATTTTGTGGATTGATTAGGAATTAAATACCTCAGTCACTCTGTTTTAAGTAAAAAAATCATAAAAAATCATAAAGTGTCAGAAAATTCCAAAAATATTAGTGTAGCTTCATTTCATCATATTTAACTTTCAGTAAATTTTTCATAATTTTTGCTTATCATTTGCACGAAAAATTGCATAAAAACCCCGAAAAAGTTTGCATTTTTTCATGTGTGCATTTTAAACCCAAAAATCCCAAAAAAAATATATTTGCGTTCATCATTGGATTATGTTTACAGGAAAAATATAATTTGGCCAATTTGGACTAATTTTATATAAAAATTAAATTTGGCTAACTTGTTGATTTTCTTAATAACCTAGTCCATTCATATATTGCATTTGGCATTGTATCGCATAAAAAATTACAAAAAAAAGTCCCACATGGAAAACCGTAATCTAATCCATCTAACTTGATCTCGAGTTGTTCCTTTGCCTCCTTGGGTTGACCCTGGGGCTTGCCCGGGCTAAACAAACATAAAATCGTACATTAATTTAATTCGACGATTCATCGATTTGTGCGGTAATTTTTGATCGACGCGGATCTATCCGACTGCAACGCTCTAGTCTAATCAGACAACATTAAAAGGGTAGGTCAACCGCGGTTCGTCAGCATTGTCAGAACAAATATACTTGACATTGGCAGAAAAATATTCTTTATTTCACTAATAAAATACTTGATAGTGGATCCAGCCTCAGACTTATTTTTCAATAAGAAGACCCAAGAAAGTCTAGAAAAATCATCAACAACTACAAGATAAAAACGGTGTCCTTGGAGATCAGGAACACGACTAGGACCCCAAATGTCTAAATGAAGGAGCTCAAATAACTGAGAACTGCTCCGACTCTGACGGGATGGAAAAGATGAACGGTGATGCTTCCCAAGTTGGCATGCTTCACATTGAAAGGAGGATCTCGTATAAATCTTAGGGAAAACATAACATAACTTCTGCAGAGGAAGATGTCCAAACCTAAGATGCCACATGTAAGGAGAGACAGGTCCAGTAGGTATAATAGAAACACTAGCACGAGGAGGTTGGACCAGTCTGGAGTTCCCGCTGCTCACGGCCACTTCCAATCACCCTGCCCGTGAGTATGTTCAGAAACACAAGAGATGAAGGGTCAAAGATGGCACGACAGTGCAGATCCTTAGTGATCTGACTAATAGAAAGTAAATTCATTTGAAACGCATGAGCATATAAAACATTTTTCAGACGCATGGACGGTGTCAACTGCACCTCCCCCTGTCCTGTAACAGGTAAGTGGTCACCATTAGCAATGACAACCCATCTGTCGAGTGGTATAGCCCTGTAAGACTTTAGTTGTGTTCTATCTCCGCACAAGTGGTGAGAAGCACCAGAGTCCATAATCCATTCTGTCATGTCTGTACTTGTACTACCAGTAAAGGCATAGGTGATACTTGAGGAGCTCGAAGAGGCTCTGGCTGCTATAGTGGTATCTGTGGTGGTGTCAGCACTACGAGTCATGATCTCTCGAATGCGAGAGACAATATCATCCAGGCACGGATCAGCTTGTGGAGCTGAAGTCTCTAAAGACACAATCTGCTCTGCTGCTCGACCAGAAACAGGATATCCATGCTTCTGATAGCATGTATCCTCTGCATGTCCAGGATTGCGGCAGTAGGTGCAGGGGCCACGATGTCGTCCACCGCCTCTTCCTCGGGGTGTATGTCCTCTGGACGGGATCGCCCCACCTCGACCACGAGAAGCGACCATTGCTGAGGAGTGAGAAGACGTGGATGTCGACGAGATAGTGAGCCGGCTGAGACGGCTATAGGACCCCTCGATAGGGGGAATGTCTGCTCCAGTAAGAAGATGAATACGTGCAGCATCATATTCTCTATCAAGTCCAGCCATGAAAACTCCAACCATCGTGGAGTTCCTATACGTCTTCTGTTGCTCAATAGACGTCGTGATGGGCATGTAGCTATGGAGTTTTTCAAACATGCCACGTAGCGAAGAGTAGTAAATATGCAAGGGGCGACCATTCTGCTTGGTGTTGTAGATATCAAACTGTAGTTGAAGGATTTTTGCTTCATTCTTCGCCTGTGCATCGGTGGAAGCCAAAGTGTCCCACATTGCCTTGGTAGTGGGTTGATTTAGTATATCGTTGGCTATCTCTGTAGAAAGGGTCCCACAAAGCCACACACGTGCATAAGCATCATCTTGTTTCCAAGAAGCATTTGCTCCGGTCTTGTCCTCTGGCTCTGGATCTGTCAGGATGTGCTCCTTATTGTTGCACTGCATGAGGGTGAGGAACTGCATAGACCACAAATCATAATTGGTCCCATCCATCTTAACGATGGGAGCCAGACCCTTGAAGGTTCCGGACGAGAAGATGTCACCTTTGTTGTCTGACATATTGATAGCCAAATAACAAAACTCGACCAGAGAATAGACTAATATAAACGAGTCTTACATATTCATATCAAGGATTGGATTAATGTGCGGATTCATACAACCATCCTTTCTACTCCTTGTTGCTTGCCGAAAACCTGACTTAAAGGTCCTCTATCTTCCTCTTTCTTCGGCTTTTATAACAGAAGACGCCCACTTTTAGGCCTGTAGGATTGGGAAGACGCACGGGGCCGCCGCGCTGTGGGGAGAGAAGACGCGTGAATGCAGGAGAACGACGCCGCCTTTGCTTCAGATATCGCAGGAGGGTACGCCAGGTCCAGCAGCGCGATGCGAGCTGGAGGTGCGCACCCTTGGGGAGGCGCCGACGCGATGGAGATGCGCAAGGCGTTGAGGAGATAGGGGGCTGGGGGCAAGGGGGGCTGGTGATGGCACGGGGTGGGGTCAAGGGACACGGGGGCGAGGGGCCAAGGGCGATAGGGGTCGCGGGGGCTTGGGCGCACAAGGGCGATAGGTGCAGGGGCCATGGACGACGAGGAAGGTGGGGGCCTAGGGAGGACGCTGGGCGCGGCGAGGAAGGTGGGGGGCCTGGGGCGGCGGCGGGGGGCGGTCGGTGGGGGCCTGGGGAGGACGCTGGGCGCGACGGGGAAGGTGGGGGGCCCTGGGGGCGGCGGGGGAGGGGGGGGTGCGGTGGGGGCGGTGCTAGGTTTACGGATGCGATAGGGTTAGGGAGGGGACATGTATTGGGAGGGGCTAAGGTAGGGATGATACAGGAACTCCGGTCCTTTAGACCGTCGCTCTGATACCATGTTAAGGGAACGTACTGGGATGCATTATGAGAGGCCCAAGGGTTCCCTTATATAGGAGAATAACCCTTGGGTAAATTACAAGAATATGAAAAGGGAAAAAGAAAATTACATAAAAGACTATACTAAAAATAGTAATGATCTCAACACACCTGAAAGCATATGTGCCAAAGGGGCATGTGAACATGGTTTTCTCCTGGTCCTCAGGAGAAATGGCTACTTGATTGTAGCCCGAGAACCCGTCTAAGAAGGAGAAGAATTCTTTCCTCGCTAATCTCTATAAGATCTGATCAATGAATGATAGGAGAAAATGATCCTTCTTCGTTGCGGCATTTAGGCATCTGTAATCCACACAGATGTGTCACGACGTGGGTACTCATGTCACGATCTCCTCTCCGTCCTCATTGGTGGTCATCCGAATTCCTGACTTTTTTGGGACAATGTGGATTGGTGCCACCCATTTGGAACCGGAGATGGGATAAATAAAACCGGCGTCACACCATTTCTCTATCTCCTTCTTCAAGACCTCTTGTAAATTTGGATTTAACCTATGTTGGAATTCACGAGAGGGTTTAACCTCATTCTCTAAGTAGATATGGTGCGAACACAGAGAGGGATTTATCCGTGGACATCGGAGATGCTCCAGCCTATCACCTTACGGTTTTCTCCAAGATCTCTAGCAAGCGAGATTCCTGCTCCTCGATCAATCATGAGCTGATGATGACCTGATACTTCTTCTCTTGTCCCGCAAGGAAGGCGTACTTCAGTGTTGTGGGTAAAGGTTTGAGCTTAGGTAAGGTGTCGTCATCAAGGAAGTCTGGCTCAATCGACTCTGCTTCTGTGCTAGTAGTAGCTGGGTCTGTCTATGAAGTTACTGCCACCAACTCATTCAACTCTAGAGTCCAATCGTCAAAATTCTCCAAGCAATTGGCAAAAGTCATGTCCGACTCATCATCCTCATCTTCTGATTGTCCTAAAGAGGGAAGGACTGACAGGCTCAGCTGAGCCTCTACGTCATCGAAGATGTAAGGAGGTGTACTTTCTGTGCTGCATTCTTTCCTAAGGCTCTCACGGACTGTCTCATACACAAGATCTTCTCCGGAGGAGAGGGACTCATCGATGTTAGTTGGGTTCTGCCTCCATGGCCCAACGGTGTCTACATGAATACAATCTGCTTCGGATGAGGAGTACTTGGTGCTGGATTCTGAATCTGGTCTCTGCCACCTCGTCTGCCTCATCTCAAGTTCCTTATCTCCGCCTGGAGTTTGGAACTGGATCTTCCCGATCTTGTAATCAAATAAGGACTCTTTTGTTCTGAGGAAGGGCCCTCCTAAAATGATATGGAAATCTCTCCAATTTCGAGGGGTCTCCAATCAAGGACTCTAAAGTCCACCATGTATTCTTGACCCTCGACTTTAATGATGATGTTCCTCAATTCTCTCTAGGACCTCTTGGTTGATTTATCTGCAAATTGGAGTAATGCACTGGATTTCCTAAGAGGTCCGAGATTAAGCCGCTCATAGAGGGTTGTAGGCGTCAAGTTAATTGAGGATCCGTTGTTAAGGAGAGTGTATGCAAATGCAATGTCATCGACATGACTCACCATATAATGGGTACCCATGTCCCTTCGTTTCCTTAGAAACACATTCTTTATTGCGCAAGTAGTGGCTACTGACAGAACGTGCTTCTCAACACGGCTTTTGGTCTTCCTACTGACCCTAGTAGGTATGCATCTCACCTTAAGATACTTCTGGAATGCAGGTGTCATGTCCACATATTTATCAAAAGGATTGTGACCTTGATGTACTTGTTACAGAATTCTTCCATCTCAAGGTCATCTTTTTGTATTTTTTTGGTTTTCTTCTTTCCACCCTTAAGAACTCGGGGGAAAGGGATTATTGATGCTAACTCAGTTTCCGAAACTGAAAGATTTTCATTGAAATGAGGAACTAAGTTCTCTAGAAGACACTGACACTGACTCTGATTCTGACTAAAAGGAAATTGCTATTGCGATACTGGTGATGCGTCTTCCGCTATTGCTGGGACATCCCCCTAGATGGTGGTGTGGGCTCCTCATCGGTCTCGCCAGACTCACTGCTGGTGTTGTTCTCCTTATTCTCTGAGGACTTGGAAGTCCTCCTCTTCTGTCGGTTGTGGTGGTGCTGCTGCTCCTCTGCCTCCAAGTTATCCTCAGGTAGAGAATTGGCGACGTCTTCCTCATGTGCCCGATCAGGTACGATCACGGTCCTTCCGCTTCTGAGGGACATATGATTAACATCGTATGAAAGGATCTCATATTCAGATAGAAAGTTATCTGAATAGTATACCTGATCTCGTGGTCGGTTCTGGCCTTGATTCAGGCTCTATTTGGATTAGCCTAAACCTGAGCGGGAATTGGGGTCTTTGGCACCATTTGCTGGTCCTGGGTACGGGAAACACGATTCAAATCCGTTCTCATATCCAGGTAGTCATTCTGAATCTAGTGGACCCTCTCAGTCAGGGTCTGGATTGCCAAGGTGACGGACTCCAATTCGTTTGTTGGCAGGGCTTGTTACTGATGACTAGAGGACGAGTTTCTGTATTGGCCCTACTGGCCATGCCGATACTGTTGCTGATGGGAAGGTGGTGGAGGGCCCTGCTGGCCCGAGTGGAACGCGCACTATTGCTGGTGCCGCTGAGGCTGGTACCCTTGTCCGGGCCGGGACTATGCGAAGCGTGCTGTGGGGACGGAGCTGGTTTCCTGGTAAGCTAGGGAAGGTCGGTGTGGCTGACCGTTCCCTACCCCCAATTGTCTGACGATGGGGTTATGGCTGTACTACAGCCCATTGATCTCGAACACCTGCGGAGGCTCCTCGTATCATGTCTCCACTTGTGGGGGGATGTGCTGCTCCTGCTGAGTATACTGCTGCTCCTTTACCCAGCTACTCTGAGGCCCCTGCACCTTCTTCTGTACAAGATGGACTCAGTGTATAGGTACAGGTGGTGCAGAAGGGGCAGGTAGCCGTATCTTGGTTACCTTCTCAGTCAATTCCTCCATTTGTTTCAGCAATCATGAAAGCGCCTCAAGGTCAGTGACCTTCTTGTAAATATTCTCGACCATCGTTAACTTGTCAACTATTTTCTCCATGATGGGGATGAGGTCCTCTGTCAGATCCGCTACAGTCCTCCTAGTTGTCTCGTTGGATAGGATTGAGGGAGACAACTGATAGGCCCTGGTGGCATGAGATCTGCCTGTTTCCGCCATCTGCTCCAGAATTTTCCATACGACATTTTCGTTCTTGTTCAGATAGCTTCTACTACAGGCATCACTTACTAACCCCTGCATCTCCGAGGTCATGCCACAGAACAAGGTCTGGACTAAGATCGCTTTTGTAATGCCATGGTAGGGGCATTTCTGAATTGAGTCATTGAATCTATCCCAGGCATCATGGAATGGTTCGTTGGGTCCCTGGGAAAAACTCGCGATCTTGGTTCTCATCTGGTTAGTCCTATTGAGTGGGTAGAACTTCTTCAAGAATAAATCCTTGAACTGCATCCAGGTCGTACAGCTTACCCCGAGATTTTTCTGCCAATGAGCAACCTTATCTCCCAAGGCAAACGGGGTAGCCTTCATCCTGATATAGTCTTGCCCAACCCTAGGGTGACTAAGGTTGTTGCACACCAGCTCGAAGTCCCTAAGGAAAGCATATGGTTCCCCATTGGCATTCCCATTGAACTTCGGTATTAGACTCAGAAAATGGAGCTTCAGCTCAAACGCTTCAGGGGGAGCCACAGGTACAACCCAACTATGCATCTCATTTTCTGCTGGGTTGTAGGCATCTACCATGGGTCGGTCAATTCCACCTGTCGCGATTACCTGTCCCATCCTCGCCACCAAATCTACATTTTGTTGTTCGGTTGCGGCTAAGCAAGTAAGTATTTGATGTATCGGGTCATCTCTTTGTTCCTCTTCCTCCGGGGGTTTCTTAGGCAGCATCTTGGTATCTAGTTCGTCCTCTTCACCTGGGTAAAGAAGATGGTCTAGGTTAGAGGACATATCAATGAAGATATTCTCACTGAGGCGATGGTCTTCCTCGATGAGATCAGAGGAGAGAAAAGGGTTGGTTTTAGGGTAACCACCCAGAGAGTGATGGATCCCGAACTCAAGAGGGTCATGAGCTCGAGTTGGCCCAAGTTGCGCTTGAGCCGATGAAGATGGACTTCGTAAGGGGCTCAAGGAAAGATTTGCGAATCAGGAGTAGATATCCCCCCAATCAGTCATCTTGGATGGCTAGAAGAAGACTTGGGAGTGTAAGATAGGATTTTACTCCTACCTGAAGTAAGCAAGTGAATCCAAATCATGATTTTCAGACTCCACACGGTGAAGGACCCGAAACTGAGTCCAATTAGCCTATTTGATTTTAAGTGTGAATTTTCAAGCAAGTAGAAAAGGTTACGTGGCCTATAGGGAAGTTGGATCGAAGTCGGATGCATCTTCCCTGTTTAACCTATCGTCTATGATACGAACACCCTTCCTTTCTTCGCTCCTATCTCAAGCTGATGAGTTCAAAGACCTTCCCCTATCTACCTGCGAATAGGCAGAGGCTGACAAAGCTGGGACTTCACCCCGCGGGGTTACTAGCAACTTGTCACGGAGTACCGCTAGTTCACCCTTATCTACCTGTGAACAGGCAGAGGTTACGTGGTGCTAGTTAGTGAACCTGAAAGAATTCAACTTGTGATATTGGCTAGGATCAGGGTACATAATATGGAAGGCAGGGATTTTGGCTCTGCCTTAGGTTGTGCACACGCACTCTAGTACCCTCACTCAACCTGCAATCAAGGTCGGGGTTAATCTCCAGCAAACAAAATTTCTGACTTTATTGATTTTTTTGGTCAATTTTGCTTAGCAGTCCCGATTTTAAGTTAAGTGATCACTTGATTAGTCCAACCACAAAGCATGCCTATCGTCCAGTCACAATTTCATTGAAAAATCAAGGGGGAAGGAGTCGAGAAAAGCCGATGCACGATAAAAACAATGATGAATGCCAAGTAGAGAAGACATACAATGATCCTTTCGCTTTTTATGCGGGATGCAAAACAGATTTGAAAATTTCTACACTATATGAATGCAAACGATGAAAAGTCGCTCCTACACAGGCAGTTCTATTAGTGAGTGAAGAACAGATTAATTTTGGCTAAGATCTGCGGTCTAAGTGCGTCTTTTATGTGTGAAGTGTGGTCCTAAAATTTTATGAGCACATACAATTCCTAAAGTAGCTCTAAGGGCCGCAAGTGCATGTCCTATTCTACGCTAAGTAATCCACACAGCACACGGGGACACATTTTCACTATACTTACACGCGCGAGAACCCAAACGGGAACAACTGGAAAAATGCAAAATGAAAATAAAAGACGATTATAAGTCTTCACAATCACTCAAATTATTTAAATGCAGGATCCTCGGCTCTTTTGGTGAAACGTCTTCGACTTCTCATTTTCCCTGCATGAAAATAAATGGAGTTCAGATAATGGATGACACAAAATCAACAAAACTAAATGACAGAAGGATATTCACAAGAAAAGCTGGGAATCAGACTACCCGAGGATGGAAAATCGACAATCAAAATTCTCTAAAAATTAACCTAAGTCGTGCCTCCCTGGCAACGACGCCATTTTGATAAGTATCTTAACTATCCTTGTTAATTCAACCAGATTAACAATCGAATTAAGTTTTGTCGTTCGTTGCAGTCGGGTAATCGAGAACTTGTAAAAAATGACTCAGATAAATGTTCAATTAGTTTCAAGTGGCAAATTTATTTTACTTGGGCAAGCCAAAGGTCGATCCTCAACCCAGTAGTCTGGGTAGAACTGGCTACGGAACTCGTCGAGAAATATTTCCCATGTTATGGGATCCTCCAGATGTTCCTTAGTGGCGTACCACCAACGTTCAGCATAACCTGCTAGTGAAAATTACACAAATGTAAGCCAAGACTCTTCAGGAGCATGGATCATCCGTAAGACCTTAGATACATGATCCATCCATAGTTCAGCCTCATATGGTGTGCCTGTGCCGACGAATTGGGGCACCTTAGACCTCTGGTAGGCGGCATAAGTCGTCTGATGTTTCTGCGATGCCTCTAAATCCTCCGACCCTTCAGGGTCCAAAGACATCGAAGGATGAATACTGCCCTCTTCCTGACGGGAAGGTTGATAAGAAGAATCCTCTTGCTGAAGTAGCCTCTGTTCCAATGCCTCCCGATGCTGTTGTATACCCTGCACGACTTGAACCAATAAGGCCAGCTGTTGTGCAATATCAGGGTCAACACAAGGCATCATGATTCCCTGCGAGAATCATTATATCAGAATTTTTTTCATGATTAGAGAGACAATGGCCACATTGAGTATGACTTATATTATTCTTCTTAAACCAATGACAAGGTCAAAAGGCTTATCATTGTATTTATAATTCAAATCCCACTTATAATCTAATATACAAAAGAGGGAATGGAGTATCGTGCTCTGATACCATCTGTGACGCCCCGCCCCTCCGGCTACCAAAACCGACGAGATGGGAGCGTCGGACCTACGGTCCAAATACGCCCATGATCTATGATACTCAACAAACCATCTTATGCACATTAGATTAACATTTGAAATATAAATAACAATATGAGAATAATATGAAATGGAAATAAAAATACAACATCCATTCCAATCAATACTCATCAAGTCCACGTCCATGATATGAGATACATCAGAAAATCTCAAACTTTGTAGAAAAACTCTCCACATATCTCACTACAAAGTCTCTCAGAATAACATAAAATAAAGCGGAAGTAAATAAATTATTCTAAGTAGAACGCACCCTACTTGGTGCAAGTATGACGTAAAAGGTCTGATCTCCTCAAAGACCGCTACTGTGTGGTTGCTGCTCAGGTACACCTGTTGGGTTGACACGAGGGTAACGTTATGAGCAATCGCCCAGTAACGAGACAACTCTATAATGACTAATATAGGGGTAAGAAAAGAATGCATACTCAACTTTATTTAATGGTATATACATGTATTGTAAAAATTTAGAAAGAACACCAAGTCATTCTAATTCTCATTCGATGACACTGATTCTATTTATTTATAAAAATAATCATTGAGTATTACCACAACATTCTTGATATTTCTACAAGCTGGTTAGAGTCTAAACGGTATAAATTTTCCGACATCTGCTCATTTATCATTTCTGGTATTATTTTAGCACACGCAAGTACGCGACTCGCAGGCCTCCGCTATGCGGGAACTTGTTTGTCATCTTGGATAAACCTCCAAGTATCTCCATCCAATTAGAACAGGAAAAGGTCTAAACCCCAAATTCTTCAACTTCAAACCATATCCCGGAACAACTCTCACAATAATAACACTCGAAGTAAAATTAGATGCGGCCACATCAAAATTTAAATCGAGTCTTAACATTGTGTATAAGTGAGACACCAAGAATGTCAACCGTTGCCACCTGCCAACTCCGTCGAGCGACTCCGGATACAACCGGGCTGCTAGGTGCAACGTCACCCAACTCGTCCGTTGGGGTCGCGGCTTCATGGCATCTACACGGGGCCCAAGGGTGCATGCACAATCCCTTGCGGCATCTAAATCCACCGACTCAGACACCATGGAATCTTATTACATGATACTCACTACAAAAATAAATAATGTCAGATAATTGATGGTATTGACTTACGACCCAACAGTTGATGGTATAACGATTATGAGTAAGAATAACAATAATTTACCTCTACACAAATATATATAATTATTTGTGTCCTCCTTGGACTTCTGATTGTATATTAATATCAAGTCTAGTTTTTATCGATTACGTGCACAGTTAGACGAGAAAAGTCTTGCCATACCTTATTGGAAATGGGGTAGGAACCCTTTACATACTATATATAACCTTACATCAATGTTCCATAATATTGATCATTAAGTCACTAATGAATTGGTCTATGCATCTCATACCTAAAGTAATACAAATGATAATACATGGTTGTTGGTTCATGGCATATGTATGATATAATTAATATGCTACACATATTATTTAAGATGGAGGAGCCATATCCGTATAATATGTTATATGGACATTGCTGTTTACAGCACACTATGCAAGCCATAATCACGTTATTACCTATGTCATATCCCATAAAAATTTATTGTATATTTCAACAATAGATTATATATATTACAAATCATAATATGATTTGTTGTTTTGCTTACAGAGACTAAAAGAACGAAGGATAATGCGATTTCCCTCTCATCTTTTTCTCTAACAAAACGTAAATGAACTTATTAATGTAATAATTAATTCTTAAATTTGATTGAACCACGTATGGAGTTACCACAATTATCTTAATGCATGAATATTTATTATTTCAAAAAGAAACCGTAAAGGTGCCAGGACCATTTACCTTCTTTAACGGAAATTTCACTATTATCTCACATTTTCATCCCATTATAATTGCTAGGAATTGCTAGGAAATTTATGAGTAATCAATCAAAATGTTGGCAGCATATGAGGAATCACAAATGTTACAACACTGTCGTCCATAATGATGTGTTGAATGGAATCGCGAATCTATAGCCTGGATGGAGTTTGCCATCGCCTATTTACACCTTTTAATTTCTCTATGATAATGAAAATAATCCATGCAGGGTTACTAATGAAAAATATGATTCGACATGATACAAACAAACGAATCATCGATAATCACATAGGAATCATATGACAAGGATATCAAAGGCTACGTGGCATGAAAGTATATGAGACAGAAAATGCGTGGAACCCAACAGCAAGAGGGGGTATTTATCGTTACCTCCGAGGATGTTCCCTCAGGATCTCCTCTCACACGAAAATGATATTTCCGTCTCTCGATGGTAGCGCGAATGCGTGTGCGAAGGTGACCTCGAGATTTCCTATGTGATGGTGGTCGCGGATCTTCGATCGGATCTCCTTCTCCGATGCTAACGGCGGTTCTCCGACGATAAAATCGACCAAGGTGGTGGTGCTCCAAGGAGAGGGAAAGATGGTGGTGGCTAGAGCTTTGAGAGAGCAGCCTACCATCTCCTATTTATAGAAGGAGAGTTGGATTTGGATCTCGATTCGGATCCGGTTCGGATCCATATATGGGTCCCGACTATGATACGTAAAACAGTGATAACTTGAGCTAGAAATGTCGGAATTGGGTGTTCTTGGGCTCGTTGGAAAGATCTCGACGAGATCCACGTAATGGTGTGATTATTTGAATTTTTTGGATGCCAAAAATACTCCAGATTTTAGGAAAACGAAAATTCGGGGTTTTACAAAGGCTCAGTGATCTGCAAGAGCGTCTAAAAGCGGCTTGGGAGGTATGTAGGACAATGGCGATGAAGCTTGAAGTAGCTCCGGTGATGGTCCCGACCAATGAAGAGAATGGTTCCTGTAGGATTAGTTCGTGCCAGAAATCAAGTGCATCGTGCTCGTAGGGTGCGTGCGAGTTTGGTGAGGCTTGAGGTGTGAAGAGGGTAACTTCCGGCAAGCGTGTCCGCCGTGAGGGGCAGAGCAATGGTCCGGGATGATTCGATGGGTCGTGGAGACGAAAGGAGTGTGGCGCGAAGATGGCAGCTCCGATGCGGAGCTTGAGCGATGGACGGAGAACGGTAATGTCGAGTGGAGAAAACGGGAAAAATAAGAGAAAATCGGAGAGGGAGAAGATGAATATTGGAGAAGACGATGGAGGGATCTACCTTGGAATTGGCGCTCAAGATGGAGTTGCCGGTCGTCGCTCGAGGGCCGGTAGGAGCCCGAGCTCTAGCAACTCGTCGATGAAGCTGCTGGCACGACGAAGCTTTGCCGTGGATCTCGTCGGAGATGACTCTTTGTCGACACTCGAATTCTAAACAATCCCTATCACAGAAAGGAGGACTCGAGATCTAGGAATTCTCGTGCAAGGGCGGATGGGGTGGAAGGTGACCGGAGGCTAGGTATTTATAGGAAGGAGATGGGTGTTGCAGGTGATGAAGAGGGTAGTCGGCGTGGAGTCTGTGGAGCAAAGGAGAGGGCGTCATGGGGATCATGGATGTAAGCGAGGAAGGTGGAGGTCAGGGTTACGTCATGGAGGTGTCGATGGGCGGAGAAGGAGGCGATAGTAGTGCCAAAAATAGGAAGGGGCAGAGGTGTCGCGAGGTAGCGACGCACGCGAGGGAGGCGGCTGGAGGAAGACGACGATGCCTCGACCGTTTGGATCTAGCGATCCAACAGCTCTGAGCGAGGTGCCAGCGGGCAGTGCGGATCAGATCAAGCGGGCTAGATCGAAGGGCGATGGAGGGAGCCACGTGGCGGGCATAGGCGCGGGCGCTGGCAAACTGTGGAGATTAGATCTGGTGTAGGATCGAAGGGTCGTCGATTGAGCAGGGATGAGCGGATGAGATCTAATCATCGGGGCTAAGATCCAGCGGCCATGAGCGTGACACATGGCTTAAGGAGAGTGAGGCGCAGATGGACGGCGGGGATGAGATCAAGGGAGAGATCGAGCAGCTGAGAGGGGCTGCGGAATGGAGGGTCGAGATCTGAAGGAGAAGAAGGTGATCTAACGATCAGGAGACGAGGCGCGTGGCGAGCGGCTGAGTGGGCCGTGTGGCGCAACTAGTGAGCGCCACGTGGCCCCATCTGATTGGCTGAGGAAGAAATGTGGTATAAGAGGGAGAAGATGACCGAATTTGAAAAACTCAAAACATGAATGTTGTAGATCTCGATGAGATCTACAAGTTTCATGTTGACCAAAAATGGAAATGAGGTCGAATAGAGTAATAAAATTCAAGAGTACAAATATACATACTTATAGTATACAATGGGGACCCCAAAACCCATGTTTTGCATACGAGCTCCGATTTGAATGAAACTGATCCCATTTTGAAGGTCTCTGAATATATATTAATTTAAAAGTGATTAGACCTAGATCGGAGGCTGTACGAGAGAGATATGTCATTCTAAGGTCCATGGTCCCTAACTTATTGAATATTTGAATAAGACCCATGATTTTTTTGTTGGTTAATAATTTTTATGAATATTTGAATTTCAGGAAGAGAAAATAACACTGTTTTTTAATTTTTAATAATATTAAATGATAACAAAATGCAGTGAAAAATTTATACAAGAAAGATAAGCACTTCAGGAGCATAGCATGATTTTTTTAGAAATTATTGACCAACAAAAAATTATTTTAATAATAAAAACAATCAAAATAAAGGTCTGGAAGTCAGGGACTTAACTGAAAATATTTATTATTTTGGAATGAAAAATTAACAGAAGATAAAACGGAGGGATCGAATTCGCAAATTATCTAAAGTAACGTGTGACGTACGTGCTTGAGCTGGAAGCAGGGGATGCTTACGATTATTAGAATGTCTGATGGTTGAAGTGAAATTTTCCCAAAAAAAAACATACTTTTAAATCGTATTTCTTCTTGTTCTTGCCCTAGGGCCCGTTCGGTAGGAGAATAACTAGGAATAAGGATGGAGAATAAGGGGAATAAGGGTCTATTCTCCGTTCGGTTGGAGGATAGGAATAAGGAGAATAAGGTGAAATATAGTTAGGTAAGGTGGGATAACAATAGGAATAAGAGTGAAATAAGATGGAATAATGAGGAATAGTCGTACTGCTGGGAACCATGTCGGGAGGAGAATTGACCCCTTATTCTAGGGCCTATTCTCCTACCAAACAGACCCGTAGAGTTGCGTTCCACACAAAGGGTCCAGAGAAATGACCGCCGCCCCTTCTACTATAGTAAGGAGCAGCGATGGTAGATCAGGAGAAGGGCATCTGCCTTCTACGAATGGACAGTGATGGCGTGGAGGGGTTCTGTGGCGCCGCGACAGATGGGCTGTTGCAGGATGGCGGAGCTCACGTAGGATGGGAGTAAGCGGACTCGCGACTCTTCACGATGGTGGTGGATGATCTTCAGATCGGTCATGAAGGGGGTTGCGGTGAATGAAGTTGATGCAGCTGTAACCGCGAGATGGGATCTGGAACTGTAGGCTGGCGATGAAGGATGGTGCTGATCCTCCTAGGTGGAGGTGCTCCGCTCAATGAAAGTGGTCGACGGTGCGTAGGCGGTTTTGTGGGCAATGGAGGACAGCTCCTCCCCTGATGGAGGAGTAACGGTGATGGTCTTCCCAGGCGGCTGGTGACGGCGGAGACGGGCGGCTGGCGATGGACTTCAGGCGGCTGGACAGTTGCGTCGTGGTGGCCGTGAGGATCTGGCAGAAGAGGGGCGGTCGCGGTCGCTGCTCCCAGGTAGGTGAAAGGGAGGCGACGAGGAAGCCGCTTTTTTATTTTTTATACTCTAAATCAGAAATGATAAAAAAAACTTTTTTAAAATTTTTTTGAAGAAAACAGAAATGACAAATATTTTTTAATTGTATATATATTAATTTGTCCCTGCAAAACAAATTTTAGAGAAAAAATAGATATTTTTTCTTTTTCCCTTTTTTTAAAATTTTGATTTATCTACAAATTAGGACACGAGCATGATGACTCGATCCTAAAATCACACAGAAGATGTGAATGTCTACGGTTCTGGGGGGAATGGTGGATGAAACCGGATCTCCGACCAATGTGTGTGGTCGGAGGTGGGAGATCGTGCATGCGAGATAAATTGTGAACGTGGAGAGATCGAGAAAGTTAGATGAAAAATCAGAGTCGGAGGTGGATCAAAATCGCGAGGGATGATTCTAAGATCTAGATAAAAAATGGAAGAAAAAAGAGATGAAAAATAAAACTAAGATTAACTTAGATGAAAAATAAGAAGAAAATGTGGATCTCACCTTAGGAGCGAAAAGACCTTGATCACCTCGACGAAGGCTGACTCGTTGTCACCGAACGGCTCGGAGGCTAGGCACGCTTCTGTGACAAGAAGACTCTCGGAGATCGGGCTCCTCTCATCAAAGATTGATCAAGTTGAAAATATGGAGAAGGAGCCTTATTAATAGATAGAATCGGACTGAAGTTTGAATTTTTGAATTTTTGGATGAAGATAAGAGATAAGAGAGAAAAAATTTTTGAAAATAAGATAAAGTAGCAAGATAAATATTTACAAAAACTAACTAATTTTTTATATTTTAGTCACTTATGTATTTGAAAAATAAATGTTATTTTTTTTATTTTTTGTAATAGTTAGTTAAGAAAATTAAATATATACATATGCTATATACATATATGACATTATCTACATGGGTAAATAAGCATATTATTTTTTATATTAAATTTTTTATTTTTTTTATTTTTTTATTTTTTATTTTTTATTATTTTTTATTTTAAATAATCACTAAAAATACTTACAAATATTTACAAATACAATATGTACAAATAAATGGCAAAATTGCACAAACCACCCCAGAAAATCGACTTTTCAACCGTAACTTCAAAAATTATGAAATCACGGCCATTTTAGAGATAATTTAAGTTAAAATACAATGGAAGTGATTTTGGTTCAATCTGAGTTCATATGGAGCTAAAATTGATCTTTCAATTATCACTTAATGACTTTTTCCGGATGTGGTTTCTTTTATTATAAATGATTTAATTGTGCAATTATTTTTATTATTTAGCCAATATTTTTATTACAACTTCTGTTTTGAAAATTATTTTATTAAGGGTCAATTTATATACAAATAAAATAGTGTTAGTTTTATATTGATATACATAACAAGTGAGAAGTATTTACATCACACGTTTTTTTAGATTTTCTGATTAAGGACCCTATCCCCCCCTACTTTAGTCATGGTTAATCAGGTCAAGTCTTGACCTTCTCTCGGGGTTTGGGTCAGCCTGTATGTATTACATATATACAGTCTTCTTTTCTTTATTTTTCATTCCTTTCTTTCTTTATTTATTTTAGGTTAAAATAATATATAAATATACAATATTTATATATAGATGTACATTAGTAAGAAAATGGAGTTAGTATTATACACATGTGTTTTATAAGGGATTTAAAATTAAAATAATTGAATAAAGATGACGAATAGCATATTCATCAATATTATATATGTGAGCATTGAGAAAATGGATAATTAAATGTGATTTAATTATAATGAATAATATGAATTTAATTCATATTATAAGGAGAGTTATCTAAGATAATTAAATGTGATTTAATTATCAACTATGTGAATAATGTGAATGTGATTCATAATATTTTGGCACATGAGAATAGAGATCCAAGATGATTAAATGCGATTTATTTATCATGGATATGAATAATGTGAATAGCACTATCCATATTATTCAGATATATTGCAAATGTGGTTTATGATATATAAGAGAGGGCCTATTGTAATTATCAATACCAACTCCCAATAGTCGAATGAGAAACCTTTGGGAGGTCTATAAGATCTGGATTTGAGATGTGATATCAATATCCAAGTCATTATACGTGGAACAATACAATCGCCTTGTCCTTATCTCCAAGTATTCGCGGAGAGAGCGCATTATCCTAGAAAGAGTTCAAGGATAATTTCATTATTGATATTATATATGCGAGCATTGAGAAAATGGATAATTAAATGTGATTTAATTATTATGAATAATATGAATTTGATTCATATTATAAGGAGAGTTATCTAAGATAATTAAATGTGATTTAATTATCAAATAAGTGAATAATGTTAATGTGATTCATATTATTTGGGTACATGAGAATATAGATCCAAGATGATTAAATACGATTTAATTATCATGGATATGAATAATGTTGATAGCACTATCCATATTATTCAAATATATTGTAAATATAGTTTATAATATATAAGAGAGAGCCTATTGTAATTTATATTTGTTGATTAATTATTAATGTGGATTGGATTCACATTGAATGATTAATTGAAAATATAATTACATTATGTTTTGGGTTATGAATGTGATTTACATAATTCTAATGGCATGATTGCAATATTCACAAGATAATTATGAATTATTTTTGTGAACTTATTTACAACAAGTGTCGTTGTAAATCTTGGAGATCTCATGAGATAATGAGATCTCATGAGATGATTGAGTGGTTGTCCCCCCTTTTAGGGGATGTGGTTAGTCTCCTCATTATCTCAAGACTAGTCGAATGATTTGAATTTGAAATTAATTATATTGTTTTATCAATATAAATAAATTTTTAAATCAATTATTGTTGTGTTTTTTACAACAAAATCATGGTCATTAAAAGAAATAATAATCAATCTCATCCATTGATTGTGTGTTGTCTATGGATTGAGATCCTGGATCCCAAAGCCCTATATAAGAAGAGGAACCCATTGCTCTTATAGTTACATAATTACAATATCGACAAATGCTCTCTCCCTCTCTCTAATTGTGGTCATCCACCATGGAGCCATTGAGAGAGTCACCCTCGTCGCAGCATCATCGTTATGCTACCGAGGTATTTGCTCATGGATCTCCATCTCCTTCGATGCACCTCGCTCATGAAGAAGACATTGGATCTCGTGTGACGAGATCAAAAGATTCATTTCTTGGATCATCAACATGGATTGAGAGGAGCACGCGTCTCATCAACACACTCGCAAGCATCTCCTCTGTTAGATCGGACTTGAGACAGGAGGTCTCTTGGTTTAGAGACTCGACCGCAACCACGCTTCAAGAGGTAACCTTAATACCTAATTGTGGTTTAGATGAAATGATCCAAAAAGTGTTCTTAGATCATGTGGTTTCATCGAATTAAAATTTTTAAATTCCGTTGCCCTTAGCAACTAGTGCGACTAGCCGCTCACGATCGCATATGATGCGATCCTTATGCTTTCGTGATGCGGTTAATGATCTTTCCATTTCCTTCACTCCCCAACTAAACAGTGTTGTTGAAAGATGCAACATGACCATCATAGATACTGGGGATATGTAATGATGAGTAAAGCACGTTTACCTTAGAATTTATGGGGATATGTAATAGAGACTGTAATATATATCTTTCATAATATTCCTAGTAAATATGTTCCCTAAACTTTTCATGATCTTTGGTTTGGAACAAAACCTAGTGTTAGACACTTGAAGATTGGGGATTGCTTGGTCCATGCCAAGAATGTGGACACAAGTAATCTAGAATCGCACTAGAGAGTGTTACTTCATTGGATATGTAAAGGACAATATTGAATACCAACTTTACGACCCTGTGACTCAAAAGGTATTCATTTCCGAGGATGTAAAGTTCCTAAAGGATGAGTTCCTTAAAAGTCAAGATAAAAATAAAGTAAAGGAACTCACATAATCCTCTGAGGGTATTGAGCTTCCTAAACTAGAAACTAAGGAGATAATTAAAGATGAAATACATGTACCTCTTCGACGTAGTTCGAGGGTGGTTATACCACCAAAAAGGTATAGATTCCATGTGTTAGAAGAGTCTAACAATGATCCAACTTCTTTTACTGAAGCACTCATAGATCATGGCATGGATAGATAAATGCTAGCAATGAAGTTTGAAATAGAATCCATGCACAATAACTGTGTAAGAAATGTGCATGGATAGACTCCACCCTAAAGAATCCACCTAAGGGGGTTGAACCCCATTAGGTGTAAATGGATCTTCAAGCAAAAAGGGGGGACCTGATGGGAAGGTAGAGACCTTAAAGGCACAACTCGTAGACAAGGCCTATATACAGAGAGAAGACAACAATTATGATGAGACATTCGGTCTTGTGGCCTTGCTTAAGTCCATCATGACATTGTTATCTATAACTGCACATTATGATTACGACATTCGGTAGATAAATGCCAACATTGCATTCCTCAATGGATACCTTGAAGAGGATACCTATATGCAACGACTTCAGGGTTTCATAGTTGAGGAAGACAAAGTGTGCAAGCTGAGGAAATCCATCTATGGGCTCAAACAAGCTTCTCTTAGTTGGAACATCAAATTTGATGAAACCATTAAGAGTTATGCTTTCGTTCAAAATCCTGATGAACCATGTGCATACAAGAAGCTTAGTGAGAGTGCAATTGTGTTCATCACACTTTATGTAGACGGCATCCTTATCATTGGGAATGATACGTGGATGATGATTAGTGTTAAAATTCAGTTGTCTCATACCTTGAGATGAAATATATTGGAAAAGGCTTTTATATCTTGGGTCTGAAGCTGTTCAGAAATAGAGAAGAGAGGACTTTTGGATTGTCTCAACATGGGTACACTAAGAAGATCGTGGAATGATTCCACATAGAAAATTCCAAAAAAAGATTACTTTCCTTATGAAATCATATATACATATGTAAAAGGATGGATCCTCAAAGTGGTGGGGAAAATAAGGCCATGGTTGGATGCCCTTATGCATCAACTCTGGGAAGACTAATGTATGCCATGATGTGTAAAAGGCTGATATCTACCATGCAGTGAGAGTGGTAAGTCATTACCAATCATGCTATTGAGAACAACACTGGCATGAAGTAAAAAACATCTTTAAGAATCTAAGGACACAAGATTATGTCTTGGTCTACGAAGATAGTGATCTCCAAGTCTTAAGATACATAGATTCATACTTCCAATTTGGCACAGATAATCAAAAGTCAACTTTGGGGTCTGTATTCTTTTTCAACGGTGGTGTTGTGAGATGGAGAAGCAAGAAGCAAAATACCACGACTAGTTTGACGATAAAAGTTGAGTACATTATCACATCGGATACTGTGAAAGAGGCGGTGAAGTTGCATAAGTTCATCTTGGAGCTTGGTGTAGTTTCCTCAGATACTCAGATCATGTTGCTCTGCGATAACATGGGAGCAATATCTTAGGAAAGGAATCCATATGGCATCAAAAGAGCAAACACATGGAAAGGAAATACCACATCATTTAAGAGATATTAAAGTGTGATGACATCATCACCACCAATGTGGACTCTATTGATAATGTTGTTAATCACCTTACCAGACCTTTATCTCAAAAGGTTTTTGACCACCATGCATTTAGTATAGGCATAAATATCGTACCTAAATGGTTTTGAAGGATAGTGGGAGATTTTTAGACATGTGAGTCTAGGACAAATTATTTCTATAATAAATGTTATTGTAATCTTTTTTTATATCAATAAAGGTTATTAATTTTACTTCATGTTTGAGATTAATGAATGTGTGCATATATAAGGACCCTTAGTATAATTAGGGATGTTCTATGGCCATCTTGATAATCATACAGTTGTTAATCCAATAGTTGGGTCATATAGGCTGGTGCTGAGATGATATCTAAAGAGTTAGATTTATGACTCAACTAGCACTGTCAAATGATTGTCAAAAAAGGATCTTGAGCCTAAAATGGAGATGGAAATCCATATGCCGAAGGCTAATATCAAATTGACCTCTTGATGCAGGTCCTCTGCATAGGAATGGAGATTTGGAGGTGCCTGATAAGTTACATCAAAGAGTTGACTTAAGGAGATGGAGATATCAAAGACCTATATTTATGTTGTAACAATATAGTCACACATCCTCTGACCATAGGCAGATGTGTTACTATGTCTGAGTATGTACATTAGGCAAAACATTAGGTTGATGACCTAATCAAGGTCCATATACATGCGATCAAGCATGCATACATGGGCATATGAATAATACGATCTCTCAAAGGGATCATACATGCTCGTTACTTAACCAGAAAACAAATGATCACTCATGAGATAGTGGGACCAAATAAAATCCATTGATTGTCATGTTGCTTTGGAAGTATAGAAATATATGATTTTGGAAAGCATATGATCGATACCAACTCCTAATGATTGAATGAGAAACTTAATGGTAAAACCTTGAAGATAGTTTAAATATGATCAGAACTTCGGGTTTCTTCTAGGTCTTACAGTATGCATGATGTACAGGTATTGGGAATACTCGAAGATGATGTGATATTAATTGATTGTATAATCATGGCACTTACATTCTGAGGGGGTGGTGAAATATGTTTGGATTTTAGTGACTCCACTCAGTAGATTGGTTATTTAATTTTAGTCCCAACGTTGGATATTAATCTGAAATTGATTCGGATGCAATGAGAAGATTGGATATTATGTCTAATTAGATCAGATATTTCTGAGAGGTCTTCTAGATATGGATACGAGATTAGATCTCAGTATTCAAGTCACTATACATGGAATGTACAATCGCCTATCCTTATCTCCAAGTATTCGCGTAGAGGACACATTGTTCTTGAAAGAGTTCAAGAATAGTTCTATTATTGGCAATATCTAAGTAGTAGAAAATTGTGATTAAATTAGATTTCATTATCATTAATAATGTGAATATGATTCATATTATTTGAACATGTTTTTAGAGGAATTAAAGATTAAATAAAAAGGATTTAATTATCATAGATAACACTATCCACAATAATCGTCGATATTATGGATGTGATCCATAATATCATCGAGAGTTTTAATTGTGAATAAGATTCACAATTTATTAATTAATGTGGATTATATTCACATTGAAATAAATGCAAATGTTATTTACATTTAATATTGGATGATTGAATATGATTCATAATTATAAATGGAAAGATTTGATTTGTTACAAATTAATTTGGAACAATTTTAGTGATAATTCAATAATATAATTGTTGCAGATGTAGAAGATTTGGTGGGGATTGAGATCTCACCAAATAGGAAAGGAGCGGGAGGTACTCCACTCCTTATTGGAAGTGGACGACCATGGTCGAGTCACCATGGTGGCCGTCCACCCCCTTTTAGGAAGGATGCTCTTCTTTTTCCTAAATATTCTACATGGAGATTGATTTTATTGAGATAATTTGCTGAAGAATGTCTTCAACTTATTTTCTTGAATATCAGTTATGATCTTGGAAATCGCAACATAATCTTGACCATTGATTCAATTAGGAGTACATCTTAACCATCCAATTTTGTATAAAAGAATGGCTAACCTTAGTCTTCTTTTACACAATTAAGTTGAAACATTTATTACAACAACTCTTTCTTTCCTATCTCTACTCCTCCTCTCCCCCCCCCCCCTCTCTCTCAATTCCTTGTGTCCATCCATCAAGGTGTTGTTGAGAGCATGGTTGTCGTTGCGTTAGCAGACTAATCTCTTGTGATTCATTGTCTTCTTTAGAGCCGTGTGCAGGTGATGTAGATATTGAATTTCGTGAGACGAAATTAGGAGGTACCCCACTCATATCATCACTCTGGACTATAGGAAGCATATGTCTCATCCACGTGCCCACAAGTGCTCTCTACGTCAGATTAGACTTGAGCAGGAGGTCCCTTCTCATATACTCGTGGACTGAAATCATGCTTCGGGAGGTACTCCTATTACTCGTGTAATCTTGATAAAAGAACAAGGGAATAGTTTTCATGACATGTGATTTTATCAAAAAAAGTTAATTCCCACTGCCCCATCAACTAGTATGACTAGTCAACCTAGATCGTATGCCATACATTCTCCATGCTTCTGTGATGCGCAAGGCGTAATCCCTCACCTTCACATACATATTTATGTATGCACATACGTACATACATATGTTTATTTTAAAAAATGTAGTTGGGGGCTCTCAAGTTTAGTCCCACATCATGTGATGGTCGGAGTTTGTTGTCTTGGTAGGGCTATATAAAGAGCCTCACACCGATTGTATCCTTTGAGAAAGATGAATAGAATAGAAGCCCTTTGAGGCAGTTCTCCCGTGATTTCATTCCGCTCCTTAGGGAGTAGGGTTCCATGTAAAATCAAAGTATTCCTTTTATTTCCTTCTTGCTTTGATTTGCTTCCACATTTCATATTTCTAAATGGTATCATAGCAAGTCAATTTTGGGATCATATTCAAGGATGTAATTTATTTGTTATTTCATCTCTTGTTCTCAGAAGTTACAAAGACATTTTGTTTGAGAGATTTGTTGTATTTCAAGGGGAAAATTGGGATTTGATCGTAGTTCATCGACTATGCAAGCATCGCCCAAGTCACCAGATCTATTGTTGTGGCGATGTTTGGGTTCCTTGTTTGAAACCTTAGCACAACATCGTCACTGCCACGTCTAGCCTCTAGTAATCGGGTTGTGGTACTCCATCCCAAGACATTTGTATCTCAGTTGGAGGAGCAACACAAGAGCCCTTGTTGCACCTCACACTTACCGGTGGAGTAGAGAAGAAGAAGATAAGAGGAGGGCATGTCGGGCTACGACACCCCATAATGGTGACGTTTCTCTTCCATCAACACTTCTCTTCCTTTTGAAAATTCTCCAGGTCGCATCTCCAAAGCATGACTTTCCCTTCTCTAGGAAGTGCACATGACCGCACCACCAGTCACAGCTTTTGAGGTTTTTGAAACCCTAGATCGAGGAGATGGTCCCATCAGGAAATAAATAGATCAGCAAATGAACAAGCTGTGATGCACCTATCTTGATCGTTAAGCAATGGACCGCCCGATAGCGAGCTTCTACATACAGATCTGAAGCAAAAGACACTATTGTGATGGGTTCCCATTGAGAACCCTAGGAGAAGAAGATGATGTCCTGATGGCTTTCTCCCTTAGACTTCAGTGATACCCCTTTTATACATTTTTGGGTGTATTTAGGCACAATGGGACTCTATAGACAAAACATGAGAGAAGATTCGCGATGATTCTTAAGAAGAATGCCGCCAAATATTTTCTAGAAAAAAAGTATCATCGGATACTATATACCATTATCCTATATAATGTTTATTGGAGCATATATTTTGTCACCGACCAATCTTTTAGCGCAACGCAACAATCCCAATGGTTGGATTACTGGTTTCTTTTATTCTCATGGTGTGTTTTTTTGTTGTATGCGGCTCAGACGCAATCCTCCATGAGGAACCTCGATTGGGCAGCTCGACCTTGGGAACTCTGCCAAGGAGATTAGATATGGGACCTTTGGAACTCAGTCATGGGATGCATCTTTGAGGTTTGCTACAATCTTCACTCTCCACTTCTTGTGTAAGTCAAATTGTGTTCTCTTGAGGCTAGATTTACCTCGTTGGAAAGAACACCCCTCGAATCCTTGGCTTCCTGAAGGAGATATATTTAATCACAAATAATGTAGGGGAAAAATAACAATGATCCACAATTGAGCTCCCATGTCATTTGGAGGCCTCCTCAAAGACCTCGGTATCGAGATCTCACAATTCTCTCGGGCTCTACTAGCACCACAACCTCAACTCCCCCTTCATGGACAAAGGAGGGTTCATTCTGGACATATCATCAGAAATGATCGGATTTGGATATATCCTTGAATGGGAGGAAAAGTCTACATCTACTATCATCTTATTGGAAGATCTAGCATGCCTTGAAAGAGTGATGTTTTTGGCACGAAACCGTGAACATGCTTTGTATAAAGGTCAAGGAGACGATCCACACGAAAAGATTCATTATTGTATCTACCTTTAGAAGGATCCTTGTAACATCCTAGGACTTGATCCGAGCAAGTTATCGCGGATTACTGGCCCACGCAACTTGTTGGGCTTGGGCCCGACTAGACCCGTTGACTACACCCCAAAACGCTTAAGACAAAGTCTAGTTAGTTGTCCCCACTACTTATAGCATGCTCATACTTTTAGATTACTAGATGGGGGACTATGTTTGGGGTGTTACAATATGCTCTACCTGCTGGAAAGACCGTCCTACCCAGCCCACTAATAGTATTGACTATTGTTGGATCGACCAGAATACGTATCTTAGATATTCACAAATAACTCCAACCTACCTGCCTTAAAGCACCCATCTAGAACTTCAGAAGATTTATCCGAACCAATAAAAGCCTCCTACTCCATACGATAAGCATTTGGTAAGCATTCTTGTAGAATGATTTGAAATAAACTTTGAACTTGAAGTTAATCAATTAATCAGACCCTGTTAAATCCCAATCCTACTAATATCCAAAAGAGGATCCATTTTAACATCATTATGAGTAGTTTCTTGAATTGGTAATAGATGTATTTTGAAGTAAGCATAAGGTGTGTGTGCGTGTGTATAGACCATCTGCAGTTTCGACAACGTTAAGCTGCCACCATCACATAAAGATATTCATACACAGAGCAGGAATTCAGATAAACAGCTACTGCAAGTTTGTTACAGAAAATGCAAATTACATGCTGAAGAATAAATTCCAGTCTTACTTTCAACTTTCACCGCATCAACATTCTTTTGCTTCATGTCAGCAGCATTGTAAAGATAGGTAAACTTAGCAACAGATGTAACAAAAGCATCTCTTTGTGTCTGCATAGACATTACAGAAGTAACATGCACAGCATAGCGAAAACCTTGCAAGCATTGTTGTGTCGCAGCCTTATCATCACTCCGATCAAGAGTCAGACTAAAAGCAGCCATCATTGGGGCCCAACAAACATCCACCATGAATCCAAGTATAGCAGTGTCAGTTACAGAATAAAATAATGGCCTGCAAAGTCAGTTATTGTTACAGGGTAATTCAACTGATAAACAGCAAGCAACATTTAGCAGAATATACAGAATGATCTTACTCGGACTTGCCAGAGTTTGCTTTAATTTGTTCCTGGATGTCTGATTAGTAAATCATTTGCAGCTTTCCTTCAGCCTGTTTCCACATTACCAAGTTTAAATGTTGTCCAGACCCAGGAGCTTATTAATGCTGTTTGTCTGCTTATGCTGCGGAATAGCATAATCAGCTTTCATTTTAATTTTATTCCGCACAATCTGATTGTTAATATGACTTGAATCCTAACTACTTGTTAGGATGCTGATGTGGTTGATCCGTGTCGTGGCTTCTGAGTAGCTGAGAGTTGTTGGGTCAGGATTGCTGACATGTCTGATTGTATCCTGCCTTCTGATTGGCTGAGAGTTGTTGGGCCAGGATTGCTGACATGTCTGATATGTATCCTGCCTTCTGATTGGCTGAGAGCTGTTGGGCCAGGATTGCTGACATGTCTGATCCGTGTCCTGCCTTCTGATTGGCTGAGAGCTGTTGAGAAGAATTTTTGAATATAAATGGTATTCTTCTGTTGCAGTATAAAAAGGGTCCTAGGGCCATCAGTTACTGCATCCTCATTCTGATCATGTTTCTCATCCCATATATGTACCTTCTCAGTATCATGTGTATTACATTTTTTCTTCATATAGTGCAATCGATCACTGCCGCCCAAGGATGTAGCCCATTTACAGGTGAACCTTGTAAATCCTTGTGTTTGCATCTTGCTTGTTTGATCATGTTTGTGTGTGTTTGCTTCTATGATTCACAACAAACCGGTATCAGAGCTTCAGGTTCCGTCAGGATCATTCAGTAAGATGGCATCACACAATCTGAAGATCGAGAAGTTCACAGGGAAGAACGAATTCAGTATATAGCAGATCAAGATGTGCGTCCTTCTGAAGCAGCAGGGCATCTGAGCATCGTTAGATCAGGAGAGAGCGAATGCACTCGAGCCGTCTGAGTTGATGATGCAAGAAGAGAAGACGCACTGGACGATCATGCTATGTTTGGCGGATGAGATTATAACAGAGGTTGCTAATGAAGATTCCGCGACTGGCTTGTGGTTGAGGCTCAAAAGTCTATACATGATGAAGTCTGACCAACAAGTTGCTCTTGAAGCAACGTCTGTTCTCTCTCCGCATGCAGGAAGGTACTTCTCTCAAAGAACATCTAGATCGCTTAAATACATTGTTGATGGATTTAAGAAACGTAGATGTTAAGATTGAAGATGAGGATGCCGCCTTGATTTTATTGGTTTCTCTTTCATTATCGTTTGAGAATTTTATTCAATCATTTATTGTGGGAAGAGAATCAATAACCCTAGAAGAAGTTCATGCGAGTCCGCATACGCGTGAACTTCGGCATATGTCTACCAGGAAGCAAGACTCTAACATTGTAGGTTTGGTTATGACTCATGAGAAGAGTCATGCCGGTTCTGGCTACGCAAAGAAGGGAAAGCAGAAGTTCAAGTTGAAGAATCATAATGCTAGGGACATCTACAATTGCTGTAAGGAGATTGGACATTGGAAGAAGGACTGCCCGAAGAAGAAAGAGAAAGCGACGGTTGTTGCCGTAGTTCATTGAGGCGCAGATTCCGTAGATGATCCGGTTCTCACTGTCACGGATCAGAAGACGAGGAATAACACATGGATTCTTGCTTCAGGTTGTTTCTTACCATATGACTCCCAATGAAGATTGGTTCTGCACCTATGAGAAGATAGGTGGTGGAAACGTCATCGTGGGGAATGATGCAACATACAAGATTGTAGGGATTAGCTCTGTGCAGATCAAGATGCATGATAGAGTCGTGAGGATGGTGACACAAGTATGCCATGTTCCTGATCTGAAGAAGAACCTGATATCCCTTGGAGTCTTAGACTCTATACAACGCTGAAGGTGGAGTCATGCAGATTGCCAAAGCTAGGGTTGTTGTCATCAAGTGCAACAAGCAGAAGAACCTATACATCATGCAAGGGGTCTACAGTTACTGGTTTTACTGTAGTGGTGTCCTAAGCTGTAAGATCAAAGTCAGAATTGCGGCATATGTGGTTGGGATACATGAGTCAGATGGGGATGAATATCCTCATTCAGAAAGGTTTTATCGGGGATCTCAAGGAATCCAAGCTAGGGTTCTGTGAGCATTACTTGTTGGGGAAAAAACATGGGAAGTAATTCAGTAAAGCCATCCACGGGATGAAGGAGACGCTCGACTACATACATGCCGATTGTTGAGGTCCTTCACGGATCCCATCTTTAGGAGGTGCCAGGTATTTTCTATCTATTATTGATGATTATTCCAGGATGGTGTGGGTGTACATGATGAAGCACAAGAGCGAGGCATTTCAAACCATCAGGCAGTGGAAGATCTTGGTGGAAAACCAAACTTCTAAGAAGGTGAAGCGTCTCCATACAGATAATAGGCTGGAGTTCTGTTCGTCAGAGTTCAATGAGTTCTGCAATGAGGAGGTTGTTGCGAGACACCTCACCGTCAGAGATACGTCACAAAAGAATGGAGTTGCAGAACGAATGAACAGGACGTTTCTAGAGAGAACAAGGTGCATGCTCTCTAATGCTGGACTTGGTAGAGGATTCTGGGCTGAAGCTGTGAATACAACTTGTTACTTGGTGAATCGGAGGCCCGCATCTGCCATTGGTTGCAAAACACCCATAGATGTATAGTCTGGTATCATGCTGATTATTCAATTTTACGAGTCTTTGGTTATGCTGCCTATTATCATGTTAATGAAGGAAAGTTAGAATCAAGGGCAAAGAAAGGGTTGTTTACAGGTTATGGTGCAGGAGAAAAGGGGTACAGTGGTCCCCTTCTAAGCATAGAGTTATTGTTAGCATGAATGTTACTTTTGATGAGAATTCCATACTTCACTCGAGTCGAACTGGTGGAGTTCGAACTGACACCAAGTAGTGATCACGCCGCTTCTGATCAGGCTATTTTTGAATGGCATGAAGTTGAGCAACCAGAGGAGAGGCAAACAAGTGTTGCTACTGATCGGCCTCGTAGGGAGATACATCTACCGCTGAGACGGATTTAAAGACATGGTTGCATTTGCACCACATGTTGCGGAGGAGACATAGTCTCCAGAGCCCTCCACTTAGAGGGAGGCAATATCTGGTGCAGAATCCGGGCAGTGGATTGTTGTTGTGGGTGAGGAGATGGAGTCTCTTCACAGGAATCAAACATGGGATCTTGTCAAAATGCCAATGGGCATGAAAGTTATTGGATGCAAATGGGTCTTCAAGAAAAAGACAGGAATCTCATGCAATGAAGGCATCAGATACAAGGCACACCTAGTTGCGAAGGGTTATGGTCAGAAGGAAGGTGTGGATTACAACGAGATATTCTCCCGTTGTAAGACATACATCCATCAGAGTACTGCTAGCTCTTGTAGCACATCGAAACTTGGAGCTGGAGTAGTTAGATGTGACGACAGCTTTCTTACATGGTGAACTTGAAGAAGACATTCTTATAATCCAACCAGAGGGATACATATCCTAGGGCAAGGAAGACCATGTGTGCAAATTGAAGAAGTCCTTGTATGGGCTTAAGCAGTCTCATAGCCAGTGGTACAAGAAGTTTAACAGTTTCATGATTGATCATGGGTTCAACAGGAGCCCATACAATTGTTGTGTTTACCACAACAAGGTGGAGGATGGTCCTTCATTTTTTTGTTACTTACGTCGACGACATGTTGATTGCTGCTAAGCAGAAGAGTACCATAAATGATCTGAAGAAGCTCCTTAGTTCAGAGTTTGACATAAAAGATCTTGGTGCAATGAAGAAGATTTTAGGGATGGAGATAATTAGAGATTGTGCAGAAAGGAAACTTTTCTTATCTCAGAAGAAGTACATTGAGAATGTTCTAATGAGATTTGAGATGTCTACAGCAAAGCCTCTAGGTACTCCATCAACTGCGAACATCCATCTTTAATTTTCTTTTGCACCACAGTCAGACACATAAAAGGAACACATGTCACGTGTTCCCTATGCCAACGCAGTTGGGAGTCTTATGTATGTCATGGTATGTACAGGACCTGATAATGCTCATGTTGTGAGTGTTGTTAGCATATTCATGTGCAACCCAAGGAAGGAGCATTGGCAGACAGTCAAGCGGATTTTCCGCTATTTGAGAGGAACATCATACATTGGCCTCATCTACAGAAGTGATTCAGAATGTTTAGTTGCTGGATATTCAGACTCAGACTATGCTGCAGATATCGGTGGGAGGGGACCAATGACAGGTTATGTCTTTACTTTGGGGACTTCGATCATCAGTTGGAAGGCTACCTTGCAACCATCAGTTACTTTGTCTACTACAGAGGCAGAGTACATGGCTTTGATAGAGATTGCAAACGAAGGCATCTGACTAAAGGGCTTAGTTGGAGATCTCAATCTTCAATAGGATCAGGCTATAGTATATTATGACATTCTCAATGTGATATGCTTAGCCAAGGATCATGTGCATCATGCAAGAACTAAGCACATGGATGTCAGATATCATTTTATTCGTTCTGAGAAGAGGATCGAAGTGAAAAAGGTCGGCACAGCAGATAATCCAGTCGATATTTTCATGTTGTGAGAAAACAATGATATATTTATTCCTGGAACCCTAGGCTCTCTTATATAGAGGAGAGACCTATGGGTAAATTACATAAGACAGACAAAGGAAATAAAAATAACGGAAACAGTACATAAGACATGGAAATATCTCAACACTCCCCCTCAAGTTGGAGCATAGATATCAATCATGCTCAACTTGGACGAACACTTCTGAAATGGTTCCCCGAGTAATGCCTTGGTGAAGATGTCTGTTGTTTGTTCACCTGAACAGATATGAGAGGTAGAAATCAAACCCTTCTGGATCATATCTCTAGTATAGTGGCAATCCACCTCAATATGTTTGGTTCTTTCATGGAATGCTGGATTATTTGCAATAAACAAGGTTGCATGATTATCACATTGTAGCTGCATGGGAAGTGGCTGCAAACACTGCTCGTACCCACATCATTTTTGTGTTTGCTTGAGCCATAGCCCTGTATTCATATTCAACACTTGACCTGGCCACCAATGTTTGCTTCTTGCTTTTCCAAGAAACAAGAGAACTTCCCACAAACACTGCAAAGCTAGAAGTGGACTTTCCGTCCTTTGGACATCCTGCATAATCTGCATCAGCACACGCAGATACTGAAAGAGTTGCTCCCTTCCTGAATGATAATCCTGCACTTGGAGAAGATTTTAAATATCTCAAGATCATGTATATAGCATCCATATGGACCTGTCGAGGTTGCTCCATGAACTGACTCACCCAACTTACTGCAAA
This sequence comes from Ottelia alismoides, assembly GCA_037367405.1. Taxonomy (NCBI): domain Eukaryota; kingdom Viridiplantae; phylum Streptophyta; class Magnoliopsida; order Alismatales; family Hydrocharitaceae; genus Ottelia; species Ottelia alismoides. Next base: position 84,723 of record JAZKJV010011529.1, on the reverse strand, counting down.
GGTGGTATCGGGTCTAGTAATAGTAATGTAGAGTACGTTCCAACTATTTCTCTATATCTTCTTTTGTCAACCTCCTCCGTATCATCATACAGCTTCATACTAGGGTCCATTGGAGTACTAGATAGTCGACATCCAACCATACATGTCTCAACAAGCATGTCTGTAACATATTTCCTTTGGGTCATTATAAGACCCTGAGCATTCCTGGCAAATTCCAATCCCAAGAAATACCTTAGAGTGCTAAGGTCTTTGGTAACATAGTGATGACTCAGAAATTCTTTTGTCATTTTGACTCCCTGCACATCATCTCCTGTAACAAGTATGTCATCTACATATACCATAATGACAACTGTACCTCTAGCTGTCTTCTACACAAAGAGTGAATGGTCTGAATTTGACCTCTTGAACCCTTCCTTTTCAATTAGATCTGACAGCTTCTGAAACTACACCCTTGGACTCTGTTTAAGGCCATATATTGCCTTATGAAGTCTACATACCTACTGACACTCCCCCTCAGCAGAAAGCCCAGGTGGCTGCTGCATGTAGACTTCCTCCTGTAGATCACCATATAGAAAGGTACTTTTAACATCTAGCTGAAACAAGGGCCAATCACGTACCACAACCACTGTAAGAAGGATACGGAGGTAGAGTGTCGAGATACTAGAGAAAAGGTATCCAAGCCACTAATCTGGTCTTGTACCGATCCAGAGTACCATCTGCATGATATTTGACAGTAAAAACCCATTTGCAACTGACAATTGACGCACCAGGAGGTGCAGATACTAAGGTCCAAGTACCACGCGATCGCAGTGCAGCCACCTCTTCCTCCATACCTAAACGCCAACAATTGTCCCTCAAAGCTTCCTGGTAATTCCGTGGAATGTCTACAGTAGATAGAGCAATAGTGAATCTCTGAAAGTCCCTGTGAGTCGGTGAACGAAACCTGAGAAGCAATAGGGTAGGAGGCAGAAGACTGCTTCTGCTTACGAAGTGCAACAGGTAAATCCATATCATTGGCAACTTCCTGTGATCTGGAGTTATCCCCCTGTAATGAATGTTGCACAGACATATCTTCAGACCCATCATTAGAAATATGAGTATCAGAACAAACCTGGGGCACAGTGACAGATGGATGTGTGCCAGGAGCAGAGACATTCCGACGGGTGTAGAATTTAGAAAACGGTGGCACAGTGGGGGAGGTGGTGGAGACGGAGGTGATGGTGGAGGTGAAGGTGGTGATATAGGTGACTTATGAATCTCAGATTCATCACTCTAAATCTCATTAATTAAACTCAAATCCCTCAAAATCATCAACATTTCTGCATTTATTCTACATAATTAGCATTCGTGCATGTTTTAATAAGAATTGCATTTTATCCCTTATTTTTGTACAAAATAAGAAGCTAAAAATCCCAGCCAAAATTGACCTGTAAATAGCCTAACTTCCCCAATTTTTAACTAATTCATGCTAACTCCGAATGACCCAAAACCACTCCACTGTGTACATATCATTTACTAGAATAAATAAAAAATACAAAATCATTAACCCGAATAAGTGGACCAAAATCCCAAACCCTAGTTCTAGGACTCCCGAACTGAAACCCTCATATCTTCCCCATCCAGTGTCTGTTTTAATCCTACTCACTCTTGAACTAATGTACATTCAATTAACTTCAAAACAAGACCAAGTTCAAGTGAATCAGAGCTCATATGTGAAAGTTGGGTTCCGGGCCTCTTTTGTACATTTTATATTTTAGCGGTTTTTGACCTATTATTTTATATACATAATTAACTTATTTTATTTTATTTCTTTTTTATTTGTCTTCTTTGATGAAAGTTTTATTAAAATGCGTAAAAATTCAAATCTAAACGGAGCTTGAAATCAAAGAAACAAATTGAGTCTGAGTCTTCACTAATTGTCTGTACAAAATCGGTCTTTTCGTGTTTTATTTTATTTCTTTTTCTTAATTAATAAAAATCCAAAAAATTAGATTAATGCATAAATATTTATCTTTGATTTTTTTCATATTTTTTCCGGATTTTTATCTGATTTAAAAATGACAAAAAATTATAAAACCCCAAAATCAAGGTATTTTATGTACATGGGATACCCCAAAAATATCATTTTGTGCAATTGATCGATTTTGGTTTTGATGTCTTAATGGAAGTTATAGATCTCATCGAGACAAGCAATTTTCGTAAAGAAATGTTTTTGATCCGAGCTCGTTTGCTATTTATTTTAGATTTTTCAAAGTATTTATTTTCGATTTTTGTGGTGCTGACACGTGGCCGCTCCTGGAGCCGCCACGTATCAGCCATTTTTCGAGTTTTTATTTACTTATTCGTTTAAAAAAATAAAATCTACGCACGTGCCTCCCAAGCACGCGCCACGCACATGCCCTGCCGCCTTCACCCTTATGCTACCACGTGTCGCCATCCTAGGCCGTCCGATCTCGGCCGATCGGACGGCCCGTGGCCATCTCCTTCCTCCCAGCAACTTTCCCATTCTGGACGCCGCCCCTCACCGCGATTTCGCCGGCCTCCTTCCTCTTCTGTCTCCAATCAAATCGCCAGCCGAGATCTCCTCCGCCATCGAACTTCGTCTCTGATCTCACGCCCCTCGTCGAATCCCTTCCCCGAGCGTCAAATCCCCGATTGCTTGCGACCTTCCATCGCCGGCCAAGCATCCCCTACCCTATTTAAAACCCTTCGCCGCAACCCTCGAACCCATCCGCCGATTGCATAGGAAGAAGGTGACCGGTGGTGACAGCCCGGCCACCCGCGTCCTCGATGAGATCCGAAGCCACGAGGCTTCGTTGCAGCTTCTTCATCACAACAGTTGCTCTGCTCCGGCCTTGTCTCCGTTGAGCCACGATCAAAGCTTCATCTTCGTCAACTACAACGCTGCCGCAAGCTTCATCAGCACCACGATTTCTTCACCGACATCTTCAACGACATCGACATCTTCTTCAAGAGCTTCCCCCCCTTCCTCGACAACTCCTGGACGGAGCCAGGAGCCTCCGACATCGACGCCAACCACTTCTTCACCTTCGTCATCAACCACAACTCCATCTCCGACGACTCGGCGATCCAATCGAGCAGACGTTCTTCATCAACAGGAGGACCCCCGGGCCATCGCTTCCGACCATCGAAGCACAACATCTCCACCAAGCCACCAGCAAGGGATCGGCCCTCCTCCACAGCCCCTCTGCCAGGCGTCAACCTCGAGGTTGTCACGTGATGAAACGACCCCCCTCTTGGGGTATTTGCGACAAATCCCCAAAGAAGGTGCCTAATTACGCAACAATCCAGGGTCACGTGCTTTGCACGTGACCTGCTGGAAGAAATTATAGAGAGCCCCCGGTCCTCCTCCTAATTGCCATCCAACCCATTGACCAGTGCCCCTCTAGCAAAATTGCAGAAGACCCCCCAGACTTATTGGTAATTACATTACAGCCCCCTATGCATTTTATTTTATTTTTTAATTATTGCACTCTTACCCATGTATTCATTCATTATTCTGGACCTCTACATTGCATATTTCTATTATTCAAAAATAGCATGATGTTCGCTAACTAATTCTCTACATTATGGCTTATTGTGTACATTTTTGTGATCAATGGTTAATTAATAATTATGTATTCGTGGAAAATTGCATACTTTACCCATTTTACGCTCTGATTTTTATCATTGATTAACCGTGGTCTAAAAATTCCCGAAAAATCATGAATTGAGAATTAATTGTGGTTAACATTGTGCCCAAAAAGAATTGCATTTTCATGCATATTGTCTTGTAAAAATTATTTTGCATGTTTCAATGTTTGATTTTTAGTAGGTACTGAATCTTGTATTTTCGAGGTTTAGGATTTTTCTGAGATCCATCACCTAGTGATAGAACTTAGATAATTTTGTCCCTTGAAAATAATGAGATTTAATATTTATTATAACTAAATATTGAAATTCACTTTGTTTGCATTTAAAAATTCATAAAAAAATTATCTTGCATCCAAACAATTACAGTGCATTAATTTCATCATACTTATCATCTTGGACAAGTTTCGTATTTTTCAGACATCGTTTGATCGACTTTTACACTTTAGTCCCTAAAATAGGCCAAAAATTGCATTTTGCATCCTTAATTGCATAAAAAATTACAAAAAAGACCGTCTCGAAAATCGTGCACGAACTTTGATAGACATAATTCTAGGTTATTCCTTTGCCTCCTTGTGTTCGACCTTGAGACTTGCCCAAGTAAAATAAACATAAAACCATGCGATTAAAAAATTGACTAAATAATTGTGTTTATTTTCTTGACCGATTCCGATTGCCCGCCTACAACGAAACGACAAATCATATTTTTAACGCACCACAATACACGACGATATTTTTAACATAGGCAATCTCGGGCTCGTCAGTGACAAACTCATTGGTGGAGGAGGTAGGGTTAAGGCTAGGGCACGAGAGCTCCGGTCTAGGACCGCCGCTTTGATACCATGTTGTGAGAAAAGAATGATATATTTATTCCTCGAATCCTAGGCTCTCTTATATAGAGGAGAGGCCTATGGGTAAATTACATAAGACAAACAAAGGAAATAAAAATAATAGAAATAGTACATAAGACATGGAAATATCTCAACAGTTCACAAAGGCGATTCCTGAGAGTAAGTTCAAACATCATTTGGACTTGCTCAATGTCAATAGTTGGAAGTAGTCCCAAGAGGGGCTGGCAGCGACATGGCGAAGCTTAACAAAGCTTCTAAGAGGATTCAATTCAAGGTGGAGATTGTTAATGTGACTTGAATCCTAACTACTTGTTGGACTGCTGATGTGGTTGATCCGTGTTCTGGCTTCTGATTGGTTGAGAGCTATTGGGCCAGGATTGCTGACATGTCTGATGTGTGTCATGTCTTCTGATTGGCTGAGAGTTGTTGGGACAGGATTGCTTATATGTCTGATCTGTGTCCTGCCTTCTGATTGGTTGAGAACTGTTGGGATGAATTGCTGAATACAAATGGTATTCTTCTGTTGCAGTATAAAAAGAGCCCTAGGGCTACCAGATACAGCATCCCCATTCTGATCATGTTTCTCATCTCATATCTATACCTTCTTAGTATCCTTTATGTTACATTTTTTTCTTCATATAGTGAAATCGATCGCCGTCGCCCAAGGACGTAGCCAATTTACGGGCGAACCTTATAATTCCTTGTGTTTGTGTCTTGCTTGTTTGATCGTGTTTGTGTGTATTTGCTTCCGCGGTTCGCAACACTGATCATACAATGAACATAGATAGTCTTCAGGTATATCCTTTCTGTCGTCTATTCCCCAATTGTTACGGATAAAATCTGCCTTGGACATCTAAAGAAGAAACCTCCATAAGCCAAAATGTGATTTGCCCGTTAGTTGAGTCAGCCCTCAAAAGGATACAAAATAACTAACCTTATCGTTGACCATGCCATTATGAGCATATGTTTAGCATAATAACATAATAAGCCAGAACATAAGCAGTATCGGCACTTGTGAACGAGTTTGGATTGCATTTACAGTAACTTTCAGCAAACTTTTCCATGATGCGGTCGATCTTTTGTGCTTCACCAGGCAACATGGAGGAAAATTCTGATTGCTTCTCCAAAATCCATGCTCTCAAAATTTAGGGAATCAACATAAGCATGCATAACTGGAAACCCTTCTCTTTCATCTAGGTAATCTCCTATCAATGTTTCATTTAAGCCAGTAGCATTTCTTAGAAAAGAAGCTACTTCTTCTGGAGTGCTTCCTACTTTTTTAGTGTTTATGAGAAACTCGATTCCTTTTGAAGGTTTCCTGTTAAATAAAGAACCAAATTCCTAAGTATTACCTTGGATTTACTTAAATCCCCAGGTACCACAAAAAGTTTTTTTTACACCGAAGCTACAGTGGTGTCGCATATTGAACATACGACACTTAAAATATTTTTTTGCCTCGGAACTACAGAGGTAGCGTGTCTTGAAGATGCGATATATAAAGCGCATATCGAATACGCGACTTTTAGCTAAATAAAACACGCGCATATCGGACTCCCTCCCCACGCGCTCCTCATATGCTAGATCTTCTTGTGCTGCCCACTGACTCCCACCGTGCCGCCCGCCGACCTTGGCCTCCCCCTCTCCCACAAACCTGCATTTTGATCACTCCAAGCCTTACGAAAAACTTTTTTTCCGTAGCTTTCTTGGTCGTACCGTCCTAGCCGTCACCGCCTCCCACTAGGGCTTAGCCGTTGTTGCATACATTGAGACTTGCTAAAAAAAATTCTTGAGATTATTGATTATATAATATACATATTAATCTTCATTTCATGAATGTATTTTTTTACTTGTACATTGTGTTACGTATTAGGTCAGAATGGAGCCGTTGTATTGTATGTTTCATTTGATGGGTACGCTTATTGGCGGTTCGACGGCCAACGTACGAGGGTTTGGATTAATGCCTAATATGACGTTCGATGAGATGTTGAACTTGGTTTACCGTAAGTTCAACCTGGATGCCAATAGTCAAAAAATCATATTACTACATCGCATCCCTCGAGGCCCAGGGGAAGAACCATCATTTTCGTCTATCGTCGATGATGATGATGATGTGCAGGGAGTTTTTGTGTATGCTCAGACCATTGGGAAATCGATGCCTACTGACATTATTGTTAAAGATGGATATGTGAGCGAAGTCCCCAATGTTGTGACTAACATGGGACCGTCCGTTGTCCCGAGCACACAACCAACAGTTGTCCGTAGCACACAACCAACAATCTTCCCTAGCATACAACCAACAGTTGTCCCTAGCATGGAACCCTCCTTTGACACGGATGTGCCTATAACGCAGCCATGTACAGATCAAGAATGGCGCATGAATGACTCGTTGTTGCGAGAGATTAATCATGCTTTGGATGATTTCATCCCTTAGGGAACCGATGATGACCTGGAAGAAGGTAGTGAAAAAGATGCCAACGATAATGTGGTAGACGAGGAGATCCGAGTTGATGAACAAAGCACGCAGCAGATTGTACCCCGTTTACCCTTTTTTAGGGTGAGAGGATTCAATATTCGTTCAACCTATGAAGATGACATTCAAAAGAAGTTTCGACTTGATGGCGTTGTTGACGAAATACGCAAGGGTAGAACCTTCAAATGTAGGGAAGATTTGATTTATATTGTAAAGAAGTATCACATCCTGGCACACTATGACTTCATTGTCAAGGAACCCACCAGCTTGATATGGTCAGTTTTTTGCATACACAGATCGAATGGATGTTTTTGGTATTTACGAGGACATTTTAGAAAATTTGATGGATTGTGGGTGATCTCTAAGGTTGTTGGAGCATAGACTTGTATAAACCCTACAGTTAATCAGGATCACCTTCAGTTGGACTACAAATTCATGTCCAGATCGTTGTTAACTCTTGTGAGGGATGACCCTAATGTTTGTGTTTTGAGTTGTAGAGCTCACATCCACGAGATGTACAACTACTGGGTTACCAAGAAAAGGGCTTGGGATGCTCGAAGGAAGGCAATCGGAATTGTATTTGGTGATTGGAAGAAGTCTTACGCTGAAATGCCTTATCTATTTCATGCAATGAAGGCTGCCATTCCGGGGACTGAAATTGATATTGAATACAGTGACCATCCTGATCTTCGGAAACCGCATTTCTGTAGAATTCAACGATGTTTTTGGGCATTTGGGCCTTCCATTGAGGCATTCAAATATTGCCGCCCTTTAATTAGTATTGATGGGACCATTTGTATGAGAAGTACAAACAGAAATTGCTCATTGCATGCGGAATTGATGGGGATAAACATATTGTTCGCCTTGCGTTCGGAATTGTTGACGAGGAATCCGGTCCTTCATGGAAGTGTTTTCTATCGTTGGTACGTATCAGGGTAATTGACATGCGAGCTGGGCCAATATGTATCATTTCCGACCGGAATTCTGGAATAAAATGCGTTATGAAAGATGCTGACATGGACTTATTAGAACCTTTTGCATATTGGCGGTTCTGTTCAAGGCATATCGCAAGCAACTTCAATAGCGTCTTCAAGAATGGCTTCATGAAAGCCTTGGTTCAAGCAGCATTACAAACGACTAGTAGAAAGTTCGCTTACTTCATGAGGAAATTACAAGAGTGGAACACAGAAGCGGGAAGATGGTTTTCGACTCATGATTGTCGTCATGAGCAATGGACCTTGGCTTATGACGGTGGTTATAGGTTTGGTCAGATGACTACAAATCTGAGTGAAAGCTACAATGCAGTTCTCAAAGATGCCCGTTGCTTGCCAATTTCTGCATTGATCGAGAAGACTTTCTATAATTGTGTGTTATACTTTAACCAGCATGCAGAAGAGGCAAGCGCAACCATTGCTGCAGGACGCAAATTCACGCATTACGCATCAACGGAGTTGAACCGTTGGAGTACATAGGGCTAGGGTCTCTTATATAGAGAGAAAACCCTAGAGAGTACAAGAGTAAAAATACATAAATACCCCCGAGGGGTTACAGAACCCGAAGAGTTAAAGGTTACGGAACCCAAAGGGTTAAGGGTTACGGAACCCGAAAGGTTACAAAGATAATTGTAATGTAATAATTCTAACAAACCTTATTGAAGTCTTCAACACATCAGTGGTAGGCCAAGATAGTTGATATGCAAGATCTTCAGTGTGTAACCCAGAATCTCCGCATAAATCTTAAGCTCCTATGAAGCAAGTTTAAAGGGGATGAAAGCTGATTTTTCCTTCATTAACCCTTCAACCCTGACAATTGCCCAAAAATATCCAATACTATCATGATCGCTTTACACTGCACCACACCCATTCTATGAAGAAAATAGTGTCATTTGCATACGTAAAATCAGGATTGAGAGATTTTCCTTGGAATAGACCTTGAAGAAAACACCAACTTCTGCTAGCCTCGTCATAACTGGCAACACATCTACAACCAGAACAAACAAAAGAGGAGACAATGGGCACCTCTGCCTCACCTTGCTCTTCGACTGAAAGAAACTCACCTCTTGTTTGCCATTAAAAGACTGCGAGTGAGGAAGTGGTAACACATCTCTTCATCCAATCTATCCATAAGTCTTTGAAGCCCCTCTGAACTAAAGCGAAGCTCAGTTAAACTTCCAATTCATGCAATCATAAGCCTTTGAGAAGTCTACGTTTTAGAGAAAACCAACAACCCCTCTTTTTTTCCAATCTGAAACCATCTCCGACAATACTACTACCTCCAGCGACTGATCCCGGTATATATGATGTCTAAGTTGGCCGGATAAGATCGTACGGAACTCCTCAGAGCCTATTGGCCAACAGTTTGGCCACAATGGGGTAAGTAGCATTAGACAATGCTATGGGTCTAAGTTTGTAAACATGTTCGGCACCTTCCTTTTTCGAGAGCAAGAATAACATGGATCTGTTAAGATTCTCCAAGCCTCTATTCATCTCTCTAAATTCTATGATCAACCCCATGACATCCTCCTTAACCACATCCCAGAGTATCCTGTAAAAAAACGACCGGCAAGCCATCTGATATTGGGCACCCATCCACATTGAGATTAAAAGTTGCTTTGCACACCTCGTCCATGGTGAAATCAGAAACAAGCATCTCCTACTGCTCAGGTCTCAATGACCTGACCCCTCTTCTAATCCACCTCGACCTAGTGGGAAGGTATCCTCTAGTTGAACTCCCAGAAATGTTCCACAATTGCCGCACCTATCGCCCCATCCCCCTGAATCTCTCTCACTCTACATGCTAGGAGTAAATCAGATTCCTCCTTGTTCTTCTACTTGCCACAATATGGAAGAATCTTATGTTCACATCCCCCTCCTTCGTGTATTTCTACCTACATCTTTGACTCCATTCGACCTCTTTCCACTTGCCAACTTTAGCCACAACCTTTTGGTGCTCACCTCATCTCCGGCTCTACTTGATCTCTCCCGACTCCCAACATATAGATGTATGATCCGATCTCGATCTATGAAGTACTCGCACATTGGCCACGGGGAACATCTTCATTAGCTCCATAGACACCAGGAAATGATCCAAGTGAGATCTTGATGATGTATTACACCAAGTGAACCTCCCATTCGTGGCATTCAACACTTCTAACACCATCTCTCCAAAAACTCCATGAAGTCTACTGATCGTAGATCTTGCCCCCCTCGATCTCTCGGGCGATCCGAAGCAGGTAACACGACATTAAAGTCTCCATCGATAATCCAATGGATGCTCGAGAAATCCCTCCTTGTTGACCTTAGGCTCTCCCGTAAGTTGGGTTCACGTGCACACCCAAAAACTTAGTATATTGAACTAAGTAGCATCTGGCCTGCTTCAAACTTATGTTCTAACATCACATAAACATATCTAAGCCCTTGTCTTTCATCCAACGCTAAGAACAAGTCTCCATTCCGACAACCTATGGCTTACCAATGATGTACAAAGAAACGAATCCCGAATCCGATTAACAATCTTCGATTCTTGCAAGAATACTACATCAACATGCCAAGAATTCAGCAGACCACTAACAACTTCTCTCTTCTCCCAGTCCCCCAACCCCCTTACATTCCAACTAATGATCCTCATGACTAGGGATGCAAACGGTTATGGATATATCAGTATCTGATCCATCACCATATCCGTTTTACATAGATTTTGACATTCATATCCATATTCGTTTTAAAACGGATACGGATATGGATATCATTTTGATATCCGCAAATATCTGTATCAATATCCGTATATCCGTTTGCATATATAAATATAGTCATAGATTTATTTTTAACCCTATATAACATAACTCTACACCTTCTTTTACCATACTTGTATAATTTTTATGATACAAACACATTTAGTAAATTTATATCATGTGTTTTCCATCCAATTCATATATATTTAAGTCAATTTTATAGAGTATTTCTAACATTACTCGTACGCGATCAGTATACGTTTTACATCCCTATCTGTTTTTTAAGAATATGATAAGATAGTTTTAACATCCGTCAATATCCATATCCGTATTCGTAATCAAAAACGGATAAGGATACGGTAATACCTATATCAGTTTCCGTATCCGTATGTTTGCATCCCTACTCGTGACCCACTCATAGGGTTAATAACGGGTATGATAACCTTAAGGGCTCGTTCGGTTCGGGTGTTACCCCTCAAACCCCACATTCCTAACCCACTAGTGGGGCCCACTCACTTCCCATCAAAGAAATTATATATTATACCAACATATCATCTAAAAATCATAAAATACTCAGTTTCTACTCACTATTCCAAACTTTAATACAATCACATCACAACAAATACCCACTTTTTTAAATTTCAATACAATCATATCATAATAACTAACAATTTTTTCAAATTTCAATGCAATCACATCACACAAACCCTCCCAACCCTTAACCCACCAACCAAACACACAAACACAAAAACGGGTTATCCTCCCCTGGATAACCCACGGATCAAACACACCCTAAGACATTCTGCAACCCAAACACGAATGGCAATCGTAGCACTCAAGTTACCCACAAACTGCCCGTGTTCTTCTCATGTTCCTCCATCACATCCCCAGCCCTGGTGTCTACACCCCTACTAGGACTCAAACCTCCTACTGTTTGGTCTTCCAATTCCTTCTCTAGCCATTGTCGTCCCTCTGGCTTTCTTCTCTTGCGTGAGGAGGAGGAAAGAATCAGGCGATCCCTCACTCTTCGATTGCCTTCCCCAAAGCCAACCTACGCTCCCTTTGAACTCTCTCTGGTGCCAAGATACGTTTTTCATCCTTCCGGCAACGTGTTGTGGAAGCAACCCCTGGCACCTCTGCTACCAACCAACACATCAGCCACCTCCCTATGCTCTCAAATCCGTATTGCCCTCCTCAGTTGCATCAACAACCATGGTGGCAGGAGGCCCATCGTCGAACTGAACCGGTACAAGGCCTCCGCCTCCGTCTTCCGTGTAGAAAGGCCTCTCCGTTCCATCGTCGAGAGTTCCAGAGCAGGAGCTGAGGGGTCAAATCCGCAGCCGGTGCTCCTTCAGCCAACGGATCCATCAATTGGTAGGTGGATGCACCCAGATTTGAGAAAAGAGTTGTGGAAGTACAGATATGAGAGCATCGAGGTGAAAGTGCCTGGATCTGAAAGATGAGAGGTGGATGCACCTGGATTCATGAAAAGAGGGGTTCCCGCACCAGTTGTTGTATTCGGGTCCAAGAACCCACTTTGAGTTGGAATCTCCCAATACCCCCACCCCACCCAAAATATCTCTTCGACTAAATGTAGTTTTTCCAATTTACATGTAGTTTTTTCCAATGTGAATCATATCCACATATATCTTGAAATAATATATAAATCATATTCATATAAATATTAACTACTATAAATCGTTATTTATATTAATTAATGATTAAGAATGTCAATCACATTCACACTTTACTTAGATAATTATATCCATGATAACAATAGTTATTATCATAATTATTATATCATAAATGTATGAGTTACTTACGTATAGACTTGGAGGTAATGTCGGGGAGACCATATGGATACATGACTTGAAATTTGGATATCCATCAAATTTCAAGGTTTAAATCATTTTTCATGAAATATTTCACACTTCATTTCTATCTCATTTAAGCTCAGAATTGGATAATAATAATGAGCTCAACTTCCACCTACATTTTTAATCATTATCCAAAATCATCTGGAGCTGGGAAATGAGCTATGGAAGTGAATCCGTCTCCATTTCTATTTTCATTTCTAACGGTTGGACCTAGAATTGGACATTGGAATTATATTCTATGATGTGAGACTTAATCCTTTTAATTCTCAAATCAATAAGTCATAAAATGGAGTTACAAAAGTGTCTTCACATATGATCTATTAGAAATGCATCAACCCAGAGTATTCCCAATTCGCCATCATCCATAGTGATAGACTTTGATACAACTGACGTTCAAACCCTTGTTTGAATGTCTTCTTCCATGATACATCATTAGATTTCTCAACAGGTATTTGGTGATTATTAATCATGTACTTTCCAAAAGTATATATTAATATTTCGAAATCATGCCTTATTTCATAGACAAGACGATTGTGCATAGAATTCTATTTGACCCTAAATATCTTATGAGTGAGCTATATCTCCCGTTTCATCAAGTATAAACCTATATGATCGCTTTAAGAGATCATACGCCTCACATGTCCTCATATGCACACTAACGTGTCAGTGTATGGTCCTTCGTTAGGTCTCCAATCTAATGTTGTCTCTAATGTATATAGTTGGACATATAGATGTATATCTCTCATAGGCCAAAGGATGTGTTCCTAATCGTAACACTTATAATTTAGGTCTTAATCTATCCTGATCTCATCAAGTCAACATTATGTGTGGAATTGTGGAATTATTTGGACATAGAAGATACCCTCACAAATAAAGGTATTCTTATGGCTCATGAGTGAGGGTGCATTATGGAGCAGGCTAGAAAAGTACCATGGTTCCATGGCATGGATGCACGCTCCAAGCAGTGTGAGGAGTTGAAGGACATCAATCACATTTTCTTTATTCCTGCGTGCTCAAGGTAGATTTGGAGTAAATCTAGATTATCTGGAATCTCTTTTAAGAACTTGGGCATGGACTCAATTAACGAAGATTGGAGATACAAATGATTGAGGACATATGGCTATTGCTATAGTTTAGTCTATTTAGTTTGCTAGAAACATGGCCATCTTTAACCAGGAACACATCTATGTAGAGAGTGTGATTTAACATGCTGAAGCACTCTTTAATTCTTGGTTTTTCTAACACTTTGTACCTCATGCTCTATGAATATGTGTGTGTGATTAAAGGTGCACATTTCTAGGATGTGCACCCCATATTTTCCTCGAACAAGCTTGATTGTCTTGTCATCCTTTGAGGTAATAATTTTTGTATTGACTAAATAATTTGGTTGTTAATTATGTTTCTAGATGTATGACATGGATAAGAAAATAATTATGATCGATAATATCATTTATATTGCCTTGGACACTTCATGATGCCAATATATGTAATTCATGTTCACGCATCCTAGATGATGCATCTACAAGTCCATAATGGTGACATGATTTTTTTAAATGGTGACACAAAATGTTGGCATGTACAACTCTTCGATCCATGCTTATGTACTAATCATTGACTTAATCAAGTAGCCATGAAAGGTGGTTAATCACTGTTATTAGAGGCTTTGCAAATTCTATTACAAAGTTGCATATACTGCGTAAACATTAGTTGCATCCAATGCAGTTGCTACATCTTATGCAACCAATACTCGAATGAGTCAGAAAAGTCGTAGTGCTCTGCTTCTTGCTACACTTAGCTTACAGTACTACGATCCATCATGATTGTGAATCATGAGGTTGACTTCCTATCATCTGCATCTGATTGGAAGTCCGAGTCTTTGTATTCTAAGACTTGGAGATTATCATCTTCATGAATCAAGATGTAGTTTTGAGTTCTTCTTAGGTACTTCAAGATGTTTTTCATTGTGCTAGTGTTTCTCTCCATAATATGATTGGTAACTACTTACCACTCTCACTGCATGGCAGATATCCAGTCTGGTATGTTTCATGGCATACATCTGACTTCCTACAATCGATGCATAAGGGCATCCAAGGCTTTCTTTTCATCCACAGTTTGAGGAGTCATCTCTTTATATATGTTTATACATGTCTTAAATGTAACAAGCATTTCTTGGAATTATGCATTTTGAATGTTTCCAAGATCTTCTTGATGTATCCTTGCTGGATAGTCCCAATATCCTTTTTTTCTTGGTTTCTGATCAGTTTCCAAGATCTTTCATCACAAATGCAAATCAGATTTTAACATCGATCATCATCTCGATATCATTCCAATGATGATGATGTCATCTATATAGAGCACAATGTACATGATGGCGATCCCACTAATCTTCTTCTATATGGATGCTTCACTAGATTTTAAACGATATCATAAATCGTTATGGTTTCATTATATCGGATGTTCCATCTGCGAGAAACTTGTTTAAGCCCATAAATGGGTTTCTTTAGCTTGCATACTTTGCCTTCCTCGGTAACGAAGCCATGGGGTCCTCCATATAGATATCCTCCTTAAGGTATCCATTAAAGAATGAGGTCTTGACATCGATCTATCAAATATCATAGTCAATATGTGTAGCTATAGCGAGCAATGTCTTAGCGGATTTAAGCATGGTCAAAGGAGAGAATGCCTCATTGTAATCAATGCATTCTCTCTACGTGTAGCTCTTAACTATGAGTCATGCTTTGAATGTCTCTACCTTCCCACCAGGTCCTCTCTTTCTCTTGAAGATCCATTTACATTGTCCATGCACCATTCTTGTGCATGGATTCTATTCATACTTCATGGCTGGGTTTTATCTAGTCATGCCATGATCCGTTAGCACTTCATCAGATGAAATCGGATCATCAGACTAGTATATGGAATTTCAAGTGATCTCACTCCCTAGAATTTTTAAGAGGTATTGGCATGCCGTTTTCTATTATCTCTTCAGTCTTTGGTGTGAGAACTTCATCGATCTCGCTAGACTCAATCAGTTCCTTGGTTTCATTATAATCTTGAATCTATGAATTTGTCTTCCAGAAATTTTACATCTCTGGAAACAAGAACTTTTCGACTCTCAAGATCATAAAGTTGGTATCCTATATCGTTCTTTATGTATCCAATGAAGTAGCGTTCTCTAGCACGAGATTTCAAATTGTTTGCATCCACATTTTAGACATGGACCAAACAAGCTCAAATCCTTAAGTATTGTACACTAGCTTGGTTCCCGGAAATTGAGGGGTTTTGTAACATATTTAGTTGGAATTTTGTTAAAGGTTATAGGTTACAATCTCTATTGCATTTCCCCAGGAACTAAGAGGTAAATTGGCTTTACTCGTTATTGATCTAACCATGACCAACATGGTTGTTGCGTTGCATCTCTCTGCAACTTGTTGAGTTGAGGGGCACCTGGAGGAGTGATATTGGATATTATTCCTCTCTCTTCAAGGTATTCTTTGAATTCATCTAAGAGGTGTGTTGCTACCTTGATCAGATCGAATTCGTTTTATTTTCCTTCATGTTTGGTTGAATTCTTTGAACTTTTCAAATGTTTCATATTTGTGACGTGGTAGGAAGACCTAATCATGCCAGGAATAGTCATCGATAAATATCACATAATATTGATCTCCAATACGAGTCACAGTAATAAAATGACCACATACATCAGTATGTATCAGGTCAAGTATACATTCGCATACCTGACATTTTGACTCGAATACAATGCTTGCAGATTGGTAAATCACGAACTTCTAGAAAATTCAAAGATCGATTTTTTTACCAATCTATTGATCCTATCAACAGGCACATATCCAAACCTTTGATGTCAAGTCATAGGTTAAATGATCTCCATCCCCCTTTCGATCTTTTTACGGATTTTATTATCATTAGTGGTATTAACATTCATGACACTTTCATGCATGTTTAATTCATAGTGTCCACAAGTTGTTAGAGGACCATCTGATATATAATTACCATAACGACTTATGGTAAGTTTATTATAAAAAAGAAAAGAATATCAATGTCCAACTAACTTAGATACGTATAACAGATTCCTTCTAACATCCGGAACATAAAGACACTCTCATAATTAAAGTTGTTCCACTACTACGACAGTTTGACCACCTTTTCTTTACTTGTTCGGCTACAACGGTTTGGCTTGAGGTAGGAATCCCTTGGATTTGCCACAGCTCCTTCGAAGACTTCTGGCGTTCCTTCTACATAGCACATGATAAAAACATAGATGAGGTTCATTCCCCGGTGGTGGTTTTGTGGGCCATTTGGCTAGTCCGTAATGATGCTCTTTTCTCAGGTCATCGCTTTTATTGGGAAAATTTTTGCTCTCATTATAAATGCTTGCTTGGCTTTTGGCTTCTGTAAGTTATAATTTTTTTAAATTTAATAAAATGTTGGGGCAGACACCACTGCGTGTTTCCCCCTTTTTCTTGGCTTCAAAAAAAACTCTTCCACTAGATAGAGATAGCCAGCACCTTCCGATGGCTACTACAACTGTTGCATCAGATCTCATCTGGATAATTATCTCCCCTTCATCAAGCTTTCTAGTTTTATGAAATATTTACAACAAATTACATACATTACTATATGTAATAGAATCAACAATCCACTTCCTTATCAATCTATGATTAAGTTGGTTTTAATGAAAAAAGTAGGTGAGTTACCTGTCGGAGCTATACCTTTGCCCTTCTCAAGCGTCTTCAGGTATTCTTGATAGTTGCTTTCAGTGTCATGGCTTGTTGCAGTGATGGTAGACATCCATATTCTTAGATATCAGATGTGTAGAATCTTTTGAAGATTGACCAACAACTTAACCCTTCTTCTACTTGTGGACTGGACTTTCTGGGATTCATGCTTCTTGTCACACTTCCCTTAACATGTGCAACCATTGCACTGTCAGAGGGATCCACTTTATTTATGATGTTCTCAGTGGATTTCAATGAAGAAAGCAACTCGACATTCATTAGTTTTAATTTATTCATATGATATGAAATAGCCAAAGCATTTAAAGACTTGGGGAGGGATAACAGTATAAAATCAGATTTCATTGATGCGTCCATCTCTGACCCAAGACTCTCTAGCTCAGTGGGGTATCCAAACATTTTGGGTACATGCTCCATGACTGAAGTCTATTCATGCATCTTACAACAAAGCATGTCTTTCAAGGTACTGTATCTTTGAACGCGGTTCACATCGCCAAACATCATCTTCAGATTCACCGATGTCCTAAGAGGATTCTATATCATTGTATTACTTTCGAACCACATTGGATAGAAATCCAAGAATGTAGCTACAAGGAGGAAATTGCTACTTCTTGTTAAAGTCTCGGACATCCTCTGTCCGAGGGTCCTCATAGTTCACAGATGAGAGCACGTACTTGATGTGCTTTGCTATAAGCGCGAGTTCCAAACTACGGATCCAATTCGAGTTAGCTTGTTGAGTGGGTAGGGATTTCATCTGAAATTAAAGCTTTGCATTTTTAGTTAATTTTGATTAAGATGAGAATTATTTTGAACCAATATTCTCTCACAATGTTGTACTTTGAAAGTTTTTCCCTTAATAATTTTCAAAGCATGAGATATGCTTAGCCAAACACCTCAAACGAGATCTGTATCTCCTTTCCACTTTCATTTCACCCTAATAATATGAGAACGTGCAATTACGATGAAAGAAGCGTAAACTTTTTCCGCCTTGCAAGTCCAACTTGCATTCCAGTTTGGTCTTCAGTACACCTGCCCCCACATATATGGAATTAGCATGTCATCGATTAAACCAACCATCGATGACCAAATTTAAATGCTAGCTATGTGCAATCCAATATGGCATCAATAATATGCGGAACAATATTACAGTCACTACACATAGTGTCCACTCTTTTGAGAAACAAAGAATATGATCCATGTGAATTTGTATTACGGTGTCATGAATCCGTACAGCCTCATTTGTTTGGTTGGAAAGGAATTACAATGGAATGGAATCAAGACAAGAATGGAATTGACAAATGGATTGGAAAGGAATAAGTTTTTCTATTCCATTGTTTGATTAATATTATGAATTGAACCATTTATTATGAGACACATTCCTTTCTTATGTTTGGAAAGGAAAAAGAATAGAAAAAAATAACATTCCTTTGATATATTTCGTTAAGTAGAAAACTAATCGGTATTCTCCAACTTATTTTTTCATATAATTGATATATTTCATATAAGGAATCAATAGTCAAATTTAAATGAAAACTACTTTGATTTTTTCCATAAAATTGATATATTTGATTTATCCATATCCTTATCTGCCAGAATATTTTATTATTATATCTGTATCCATATCCTAAAAAAATTATGGGTATCTATATTTGCAAAAAAATAAAAACACATATCCATGCATGTATATATATCAACTAACATGTAACCGGTATCCCATATCCTAAAAAACTAAAGATGGTATCTGTATTCATATCTATAGTTGCAAAAATACCATTTCTACGCCATGTCCGTTTACATAAAAAATCCTTATCCTTTGTCCATATTTGTATCAACAAAAACATTAAAACACATATCCATGTCCCTATATGTATCCACTAGAATATAATCCGTATCCACATCTTATAATAAAAATAAAAATTGCATCCATATACATATCCATATTAGAAAAATCTCATATCCTTGTCCATATCCGAAAAATAAAAAAACACATATCCATGTTTGTATCTGTATCCTCAAAAATATTGTATCTGATATATTTTATTCATATAATAGATATAATTAATATATATGCATTCATATCCACTGGAGTATCTTGTAACCGTATTCATATCCGTATTCAAAAAATTGAACCGTATCTATATCCATATCCCAAACAAATCTCATATCCATGTCAATATCCATATATGCATATATTTTTAACTTGTCTAGACTTTTGCATCCATATATATATCCATATCGATATCCATGTCCAAAAAAATCATATCCATGTCGGTGTCGAAAAATATTCAAAAAAGAAAAACACATATCCATGCCAATAACCATATATATGTAACAATGATATATTAATTAAAAACATTAAAGAAGAATACATCCATTAGCATTTGTAAGGAATGGAATCTCAATTCCTAGGGGGTATCTAAGAATGACAATTCTCATGTATGAGGGAATCTGGTTTCCTTTGTAATCGTTATTCCTGTCTTAATATGATCTAACAAATACAGAAATGGAATCGACAATGGAATAGTGATTCCATTCACCCCTCTATTCATGCATAACAAACAGGGCCTATGAGCTTCTCCAAAAATACAACCTATGGCACCGGAGTTCTCCACAATAATGGGAGACCATGGACGTCATCATATGACTTTACATATTATGTTTAAATTGATGATTAATCATTTTGAATCATATAGTCATGATTAATTTTTAAGGTAAATTTAAGTATAGATTCTTGATTATTATTTAGTCCTAATCCACAATAACAAATCAAGCAATCCAAGCAACCAACAATTGTATCATACAACAACAACAAAATAATTGTACTATCATATAATTAATTCACGTACACATTAATCTTCTTTGTTTTTAGAAGATTACAATAACATCTACTCATATTTAATCTTTCTCAAGATTTCTTCAACCAGGTCATGCGGAATTAGGGTTGGAGCATTTCCTTACATTGTAAGGCGCTAATTAGGTAACGGCCATGATAAGCCATGCCTAGTCATCAATTCGATCTTGATGTTTACTTAATATGAAAGGATTTAATTGTAATTGAATGATTTTATCGATTCACAATTGTTAATTGATTTGCAATCAATCAAGTGCTTGGATAACAAAGGTAATATGAAGTAGATAG
The DNA here is from genome assembly GCA_037367405.1 of Ottelia alismoides. Lineage (NCBI taxonomy): Eukaryota > Viridiplantae > Streptophyta > Magnoliopsida > Alismatales > Hydrocharitaceae > Ottelia > Ottelia alismoides. Next base: position 64,254 of record JAZKJV010011529.1, on the reverse strand, counting down.
ACATTTTAATTTATTACATACAACCAAACAATCAATCAATGATTTTAGGTCCTTAATTTGCAAGTCGCGACCATCGTGCTTCAAATTGGAAGGCATCATATAACGTGGACTTAAAATCATTACGAAATAAATGCTTCCAAAATATTAGATCCAACTCCTGATGTGATTATATCAAATATATTCTCATTTATTTTGAGTCCAAAAATAAGAAAAATAAGTCATTGTAATAATCAAGACCTCTTCCAACTCTGCCTATGGAGAAATGCAATTTCTTAAGGATGTATGGTCAGAATCGCACAAAACATTTCCCATGATTGGTTATTTGATTAACAACATTTTATTCAGTATTTTATAAATTTATTTTTTTTAGAAAATAGTAGCAAAAAAGTCAATATTTTATTGCTATGATGTTTAATCAAAATTGGAATCTGCGGACGCTTTCGACATCTATATCGTCTCTCGAATGCCACCAACTTTTGGTGAATATTTTAGGAATGAGTACAAATAATCTTAACATCATTTTTATCCTAAAATTAATATTATAAACAATGGAGAAAAAACATCACATGTCATCAAATTCAAAATAGGAAAATGATCTCAAAATCAATGTATCCGACAATTGGGGAAATATAGCCGATTGTTCATCAATCATGGATGCACTCTGGATCCTTCATATAAAGATTCTGATACCACTTGAGGGAGTTCATAACTTGCTCATCACAAAAACATGGAATTTACAAACAAATTTGCATAAAATTATGTTGTGTTGGGAAAAAGTAAAGAGTTGTTTATTCTTGGGAACCCTAGGTTAACATATATAGAGGAAAGACCTATGGATAAATTACATAAGATGAACGTAAAGAAATAAAATAACAGAAAGGTACATAGGAACATAGAAATATCTCTACACTCCCCCTCAATGCCTTGGTAAAGATATCTGTCGTTTGCTCTCCTGAACTAACTTCGAGATAGAAATCAAGCCCTTTTGAATCATATCTCTAGTATAATGGCAGTCTACCTTAATATGTTTCATTCTTTTATGGAATGTAGGATTATTTGCAATGAATAAGGCAACCTGATTATCACATTGTAACTGCATGGGTAGAGGTACATTAATATGCAAATATGCTAACATTGCTTGAACCCGCATCATTTCTGTGCTTGCTTATACCATAGCCCTATACTCAGATTTGACACTTAATCTAGCCATAATTGTTTGTTTCTTGTTTTTTTAAGAAACAAGAGAACTATCAACAACCCGAAGTAGACTTCCTATCCTTACGACACCCTGCATAGTCTGCATCTGCACATGCAGAAACAGAAAGAGTTGCTCCTTTTATCAATAGTAGTCCAACACCTGGAGAAGATTTTAGATATCTCAAAATCATGTATATAGCATCCATAGGTACATGTTAGAGCTACTCCATGAATTGACTCATCCGACCCACTGTGAAAGAGATATCAGGTCTAGTAATAGTAATATATAGGAGCTTTCCCACCATCTCTTTATATCTCCTTCTGTCGACATCATCTGTATCATTATCATATAACTTCATGCTAGGATCCACAGGAGTAGTAAAGGGTCGACACCCAATCATGCTTATCTCAATAAGCATGACTGTAACATACTTCCTTTGGGTCGTCACAAGACCCTGTGCATTCCTAGCAAATTCTAACCCTAAGAAATATCTTAGGATGCCAAGATCATTGGTAACAAATTGACGACTCGAAATTTCTCTTACTATCTTGATCCACTGACATCATCTCCTGTAACAAGTATATCATCACAATAAATGATGATGACAACAGTACATCTAGGTGTTCTCTGCACAAAGAGTGAATGGTCTGCATTTGACCTCTTAAACCTCTGTATTTCAATCAAATCTGAGAGCTTCTGATACCATTTCCTTGGACTTTGCTTAAGGCCATATATTACCTTATGGAGTCTACAAGCCTGTTGATACCCCCCCAGCAGCAAACCTCAGAGGTTGTTGTATGTAAACTTCCTCATGTAGATCTTCATATAAAAATGCATTTTTAACATCTAGATGAAACAAAGGCCAATTACGTACCACTGCAATTGAAAGTAGGACACGTAGAGTTGAATGACAAGCAACTAGAGATAACATGTCCATATAATCCATGACATAGGTTTGAGTAAATCCTCGTGCAATTAATCTTATCTTGTAACAATCGGCTCCCATCTGCATGATGTTTAATAGCAAACACCCATTTGGAACTGACAACAGATGCCCCAAGAGGAGCTTACACCAAACCACAGGTACCATGTGATTGCAAAGCAACCATCTCTTCCTCCATAGCCTAGCGCCTGCGACTATCCTTCAAGGCCTTCTGATAATTTCGCAGAATGTCCACGGCATATAGAGCCACTATAAATCTCTAAAATTCCCCAGTCAAACAATGAAAGGAGACCTGAGAGGCAAGAGAATATGAAGCACAACAACCTTCTACTTCCGAATGGCAACGGGTATATCCATGTCATTGGGAACCTCCTCCATCCGTGGGCTAGTCTCTTGCAATGATTCCTTCATAGATATATCTCCAAACCCATCATTAAAAATCATGTTATCAGAAAAAGGGTGGGGCATGCTAGATGACGGGGATGACCATGAGCAGAAGCAGGTCGACTGGTATAGAATTTTGGTAATGGTAGAACAATGGGCACATGCGACTTGGTAGAAGGATGGGGTGGAAGAGGTGGTGGTTGTGGTGGAACAACACGTACAAGAGGAATAGGGGACAAACTCGTAAGAGGGGGTGAAATGTAAACCTCATCATCAAAGTCTGATGAATCCAACCTGTCACTTATAGGAGAAAAATACATCACAGACTCAAAAAATGTGACATCAGCACTGATATAGTATTTCCTGCATAATGTATCATAATACTGATGTCCCTTTTGGATCTTGGAGTACTCAACAAACACACATTTGTCAGCTCTAGGAGAGAGCTTGTCAAGAACTGGAGTCAGCTGGTGAACAAAAGCAACAAAGACAACCATACAAGGAGTAAGTGAGAACAACTCCTCATGGAAAGTTGTAAAGAAAGGAATTTTCTCACCCACGACAAATGATGGCATGCGATTCAACAGATAGCATGACGTAAGGAAAACATCACCCCAAAACGAATGTGGGACACACCTCTGAATGAGGAGAGTCCGAGTGACATCAAGTAGATGGCGATCCTTTCTCTCTGATGCACCATTTTGTTGTGAAGTGTAAGCACATGTTATTTGATGAATAATTCCATGGGATGAAAAGAAATGAGATAGAGCATGGGTACATAATTCTAAGGCATTATCGATTCGCACAAACTTCACAAAGGTAGAGATAACATTCCTCACTTCATTGATAAAATTTATGATCATATACCTTGCTCTAAATTTATTTTTCGATAAAAGACCCATGACTAACAAGAAAAATTATCATCAACAACAAGATAAAACCGGTGTCCCTAATAATCAGGAATACGACTTGGACCTCAAATGTCAACATGAAATAACTTAAAAAGGGAACTACTGCTCCGACTGTGATGACTAGGAAAAACATACTGATGATGCTTTCCCAACTAACATGCCTCACACCAGAAGGAAGAATTCGGTGAAATTTGCGGTAAAATATGACATATCTTCTGGAGAGGGAGGTGACCAAAGCGTAGATGCCAGGTGAAGAGAGAAATATGTACTGTTGAATGAGAGGATATGCCAGCATAGAGAGTTCATACCAGGCGATAAAGACCACCCTACTCATGGACACATCCAATTACTCTGTCTGTAAGAATGTCCTGAAAAACAAGAGACGATGGGTCAAAGATAGCTCTACAATGGAAAACCTTCGTGATCTAACTAATAGATAATAAATTCATAGAGAAATCAATAGCATGTAGCATATTCTGCAGACGCATCGAAGGCGTCAAACGAATCTCTCCCTATTCGGTGATCGGGGAATGAGTTCCATCGATTATCACAACAGTTCTCCCTGGTGGAACCTGTCTATATGTTGTAAGATGATCTCTTGCATAAATGATGTGTTACCCTAGAATCCATAATCCACTCAGTAATCTCAGACCCATGACAAGATGTAAAAGCTTAAGTACTACCTGAGATAGTAGATGTAGCTGACGTACTGGCAGATGTGGAGGCTGCTACATCTGAATGGCCTCCTGGAGATGGTGAAGAAGCGGGAGGCATGATATCCCATAGTGTGGCTACACGATCATCAAACCTCTGATCTGCAGTAGGAGCATATGGAGACTAAACCTGCTCCACTACACTGGCTGATGTTGGAAAACCATGTGTTGGAGTAGCATGTATCCTCAGCATGACCTGGAAGGTGATAATATGTGAATGATTGATGAATGTGACCTCCTCTACCACAAGGTCCCTGTCCATGAAAAGAAGAAAAGTCTCCTCTGGCTCGGGAGGTTGCCATCGCCGAAGAAGTCTGGCTAGTAGCTGTGGACGGTATAGTAATCCTGTTGAGCATGCGGAAAGCTTCCCCCATAGGAGTAATAGTGGCATCTGCTAGAATCTGGGAATGAGCAGATGATATTCATGGCAAGGTTCAGGAAAGCGATATGCATATGCGTTCAGACAGGTCACTGAATAGCGATTAAGTGGTATGCAAGGGCATATGTGGGGTATATGCAGTTCTACGTGGTTTCCAAATTTTTTTATTTAAAAATAAATAAATAAATACAAATTTAACTACAAATGAACTAAATTTATTTATAATTGTGGTCCAACCCAAGATCTAAGAAATATGACTTTCATATAAAGGTCAAAATAATCTTTATCAATCAAATATCATTACTTCAATAGGAAAGTTAGCACACATCAAGGTATTCCAATAAAAGTATAGAATAAAAAAAACTTTGATGATTTGGAAGTCGGGAGGTGGAAGCCCTAATCGAGGAATTGGGATTCCAGATGTGGAAGCCCTAATCAGGGTTTTGGGTTTCTCAGTGATTCGTAATGTCGGGTGCCTTTTTCTGTAGATCTAGATCCGACAACCCAATTAAGCTTCGAAAACAATGCATAAGTTCAAATGGCACTTAGTGAGGGGATTCATGTATGCAGCGCGCTAGGGTATCTGCTCAGGCATATGCGGCTGCTTAAACCAATTTTGTGAACACTGATTCAGGATCAAGGGCTGCTAAGAATACACCAACCATGGTAGCATTCCTTTATGTCTTCTATTGCTCTGGAGTCGTCATGAGAGGCATGAAGCTATGGAGCTGCTCAAACATCCCACGCAAGGATGTATACACTAAATGAGAGGTTGTCTGTTTTGCTTGATAGTAAATATATCATGCTGGAGTTGAAGGATCTTGATCTTATTCCTCGCTTGAAAATAGGTTGCTGCGAAGATGTTTGATATACGAGAGAAATTAGGTCAGTCGCTGATGTAACCACAGACAAAATCTCTCGGTTAATCAACAGATAACCCACAATATGAATAAAGCAATTAAGTATCAAAAATGTGGAGTTAAAATTTATTATAACTCTACAACAAAATGTATAGTGTGTAAGCATGTGTAGAGGTCGAACACTGGGAGCAAACGAGAGAACGAGGCATGATAAATGCACAAAATTCTGTCTTTTAGCTCTTGTCCAATTTATTGTTTTTGTGGGTTTTTAATTTTATTTTTGGTTTTATAATTTTGTATTTTCTTTTTATATTTTTCAATTTTTATATATCTTTTTGATTTAGATATAATATATATGGAAATATATGTATGTATATGTATAAATACAATATAAGGTATATATAGATATTAGATAGATAAAAATATGTTAAAATATATCAAATATAGTAAAAATATTTTTTGTGATTTTTCTATTTTTTATTTTTCTATTTTTTGGGATTTTTTTCTATTTTTTAAGTATTTTTAAAGTAAAAAATATCCCTAATAAGGGATCAATAGATAATACGATATTGATATGGGTTTTAAAATTAATACAAAAGTCCCAAAATTACCCAAATTAATTTCAATATAAATAAATATATATATATATAAGTATGAAATAAAAAAATATATTTTTTAAATTTTTATGGAATTTTTATATTTTTAGTTGGATTTTGGAGCTTTATGATTTTAATCATTTTCTTTTTCTATTTTTAGGATTTTTTATTTCCTGGACTCAATAAATAACAAAAAATAATATATATAATTTTTTGGAATTTTTCAAAACTTTTTTATTTTTTTGGAAATTTTATAGGTAAACAGGGATTATTTAGGTTCCTTTTCATTTTTAATAAATAGGTTAAATGCAAAAAATGCCAAGTAAAATATGGGCATGAAGCTACATGACATAAAGCATCTAACCCTGTTTTTGTGGATTTTTAAGAGAACAATATCTATTATAAATAAATAGATAAAACACACAAAAATATATGTCCTAGTAGGAGCATATTTGCAATAAAAATAAAGTCCAGGGGATTCTGTGCAAATATCCCAAAAATATTTATCATTTATTTATTTTTTAAAGACTAATTTACAATTACAAAACCTGCTAGGGTACTCAAGCAATTTATCCATCACGTGGGACAACACGTAATGCATGTTGAGAAGGACCTAATTGTAAATACAAGAAAGTTCAGGGGTCCCTCAATAATTTTCACAAAAATATATATCATGCATTCCAATTTATTAGACTAAATAATAATTTACAAAACTAGCAGGGGTATCCCTGTAATTCCGCTACCTCATGTGGGACAACACGTGAGGTGACGTGGACCAGATCTATTTGTAAATACGCAAAAGCTCATGGTCCTTTATGCAAAATTCCAGTTATTTAACACTTTATACTTTATTTACAAGAATATATAACAAATATAAAAATTATGAGGGAAGATATGCAATTACCCCAAACAAGGTGCGCTATCAGACGTTGCTTGTCTTCTCACTTGCCACGTGTCGCTCATCTAATGGCCGATGATGCTTCGCCAATGGATGGTGGAGATTAGATCACTTGAGTTGATCGGACGGTGATGGCATGACACAATCCAATGGATGACGATCAAACTGGCACCTGCATCTGATCCGAGGGCAAAGAAGCATGGTCGAAGAACAGGGAAGAACGTCGGGGAAGACGAACTTCGATCCCTCCACCTCCACATGTCTGACATCCTCTAGAGCTCCAAGTTGGCCCAAAAGTTTCCTGGCAGGATCCTCTTCATGCTGGGGTCGTCAAGGGGAGATTCATCGGAGTGCCACCACGAGGTCGAGGAAAAGGTGGCATCCAAGGTACCTTTGCTGGACTTCAAACTTGGCTCCTAGCGCTTATTTGTGCCTCTATCCTGCACAGGAAGACGGAGGGACTGAGGGAAAAATGCCTTGGCCCCGTTAAACGGCGAGATGAGGCATAGGAGGGTCATGGCGGTGAGGTTCGGTGAGGTGGATGAAGGTGGACCTCGTACTCCAGATCCGGTCTGGGGAAGCGAATGTGGGGGGGATGAAGTAGAAACGAAGGGGAAGGTGATGAGGTGGAAAGGGCGGTCGGTAAACAAGCGGGGTCACGATGATCCACTCCGGCAAACTACGAATCTCGATTTGTACGCTAAAAGTCTACACTATTGATTAATCTAATTACAGGATTAAAAAGGTATAATTAAAATCTACCTAAAAATCATAAAGAGCGCAACTTATACCTGTTTGGAAGCCAAGGAGTAGAGATGTCGCTGGAGCACCGTCGTGGGTGCACCTCCTTCATCCTATAGCTGCCTCCAAGCTCCAAGGGACCTTCCCTTGTCACGAGGATGCACACTAGGATGGAGTAGCAGGGTTTTAGGACTTAGAAAGTGGCTAAATTTGAGGAGGAAGAAGGAGATCTTTATTTATAAACATTGGAGCATCCTTATTTGACCGGTGGAAATCAAAGAATCGGGGCTATATACACTAGATCTAAGGTAGGGGCGTGTATATACACTGATCAAAGAACAAATGTCAAGAAGACATCGAAGGAGATTGATCGATAGATCAACCAGGAAAAAGGTAGGAAATCACGGGAAAAGATATGTCGCGTCAAATCTAGAGCAGAGGAGGCAGTTGACCACGGTCAACATTTGACGTGACCCTATTGGTCCACGTCAACCGCTAAACGACAAAATAGCCGATTTTATTCGAAAATAATTAATTTAAAATTGTAAATGATTTTAATAATTTTTTATAAAATAAAAAATGTTTGTCATTTATTTAATATTTTGTTATGATTTTTTGGTGTAGTTTATTAGTAGTTAATTTTTATGTATTTATAGGTATGTTCATCTATGTTTTATACATTTTTATTTTTATTTTGTATATTTTATTTTATTTTTTATTCTTTTATTTTATATATTTATAACTTATTTTTGTGAGTATAAATATATTTCTGTTTTATTTTTATGATGTTATTTGTCTACTTAAATAAATAGATACATATATTCTATACGTATATTTATAGGTATTTTGCCTATGTATTATAGACATCTTTTTATTTTAATGTATTTTAATAAGTTTTATTTTAGTTTTGTATTTTTAATAGAATATTATAAAAATATAAATAATAAAATAATGAAAGAATATGTTTCCCCTTTTATTTATATACATGTATGATTGTAGGTATTTTATCTATGTTTTCACGTAGATTTATTTTATTTTATTTTTCTTTTTAGTTTTATTCCAGTTTTAATATACACAAATATTATAAATAGTATTTAAAAAATTATAAAAGTAAGAATTTGTACAAATAATAAGGGATGCGTAAAATGAATATTTTAATAGGTAGAATGTACAATGAGGGCCCAAAACCGAACTTTCACAAGTAACTCAAAAAATATAAAACCACCACCATTAAATAGCTTGTGAAAAGTTATATACAATTAGAGTGAGTTTGATGGGTTTTGATTTTTTATTCAAAAGATATGGGTCTATGAAGTTTAATTCCTGGCTTTTTATTTAGTGTAATGCACAGTGTGCATTATTTTTGTGTAAACTTAATTTTATATTTTTATTTACATTATTGTCTACAACTTTCATGTATAAAGTTTCTTTATTTGATGAAAAAATAATAAAGAATAAAATAGGTGTCAAAAATGCATAAATAAAGAATAAAGAATTGGATATTTATTCTATTTCTGGCCCTTATCTTCCCTATTTTATTCCTTGTCGACCAACTCAATTCTTGACTTGATCTTTGGGGTTTAGGGTCATAAAATATTTTCAATATTTTATTCCTTTTTCTTTTCTTATCTTTATTATATAATTTTGGAATTAAAAACCTTATTTTATATACAAATAATACAATAAATAATAAATGCTATTATATAGAAATTGATGCTATTTACATGCATAAAGGTGATGAAATGGAGATTCATCACCCCCCTATACTTACCTTTTCTAATCCCTAGAAAACACTTATGCAATAAATACAAAAAGAATAAACAATAAGAAGAAAAGAAAAAGAAAGAATAAATAGAATTGATTTCAATAATTATACTTGTCATAACAAAATCGAAGTTTGAGACCTTATGTGAGGATGTCTGTGGAAATTGGTCAGGAACTAAATTTAAAACACAACAGCCTTTTAGAGTCACAGAACGCGGTTCAATACTCCTCAATAGCCAGGTCAGAACTAGCCTACATCATACGCAAACCCTTGTAACTATGAAGCTGACTTGTACGGTGTAAGTGGTAGTGGCTCTCTCCAACTAAAATGACAAAGGAACTGACTTCTCCAGAATGACAACCCAGTGATTCCCCAACCTAGCACTCTGTGCTCGAGGAGCGAGGTATTCCTTTCTAAGTTCAAGTGGCATCCAACTCAAGAGGAGGTGAAGAAAAGAATGGACGGTAGTCAGTGTAGCTACCTATTCTGGGATGCATGACCAGTGTAGTCAAGTCATCCAGCTGCATGCCCACATGGTATAACTTTAATGCTCAAGCTTGCTTACTTTCTATACAACATATATACATACTCCAGTAGGAACTTTTTTTTTGTTTGCAAGTATGTCCACTTTTTTGTGGTTTTTTTGAAATACTATTTACAAGAGAATTTACATAAGGACTTTATCCTCTTGAGCCAGAAGACTATCTCTCTTTTGAAGCTTTATTGCAACCCACACTCTCTTATCATTCGACTTCATTGTAATTGGACCAGGTTGGGGTGCACTTCCCTCCTTAGATGAGGACGAATTTTTCCACCCATGTGTGTCTCATACCGACAAATCCAACCCCCTCACCACTCCAACTGAGTTGAGCCAAGTGAAAGGTGTAAGTGTCCAAGTTAGGTTATGGTCAACAAGAGTCATGCGTGTGTCTCGAAAAGTTCTAGTTAGTCAGTTGAGGTGACTTGAGCCCAGCCCTGAGTCTCAAAGAATTAAGTCTGACTAGACTTGAAGTACCTTAAACCTAGTTCCCATAAGGTTCCTGTGCAGTTAGGTGCAGTAAGGTCCAACCAAGCTCCATTCTTCGACTTTCTTGGACTAGTTTAATCATCAAGTTTAATCAAAAGAATATGAATGCTTATGCAAATGCTATGTACAATGATGCAAAGAATGATGTAATTTTTCAAAGAATTTGAAAACAAAGAGAATTTTTGCACAAGAATTTTTGCACATAAAAAGAATTTGGCACACAAAGTATAAAATATATACAGTTATTTAGACGGGCATGCTTATTTTTATTTATTAAGAATTCAAAGAATTTATAGGTAACAAGTTATTTTTATAGGTATATATGCAATTGGTAATGAATTATGTACATATTTTATTTGTAATGATGCTTTTATTCCTCAAGTCTATTTGAAAACAATTTTCAAAACTACAGTACAAAATAATTTTTGCAAATATTTACAAACATTTGGAAGCCATTTTGCAAAGATTTTTCAAACAATATATATACATTTTTCAAAACAATTTTACACCATTTTCAAAATCATTTGCAAATGGGTTTCGAAATCTTTTATTTCACACAAAGAAAAGAATTTTTGCAATCAAAATATTTTTATAAAGATTGAAAACATTTCACAAAAAGTTTTCCAAACAGTTCACACCATTTTTCAAATCATTTTGCAAAATTATTTTTAAACTATTTATTAATCAGTATATACAAAAAGAGAATTTTGAGGAATAAGAAGCATTATTAATTGATTTTTAATGAATTATATAGTATTTTTAGCCATATTTATTAAAAATAATATGAAAGTACGAGTTATGGCTAAAGTATATACATAGTATATACAACCCCCCTATACTTAGCATGAGCTATGTCCATATAGATCGAAAAGAGAAAGAGAAGACATAACTCGTATTGAGTATAGAAAAGACTATACTACAATGACTGAAAGAATAAGAAATGATAGAATAAAGAGATAAATGAATAATAAGGTGATCATACCCCCTATACTTAGGATCAAATAATTGGAAGTATAACAGCCTGTATATAACGTAGGAGGGTCAAGGGCAGGAATAAATAGATCATAGCTCGTGTTGTCTCCCCCTATACTTCTGGTGAGATATCCCTAAGTATAACAGAGCAAATCAACAAGAGAGGAGACAATGGAGGGGATCAAAGAATGAATGAATCCTAGGGTGCACCCCCCTATACTTAGGTCAAAGTACGTCCTAAGTACAGAAAACTGACACAAAGGGGCGACAGCTTTTATGTAGAAAAAGAAAAATGAGAAGGAAAAGAAGAAAAGACAGATATATATATATATAGATAGATGAACACATCGTGGATAATGTACGCATCACTACCCCTATACTAAGGGTGAAATACCACTAAGTATAAGCAACGACATGAGTGATAAAATAGGAGGAAGAAAGAACAACGCGGTGTGTATCCCCCATACTTAGAACAAAGTACGTCCTAAGTATAGACACACAGATATGGCGCAAGATCTGGGGCACACAAAAGACGTGTAGAAAAAAGAAGGAATAGAATACACAATACTTATATACATCAAGCAAAGAATGTGAAGTACAGGATGGTATCTGGTAAGAGAATACCGTGCTTTCGTCATCGTCTCCATGTGAGAACAAGGATAAAGTCAGAAAGTGAAAAGACACCCGAGTATGCAATCAAGTGGATGTCATCTACCAGGGACAAGAGATCGAAAACTAAACCAGGAACCGGTAGTGAAAGCAGAATATCGGCTCGTAAGGAAGGAAATGAGTGAGCGGAGCCGATACCGTAAGACATGATGAAGGGTGAGCAGTACAGACTCCTCCAATTCAATCATGTTTTTTGAAAGATATAAAAAGTAAAGAGCATGAGACAATGGATGTGGCGATGGTCCTAAGGTCTGAAAGTCACAAGAATACACCAAATAATACAATACGTAGCTCAACCCTACGAGGGTCCTCAAGGTGAGCAGACTCAGATGAGTCAAAGATCACGGAATCCTCAGCAAACTTAGCTCCGTGCTCCAACAGAAAGAAGACACCAACAGTGAAGCCGAGTACCAAGAAAATGATGTACCTTCCCACAGATAACCCTTGGGGAGTAGTGCATGCTAGGCAATGAATAATCAGAACAGAAGCTCACCTTTGCGAGGGTCGTCATGGCGAGTGGACTCAAAGGAGTCAAATTCATCAGATGGATCAACAGACGTGGTCTTGGTAGGCAACAGATTGTCTACCAGGAGAAGAGATCGACATATTATTAAAGTGTGACAGTGTCCCGCAGACAACCCTCGGGGAACATACTACCAACTAAGCACGGAATAATCAAAGCAGAATGTCTCATCCTGGCGAGGACCGTCAAGGAGAGCAGACTCAAAGGATTCTAATCAGATGGGTCCCGGGATCCGACAGATCAGATAATCAACAAAGGAGTGGGGACCAGATAATAAAGCAGACAACTCGGTTTCATGCTCCAATAGAGAGGAGACACAATCAGCAAGGGGAATCGAGCATAAAGAAAGTGTGGCATTTTCCCACAGATAATCCTCGGGGAACAATGCAAACTAAGCAGTGAATAGTCAGATCAGATCTCATCCTTGCGAGGGTCTTCAAGGAGAGAGGACTCAAAAGAGTCAACCAGAATGGTCTCGGTAGACGACAGATCATCTACCAGCAGAACATACCACAATATCTAAAAAGGTGTCATAATCTCTTGCAGATAACCCTCGGAGCGCACTATGAACTAGTCAAGGAATAATCGGAAATGTGGGGCTCATCCTTGTGAGTATCGTCAAGGATAGGAGACTCAAAGGAGTCAGGGAAAGTGGCCTTGTGTACCGACAGATTGGGCGCACAATCGGCATGGAGGCCAAATAGTTACATCAGATGACTCGATTCTGTGATCCAACAGATGGCAACACAATCAGTAAGTGGAACTGAGCGTAGAGAATGTGTCACATCCTCCCGCAGATAGTCCTCGGGGAGTAATACGAACTAGGACAATCAAAACATGGGATTGCTGGCAGCACATCTCAGGTCCTCAAAAGCAATAAATCAATCAACCTTCAGGAGGGCATAAGATCATAGAGGGATGAATAATCATGTCAAGCACAGTACGTCCCTCAAGTCAATCCAATCAGCTGAGATGACACAAAATATAATAAAAAACCCTCAGAGTGCCATAGGTGGATAATAGAATCAGGAGATCGGGGATGGGTCAACCATGAAGATGAGAGAGACCATGTGGGTTCTGATCACCTTCACTATGAAGTACAAATCGAGATCAATCAATCAAATCCCTGAATCAATATGGTGGGAACCTCAAAATAGATAGCTTAGTCAAAGCACATGAAATCATCATCAAATCATGAAAATATGTCACGTCCTCAATCCGATGTGCGGGACCAAAAATCCTTGATATAGAATCACACCTAGTGATCGTGCATCATCAAAGTCCTCAATAAGCTTCGATACACATATCGAAAGTTAAACCGTCAAGAATAGGGTATCAATCTCAGCATCCTCAAAACGTGTCCTACCTACTCCAATAATCAATGTAAGTCAAAATCCTTGAAGCAGGCGATATCTACAAGCACATCAATCGTGGGTAGAAGAAGTGATGATATGGGGGACATGAGGAGGGTGGGGGATATGAAAGTGGACTTAGTCAAAATTGTGGTTCAAGGAGAGGGTCTCCTCGAACCGAACTAGATATGGATGACATGGTCAAGAAGACAAGTTGCAAGATCCGGAGAAGACGATGGAGCTCAAGACCCAATATCACGATGTTATGCAAATGAGGAGATGCATGTATAAGAGAGGTAGAGAGACTCACAAATGAAAAATGACGACTCACACGGATGGGATCGCAAAACTCAAAGAGATGAAAAATGAAAATGGACTCCAAGTCATAATCAAATTTCAAAGCAAACCCCCAATTGACCTACTCAATACTATGAAGACCGGGATGCGGTCTTTTTATCTTGTCGATTTTAGAGTTAGGTGATCATCACAAAGTTGTACACACTGAAGATAGGTTTGGGTTTTGGGCACTAATCCTTAGCATGTACGTAGGAGGAAAATACGCATACAAGGAGGGGGTCGCTCTCCCCAATACAAGGAATCCATTTTATTTTAAAGATCAACTAGAGTTAGCAGTTCCTATTTTATTTTGGTTATCACCTTTTTTTGTTATTTTTCAATGCTCGTGCCTAACGGGGTTTCCAATTCTATTAACATCCTAAGTGGTCAAAATCAGAGGGAGAAGATCGGAATAGCCACGCAAGTCAGACAACAATGATGCATGTAAAGTCAGAAGACTTGTAGTACTTCCTAGCTCTCTCCATGTGGGATGCATAACAGAATTGAAACCAAAATTATATGCAAATGCAATCCCATGAAATCGTTCTAGGGAAGTAACTGCTGTTATCATGAAGCACCATATGTCAATCTTCAGAGTCAAACCCTAAAGTTCAATCTTGGAGACGCCTCGATGCCTGCCACAGTAGGTCCTGCCAGCGCCATACAATGTCTCTTACGATGCGTAGGTTCAAAGCTAAATAACCAACACTTATTATTTGACTAAGTATAAAAGCACATCTATAGGTGCATGCAAATATATTAGGGGCTTTAGATCTTAATCTATCAACAAACAATTCCTACACTAAGGCTATTTATACAAAGTAATAAAAATAAATAAAACCGAAAAAATCGTCAAAACCGTTGAGGCCCCCAAGGGAACATTCCCTCAGGCACTGGACCTCGGCAAGTCAGTGTGTGAAGAGTCTAAATTATTACATGTCACGTGTCACTCTCTCACATAAATTAACAAAAACAATTTAAGAAAAAATTCATAAAAAATGAAGCTCAGAAACTGTCTCAAAAATTCCTCAAGTCTGGATTAGTTGCTCTCTCCTGTCGGCTCAGTCAGAATGTCGGCTTTGCATTACTTGGGTGCATAGGTCCTCCTAGGAGATCCTCCGTCGCGTTGCGTTCCCTCGCAACAAATTCAAAAATGAAGGAGTGTCAGACATTTCACAATAATATCAAATAATAATGAAAATGAATAAATAATAAATGCAACAATAAATAAACGAATGAACATGAGATACAAGATAAAAATCAAATAATCTCCTACTATGCAACGTTGCTCCCCGGCAACGGCGCCATTTGATAAACGAGGGAAATTAGGCCGAAGTCGTGTCATTCCACATGGTGGGAGGACAATCGCTGATGTGACCTCAAAAAAATCTCTCGGTTAATCAACAGAAAACCCACAATATGAATAAATCAATTAAATATCAAAAATGTGGAGTTAAAATTTATTATAACTCTACAACAAAGTGTATTGCATATAAGCATGTGTAGAGGTCAAACATTGGGAGCAAACGGGAGGAGGAGGCATGATAAATGCGCAAAAATTCTGTCTTTTATCTCTTGTCCAATTTATTGTATTTGTGGGTTTTTAATTTCATATTTTTTTATTTTATGTTTGGTTTTATAATTTTATATTATCTTTTATATTTTTCATTTTTTGTATTTTTGATTTAAATATAATATATACGTATAAATACAATATAGTATATACATAGATACTATAAATACATAAATATGTAAAATTAGTCAAAATATAGTAAATATGGTATTTTTGTGACTTTTATATTTTTTTTCTATTTTTTGTTATTATTTGGATTTTTTTCTAATTTTTCTGTATTTTACAGTCAAAAATATCACAAATAAGGGATTAATACATAATCAAAATTGAATTGGGTGTTAAAAATAGTGAATAATTCCCAAAATTACCCAAATTAATTTTAGTATATAAATATGTTTATAAATAAAATTATGAAATAGAAAATCATATTTTTGGTATTTTTATGAAATTTTTATATTTTTTGTTGGATTTTGGAACTTTATGATTTTTATCATTTTCTTTTTCTATTTTAGAGGTTTTTTGTTTTCTCGACTCAACAAATACCAAAATATACTATATATAATTTTTTTTGGAATTTTTTAAAACGTTTTTATATTTTTTAGAATTTTTATAGGTAAATATGGATTATTTCATCTCCTTTTTATTTTTAATAAATAGGTTAAATGCAAAAAATGTCAACTAAAATATGAGTGTGAACCTACATGACATAAAGCATCTAACCCTATTTTTGTGGATTTTAGGAGCACAATAGATATTATAAATAAATAGATAAAACACACAAAAATATGTCTTAGCAGGGGCATATTTGTAATAAAAATAAAGTCCAAGGGGTTTTGTGCAAATATCCTAAAATTATTTAACATTTATTTATTTTTTAAAGACTAATTAACAATTACAAAATCGGTAGGGAACTCATGCAATTTACCCATCACGTGGGACACCACGTGATGCATATTGGGAAGGACCTAAATGTAAATACAAGAAAGTTCAGGGGTCCCTCAACAAATTTCACAAATATATATATATATATATATATAATGCATTTGAATTTATTGTACTAAATAATAATTTACAAAACTAGGGTATCCCTGCAATTTTGCCATCTCACGTGGGATGTGAGGTGATGTGGACTTGACCTATTTGTAAATACACAAGAGCTCAGGGTCCTTTATATAAAATATCCTTTTATTTAACACTTTATACTTTAATTACATGACCAAATAATAAATATGAAAATAGCATGGGAAGATATGCAATTACCCCAAATAAGGCGCACTATCGGACGGTGATGGTCTTCTTACTTGCCACGTGTCGCTTATCCAGCAGTCGATGATGCTTCACCGATGGACGGTGGAGATTAAATCACTTCAGTTGATTGGACGATGATGGCATGACAAGATCCAATGGCTGACGATCAAATTGGCACCTGCATCTGATCCGATGGCGAAGAAGCACGGTTGAAGAACATGGAAGAACGTCGGGGAAGACGAACATCGATCCCTCCTCCTCCGCATGTCCGGTGTCCTCCTGGAGCTCCAAAGTGGCCCAAAGTTTCCTGGAAGGATCCTCTTCGTGTTGGGGTCATAAAAAAGGCGGAGGTTCACCAGAGCGCACCACGAGGTTAAGGAAAGGGTGTCAGCCCAGGTACCTCTGGCGGACTTCGAACTTGGCTCCTAGCGCTTATTGCGCCTCTATCCTGCATAGGAAAATGAAGTGATCGAGAAAATGCCTCGGCCCTGATAAACAGCGAGATGAGGCATAGGAGGGTAGTGGTAGCGAGGTCCGGTGAGGTGATGGAGGTGGTATGTATTCCAGATTCGAGAGGGGTCTGGGGAAGCGAAGGTGTGGGGGATGAAGTAGAAACGAAGGGGAAGGTGATGAGGTGGAAAGGGCGGTCGAAAAACAAGCAGGGTCACGGTGCAACGTTCGCCAGAACGGAGCTCCGACGAACTACGAATCTCGTTTTCTACGCTAAAAGGATACACTACTGATTAATATAATTGCAGAATGAAAAAACTATAATTAAAATCTACTTAAAAATCATAAAGAGCGCAACTCATACCTGGATGGAAGCCAAGGAGCAGAGACGTCACCGGAGCACCGCCGTGAGTGCACCTCTTTCATCCTTCAGCCACCTCCAAGCTCCAGGGATTGATGAATCTGTGATTCATCACTTCAAAGTTAAAAATAGAGCCTTTTTCCCGAGTAAATAGAGGCATATTTCCCTTTATAATACATAAATAGCATTCATGCATGCATACATAATACATGCATTTTAGCAGTCCATTTGCATTTAAATAAGAAGCCAAAATCCCTTGTAAAATATCCACTTACTAAAATAACCTCTTCCTTATAATATGTGCTCCTTAGTTAATAATATAGGGAAGAAAGCCAAAAATCCCCCTTGTAAAATAGCCAACAAAGCCCTAGAATCCTGGATCAGAAAATACAAATAAGTCCCTCATACAAACTCCGAAATAGGTCTACTCACTCTTAGAATAATACACATTAAAAGACCTTTAAAATGAGACTAATTTCATTTAATTTGGAGCTCATATAAGAAAGTTGGGTTTTTGGGCCTCTTTGTATACTGCATGTATGTATATTTGTATTATTGTATTTATGCATCATATTTGATCTCATCTCCATCTTTGGTCAACATGAAACTTGTAGATCTCATCGAGATCTACAACTTTCATGTTTCGAGTTTTTCCAAATTCGGCCCCTCTTCTCTCTAACCTTATTTATTTGTCCAGCCAACCACAGCAGGCCACGTGGCACCCTCTGGTTGCGCCACGTAGCCCGCTGCCCTTGCCTCATCCGCCCGCAGCTACAGCCGTTGGATTACCTTCATAATCCAACGGCCAAGCCTTCTCCATGCGCACTTTGATTTCCAGCCGTCTGATCTACCTTAGCCTTTAATCTGATCCGCTCATTGGCGCTTTAATCTCATCACGCCACGTGGCAGCGTGTGCGCCCTTCGATAGTGCCTTCATCTATCCATGTCAGCCGCTAATTCCGCAGTAACCATCAACCGTCCGATGAATTCCCTTGATGTCATCTCCACCGCCCGCTACCACCTCGCGCTTAGCCGACACGTGGCAACCTCACACCCCTTAGATTGCTCCACTCCGATCTAATCTCATCCGCTCATGAGCGCTCATAGGTCCACCGTTGGATCTCCAGATCCAACAGCTGACCATCATTGTCAACCTCCCGCTACCCCTCTCTCCCACGATTTCCGCCTTGCGGGAGGGGCTGCCCCCTTCTATTTTGGCCACACGTCAGATCACCTTGCCGGCCGCCAACACCGCCACGACCTTCACCATTCCACCCTCAACATTGCGAGCTACCTCACTCCCCACGTCGACCGCTCTATACGCCCCACTAGCTCCATAAACCTCGCCCATCTCCATTCCAGCCGAGACCTTCATCCTTTAAATACCCCCTCTCCGGCCAACTTCAACCCCATCCGCCATTACAGGAGAAACCCCCGAGCTCAGAGCTCTCGATTGGTGACAGCAATTTGTCATCTCTTCGAGCGAATACATGCGTCTTCTCCAGCGAGATCCACGGCACCCTCCGCCGTGTCGCGGCCACCCTCTGCGTAGCTGCTTGAGCTCGGGACCTTACCGATCCCTCGAGCGACGACCAGGGACTCCAAGAGGAGCTCCGATCCCCAGGTAATCACCTCCACTTCCCTATTGATCTTCCTCTTCATTTTTCTTGTTTTTCTTGGATTGAATTCGCCATCTACGTCCACATTCTCGCTTCGTGTTCACCTCACCGAGCTCCACGACGGAGTTCTCATCCTCGCGGTACACTTTACATCCTCCGACGACGCCTTTCATCTTCCATCAAGCTCCAGCTCCGCCACTTGGCCAGAGCTCCCTTCGCCAGACAACCTCAGTACCCCTTAGGCCTCTCCGATCACCTTCACTTCTCCACGAGTGCACGCACGAGCTTCGGCTCTTTCTCTACACTTGCATGTACTATTTCATCCACTGATCAGAACTTCATCGGAGCTCTTCCTGAGCTTCGCCACCGTCGTGCTCCACCGCCCATCTCCAGCTCCTGAGGCCACCATTACCTTCGCCGCACCTTCGAGCACCTTCTGGGATAGCTCCGAGCAATCGGAGAGATTCATCGACGCTAGGAGGAACGGGCGGAGGCACGACCCCTTCGCCGGAGCCCCGCCAACTCCTCCGCAGAAGGCGGAGGACCGTGAGGACGGAGGTCCAGCCACATCATATTGATCGAACGGTCCCACGACGTCCACGTAGCCGCGCCCTGATCATCACTCCGCCGTTGGATCGACCAGTGATCCAACGGCTCGTAGCGAGCCATGTCGCCATCTTCATCGAAGCCCAGATCGCCGTCGGATCAAACTTGATCCAACGACCCTCATCAAGCCACGCAGAACGGGTCCGAGCCTCTTCCCCGATCCTAGGCTCGGACAGCCCGAAGCTTCGTCGAACCTCACTCCAAACCTCCAAGGAGCCCGAGCCTCGATCCGAGCTGCCTTCGTCATCCGAGCCTAGGCGCACCACGTGAGAAGCACGTGTGCCTTGGGTAAATTGCACAGAAGCCCCTGGAACTTTCAGATATTGCAAATCAGTCCCTGTGAAGCGTCCCACACGTGAGGAGCACGTGTAGCCGTGGAGAAATTGCATTGAGTCCCCCAGCATTATAGGTAATTGCATTTAAGTCCCTGTCAGCATATTTATTTTATGTAATTTTATTTTCTTGCATTGCAAATACACCCCTGTGTTTGTACGCATCCCTAGGTTACATTTAACATCATTTTTAAATTCTAAAAGTTGCATTTTGTTGAGAACTTTGTCCTCTATCTATTGTGCCATGTGTCATATTTTTGTAATTACAATAGATTTTTAAATGAATTAATTGGTTGATTTGTGGAATATTTTGCCCAGTGACACCTTTTAATTTCTAGTTAATTTTCTGTGATTCCAAAAATCCTAAAAAATTCACAGTAGCTTTAAGACAGTGAACTTAACTTTGCATATAATTTTTATGTCATTTGCACGCATATCGAGGCCTGAATAAATTTTTTAATGATTTTCTTATTTTAATTTTAGTAAATTCATTTCACATTGAAATTACGATTTGTCAATTTTCCTGGATTCCTTATCATTAGAGCTATCTAGGATAATTTTATCTCCTGAAAAAATGTGACTTGGTATTTATTAAAAATTAATTAGTGAAAATCACCCTGTCTGCATGTTTAATTCACAATAAATTCATTTAGTGTCTAAAAATTTCCAAAAAAATAGGGTAGCTTAGTTTCATCATCATTAATCATCTGGCCAATTTTTAGAATTTTTAGACTCCATTTGTACCTTAATTGAATTAACATCAAATTGGCTTGCTGGTTGCTTGTGTCGTGCATAGAAATTGAAAAAGAAAAAAATCCCCGAAAATCCAACACTCGATCTTTGCTAAAATTTACCTAAGGAGACAGATGCCTCCCTGAGTTCGACCTTGGACAATACCAAGTAAAAAAATCACCGCTTGAAATTGACTTGAATTTAATTAAAGTGGTTTTTGATTAGCCCTCTCGTATCCGACTGCAACGAAGACATATTAAATTAATTTGGACATTAACTTGACCGAATTAACTAAGGGTGCAGGACGATTATCAGGGATCTCCCCCTGTCACGAGGATGCACGCTAGGTCAGAGTAGAGGGGTTTTAGGACTTAGAAAGTCATCAAATTTGAGGAGGAAGAAGGAGGTCTTTATTTATAAACATTGGAGCACCCTTATTTGACCTACGAAAATCAAAGAATCTGGGCTATATACACTAGATCTAAGGTAGAGGCGTATATGTACACTGATCACAGAACAAGTTTCAAGAAGACATCGAGGGCGATTGATCGATAGATCCGGGAAATAGGCATGAAATCACAGGAAAAGACACGTCGCGTCAAATCTAGAGCAGAGGAGGCAGTTGACCACGATAAACATTTGACGCGACCCTATTGGTCCACGTCAGCCGCTAAATGACAAAATAGCATATTTTAATTGAAATAATTAATTTTAAAATAGTAAATGATTTTATTAATTTTTGTATATAAAATAAAACATGTTTATTATTTTATTTAGTATTTTATTATGATTTTTATTTTTTTGGTGTATTTTATTAATAGTTAATTTTTATTAGTGTATTTATAGGTATATTCATCTATGTTTTATACATTTTTATTTTTATTTTACAAATTTTATTTTATTATTTTATTATTTTATTTTATATATTTATAACTTAGTTTTGTGAGTATAAATATATATTTTTATTTTATTTTTATTATGTTATTTGTCTGCTTAAATAAATAGATACGTGTATTTTATAGGTGTATTTATATGTATTTTACATATGTATTATCAACATCTTTTTATTTTAATGTATTTTAATGAGTTTTATTTTAGTTTTGTATTTTTATTAGAATATTATAAAAACATAAAGAATAAAAGAATGAAAGAATATGTTTCCCCTTTTAGTTATATACATGTATGATTGTAGGCATTTTATCTATGTTTTCACATAGATTTATTTTATTTTATTTTTATTTTTAGTTTTATTCTAGTTTTAATATACACGTACAAATAGTATTTACAAAATTATAAAAATACGAATTTATAAAAATAATAAGGGATGAATAAAATGAATATTTTAATCGGTAGAATGTACATTGATGGCCCTAAACCTAACTTTCACAGTAACTCCAAAAAATATAAAACCACCACCATTAAATAGCTTGTGAAAAGGTATATACAATTAGAGTGAATTTGATATGTTTTGAGTTTTTATTTGAAAGATATGGGCATGCGAAGTTTGGTTCTTGGCTTTTTATTTAGTGTATAAAATACACATTATGTATTATTTTTGTGTAAACTCAATTTTGTATTTTTATTGACATTATTATCTACAACTTTCATGTACAAAGTTTCTTTGTTTGATGAATAAATAATAAAGAATAAAATAGGTGTTAAAATGCATAAATAAAGAATAAAATAATTGGATATTTATTCTATTTCTGGCCTTTATCTCCCCCTACTTTATTCCTTGTCGACCAACTCAATTCTTGACTATTTCTTGGGATTTAGGGTCATAAAATATTTTCAATATTTTATTCCTTTTTCTTTTCTTCTTTTTATTATATAGTTTTGGCATTAAAAGCCTTATTTTATATACAAATAATACAATAAATAATAAATGCTATTATGCACAAATTGATGCTATTTACATGCATTAGCTAGGGTTTTAAGGCTAAAATGATAGAATAAAGGTGATGAAATGGAGATTCGTCAATGTTCGACATCGCCTTAGCAGTGGGCTGATGTAACACATCACTGGCGATCTCTATCATCAATATACCGGAGAGCCAAACTTTAGCATATGCATTATCCATCTTCCACAAGGCATCAGCCCCAGTTTTCTCCATCGGCTCCTACTCGGTAAGAATGTTTCTTACTATTAAAATTCATAAGGCCCGTGAACTGCATAACTCATAGCTCATAGTTTGTCCCGTTTATTTTGACAATAGGTGCTGGACCTCTGAAAGCGCATGTGGCGGGTACATCGACTTTGCTTTCAGACATAATGTCGGATGTAGATAACTGGGGTTTTTTAGACCAATGAATAAATGTATACACATACATACATAGATTTGAATGCATATGTAGACATATGCACCCAAATCCATCAACCCAAAAAAAGAGCTCGATACAAGCAAAGAAGGTTGAAGACAGAAGAGGGCCGCAGTGGCGGAGGTGCAACGGGTAGTTGACGGCTAGAGAGGTGACTGCGGTAGTCGGCAGGTAGGCGACGACCAGAGAGGCGGTTGTAGCTGGGACTGCTGCTGTGGTCTGGAGCCGGGGCCGCTAACTGCGACATCGACGGCAGAGAGAGGTGGGGAGGGTCGATGGCGGAGACGGGGGGTGGGGGGAGGCGGGTGGGGATTTAGGGTTAGGGTTAGGGTATGGAGCTGGAGCTTCGGTCTAGGACCGCTGCTCTGATACCATGTTGAGAAAAATTAAAGAGATGCTTATTCTTGGGAACCCTGGGCTCTCTTATATAGAAGATAGACCTATGAGTAAATTATATAAGACGAAAATAATAGAAAGTTACATAGGAACATATAAATATCTCTACATTATGCAATACAGTGCATCAGATATCACGGATGCAATCCAAATTCTTTAAACAAAGGCTCTCATACTGTGTGATGGAATTCACAACTCACACTTGAGGATATTCATACGGAGATTATATGAACATCAATACATTGCATAAATTTTGTCATGAAACCACATGCTATAGGAAACATTTCCAAAACATTTCGCATAGCCACATGAGTATTAGGGTTATCTTTGAAGTATGACTCTCTAAATGAGACCTCTCGAATGAAGTTTGATCCGACGAAGTTTCTCTTACGCATGCAGCGATGACTTAGGTTGTATCCCACGAGCTTTGATGTAGACATCCAAGGAATCTTGGAGGGAAGGGGACGATCAAGTAGAGAGGTGTATACTATTTATTCTCTCAACTCTCAAGGCAATGTGGCTTGCTTGGAATTGAAGGAAATTGTTATAGAGAATTGTGTTCAAGAGAGAGGTCAAGCCTCTCTTAAATAGCATTACCTAAATGTCCGATGAGGAGTCCTACTCCTCATTCTATACGTCCACAACAATTCTCTCTCTTCTTGATTGTCATATAAGAGTATTAATCCTACAAGAGGTTGGCTAACAATTTAGCTAGATTCAATCATCAAGATAAAAATACAAAAAAAGAGAGGTCACGGCAAAAAGGACTCTCGTGGTGGGCTCCATGGTGAACGTTCAACTTGGGATAATCCTTAAGTTTAATTTCAAAAAATATCATGATATTATAATTCAATTACCTATTATTATATTAAATTACAAATATTGTACATAATGGATTATTTGCGAGAGCACTCTCTCAATTTATGAATCCAATTCATCAACTCAACATAAAATATAAATTCAATTTACATTTAATTTTTCCAATTTTAATCATATCTACACATGCCTTGAAGTAATATATGAATCATATTCGATAAATAGTAACTAATGTAAATCATTATTCGTATTAATGAATGACTAAGAATGTGAATCACATTCATGCTATGCTTGTATAATTATATCCACGATGACAACATTTATTATCATAATTATTATATCATAAATGTTCGAGTCCTAATCCAATTCGGACTTGTGAGTAGCTTATGCGGATAATGCGGATACTTGGACATAATGTCGGGGAGAACATATT
This sequence comes from Ottelia alismoides, assembly GCA_037367405.1. Taxonomy (NCBI): domain Eukaryota; kingdom Viridiplantae; phylum Streptophyta; class Magnoliopsida; order Alismatales; family Hydrocharitaceae; genus Ottelia; species Ottelia alismoides. Next base: position 39,102 of record JAZKJV010011529.1, on the reverse strand, counting down.
ATCTGTGTACAATGACTTGAAATTTGGATATCCAACAAATTTTAGATTTTAAGCTATTTTCATGGAACACATCACACTTTATTTCTAGCTCATTTGACCTCAGATATGGATCATAGTGATGAGCTTAGCTTCCCCTTACATTTTTAATCACTATCCAAACCATTTGGAACTTAAAAATGGGCTATAGAAGTGAATACATCTCCATATCCATTTTATTTCCAATATTTGGACATGGAATTGGACATAGGTCTTGGATTCTCTGATAAAAAACATAATCTAATTAATTCTCATATCAATAAGTCATAAATTGGAGCCATTAAAATCCATCCGATTTTACAACACCCTTGGAATGGAAGTGTCATGACATATGATCTTATTAGGAATGCATCAACCTAGAGAATTCCCAATACTACATAATCACACATATTGAGAAACTTTGATACACCAAAAGTTCAAACTCTTGTTTGACTCTATCCTTCAAAGGGACATCATTACATCTCTTAATAGATAGGTGGATAACAATATTAATCATTTACTTTTAAAAATCATATTTAATATTTGAAACATGTCTTATTTCATAAAGAAGACAACCATGCATGGAATTTGATTGACGCTAAATATTTTATGAGTCAGCTCTGCCTCTCAGTTCATCAAGTGTGAATATGTATGATCCCTTTAAGATATCATACTCCTCATATGCACACCAATGTGTCAGTGTAAGGACATTGGTTAAGTCTTCAACCTAGGGGTATGTCTAACGTACATACTTGGATATATAGATGTATATCTGTCACAGGTCAAGGGATGTATGCCTAACCGTAATAGTTACGATGCAGGTATTTATTTATCTTGAACTTATCAAGTCAAAACTTTGAACTAAATAGTCAACAGTTTGACTTTTCGATCAATGTCATAACATGACCCTGAGTCAATATTTTGAGTTTTTGGGTCAATATATCGACTATTAGGTCTATACTTTGACTTGACTACTTCGGACCTACGAATCACAATTCCCATGCAAAAGACCTTCATCAATAAGCAAGTTGGAGATCAGTCTTTAGAGAAAATTACCATCTATTTCTCAGATTGGAGATCAATCTTAAATATTACATGATGAAGTCAGTTGTTTCCTCTCAACTACATGGTATTCAAGATGGTCATGGTATTAATCTTATTTGGACAAAGGAACCTTAAATAAGTACAAAGACATTCATTCAGTTCAAATGAAAAATAATAATTTTGATTGCATTAATGGGTCACCAAGGGCTTACAAGTCCAACATTGAGATCGTGATGAGACATTTTTTTCTGATCTTTGTAGATAGGTTCATCTGGTATCAATTTGGTGGATTGGGACTTGGTTATGCATAGCGTGGAGAATGAAATGTTGGGCATGTTGAAGCTCTAAAGAAATAACTAAGGCATTGCTCACCAAGTAAAGTGCACATATTTTGAGAGTAGGATGATATGCTTTCTAGACTAGTTCAATCAATTTATAGAATCATGATGGAGCTCATGGTACAACCCCTGATTGTTGATTCACCCTCCACAATTTGGAGGGGCATTTACTTTGTGTTGCCTGAGGTGATCCAGTTTGTGAGACTCATTGTAGGTGGTGGCTTTAGGTTCTGGATAAACAATTGGACATGTGAGCATGCTTTATGGGATTGTTTTCCTTGTCTCTTTACTCTGGTGCGACCTAAAGAGCTTGGACCCCTTTGTTTCGAGGGGATCTTTTGGACAAAAAATATAAGACTTTATTCAGATGATGAGTTTTGTTAGCTTGACAAATTCCTCGATCGACTAGATGTGGATATGGAGGGATGGCCACTTCTCAATGAGGAAAGCATACAAAGCATTATGTTCAATCATGATTTTTAACATTGGCATTTGTGGCACGGAATTGTGGGGATTATTTGATCATGGAAGGTACCCTCGCAGGCAAAGCTATCCTTATGGCTCTTGACGGAGGGTGCATTATGACACGGGCTAGGAGTGTACAATTGTTTGCACGACATGGATGCACGGTGCCAGTGTTGTGAGGAGTTGAAGGATATCAGTCACATTTTATTTATTTTTGCATGCTCAAGACAGATTTTGGAGTGAATCTAGATTATCTAGTCTCTTCTGAGAATGCGGTCATGGACTTGATTGGTAAAGATTGGAGATGCCTGGATGAAGGGAGATGAAATGCTATTGCTACAGTTTGGTCTATTTGAGTTGCTTGAAACCCGGTCATCTTTAACTAGGAACATGTCTATGTAGAGTGTAATTTAACATGTTAAAGCACTCTTTGATTCTTGGTTTGTGTAACACTTTATACCTTACACTCTGTGAATATATATCCGATCAAGGGTGCACATTTCCAGGATGTGCACCCCATATTTTCCTCGAACAAACTTGATTGTCTTGTCATCCTTTGAGGTAAGAATTTTTGTATCGACTAAATAATGTGGTTGTTAGCGATGTTTCCAGGTGTATAATAGGGATAAGAAAATAATTATGATCAATAATGACATTAATATTGCATGGACACTTTATCATGGCAATATCTGTAATTCATATTCGTACATCCTAGAATGAGGCATTTACAAGTCTATAACAATGACATCAAATCTATATCTATATCTATACATTATACTAAAGTTGGGTTTTTCCAACTTTAGCCCTTAAAATGACATGTGTACATGCCCTTTGCCCTCCCCTTCTCCATTCTCAAATCCTCCCTAAGTGACACATGGATGTCCCTGCTACTTTCCTTCCTCCACTATCTTCTCCAATATTTTTATACCCATCATCCGATTCTCTGCCGGCAGCTTGCAAAGCTCCTCGAGGATCTCATCCACCCCTTGCCGTTGCCGACGACGAGGAGCTCAGGATGGGCTTCGACGAACGCCAACGGTGATGTCAAGAACTCGCTGGAGGAACTGTGCGACGTCTTTCGACGGCTCAGAGATGGGTTGTGCTATATCTCCGATAGTTGGAGGATGATCGGCCATGTATACGGTTACTCATGTCTATGTTTCATGTGTCGATGCAGTGCATAACGATTGTATATTCGACACTGTTTGGGCATGATGCATGCGCATACTCTGACCCTTGCTGTCTTATGCAGCGGTGCTGCTCTGCACTACCTCAATTCCGGCAACGTGCTAGCGAGTGTGCCCGATGGCGGCGATAGTGGTGGTGGTGGCAGTGGAGATAATGGAGAGCGTAACTTGTGAGACATTTCATCCTATTTGTTATACTTTCGTCTTTCAAAAAACATATGCTTTCTTCCCAACTATTGAAGGTATGGTCCTCTTAAAACTTTTGGTCAAATCAGAAAAAAAGATGATAATGGATGTGTTGATGCAATTGAAGATGGATCTGGTATCATTACCAAGCAAAGATATTATGTTCGGATGTATGATCATGTTAAATGCCAAATTATACGTCATACTTTCATGACGTCTCATGTAGTAAACTTATTTATGTATTTATTTGTATTTACTCTAAGAAAAAATACCTGCCAGGTATGTAACTGCGATCTGTATACATTGCTTTATTTCATTTTAAAGCCTATTTTAGCTCTCGAATGACATTTAATATAGTCTCCACGTATGTAGCAACGGTGTATATATAATATACTCTCCGTCTTTAAGTATTTTTTCATGTATATATAATATTTAAAATATAATATATCTCCTCACATTTCCTTAGTTGTATTGATTCTGTGTTTGGTCATGTTAAAATAGTTAAAGATGGATCTGGTGTCATTATCAAGTACAAAAATTGTATCCGAATTTATGAACCTGTTGAATTTTAATCTACATGTCATATTTTCACTAGCTCTCATATAACTAGATAATTTACATTTACTTGAATTTATTCTAGGAAAAAGTACCTACCATATTATAAGTTTTTAATATAAATGTAAAAATCTATTGTTTTATGGGATATTTACACCCATAACCCTGAGTAATCTCGTAATTACCCTAGGAACCCTGCGCAAGCACGAATTACACCAAGAACCCCGAATAATGTTTAACCCTTACATTACATAACCCTGAGTCAACTTCCGTCATAATTATCCGTTAACTTTGACGGAAAAAGTTATATGTTGACAGTATTGCCCTTCAAAACACATCATATTTAAAACGTGATGCCATTGTGCAAACTAAATGAAACCCCAACGCCCCCCCTCCGCCCCATCGTCCGCACGACCTCCGATCGAAGCTTCCCCTCCGTTCACCTCCAACCGCAAGCTCCCCTCTCCCGTCGCTCGCTCCAGCAACCCCCCAGGTAGGCGCGCCTCCGACCTGCAGACCCACCCCACACTCCCGCATACGGCTCCGCCCAGCAGCCCCCTCCTCTGCCCTGCAGCCCCACCCGCGTGCCTCAGCCCTGGCTGCAAGCCCTGCCCCCGCACACACCTCGCCGGAACCACTCCTGCCACTCGCCTGCAAGCTCCCCCCACCCGATCCCCCGCACGCCTCCGCCAACCCCTGCCCCCCTTCCCCCAACCCCCGGCCACCCCACCCCTCGCAACCTCCAGCCCGCTCTCAGTGCTCGCCTGCCCCCCCCTCCCCCCCCCCCCCCACGCGCCTCCACCCTGCATCCCCTGCCACCGTGCGCCCCTCCCCTCCCCCCCCGGCAACCTTCCGCTCGCCTGCAAGCTCCCCCACCCCACCCCCCGCACGCCTCCGCCAACCCCTGCACCCACATGTGCCTGTGATCCTCCCCCAACCCCCGCCCACCCCTCGCAACGTCCCCCCACTCTCACCGCTCGCCTGCCTCCCACCCCCACGCGCCCCGCAACCTCCAGCCCACTCCCACTGCTCGCCTGCCATTCGAGCCCGCAACCCCCCACCCCGCGTCCGCAAGCCCCAAGCCCTCACCCCTAGCCTCCCTCTCGCTGCCCGCCGCAAGCTCCAACGCCTCCGCAGCTCCGGCCCTTCCCTCCCGCTGCTCGCCCCCCAAGCTAAAGCTCCAGCAGCTCCCTTGCCAGCCGCTCCAGCTCCGCTCTAAGCCAAAGCCTCATGTCGTACCCTGTTGAAAGCTCCAACACTCGAACCCACCTCCTTTTATCCTTCTTTCTTTTTTTCTTTTTTTCGATTAATCTCAGCTGTTGATCATTGATTGGGTTAGATTAACTCAGCCATCTGGTTGAGTTGCTGAACTAAAGTAACGGGAAGGTTATGAATGTAAAACGGAGTGGTTATTCAGGGTTCTGGGTGTAATTCGTGATTATAGAGGGTATCCGGGGTAATTACGATGTTACTCAGGGTTATGGGTGTAAATATCCCTTGTTTTATTTGCATATAATTTTGCAGGTACTTTCTCCACGCATATTTTTCATATAATATTCAAACATGTTTTCTTGATAGAGAAAGAGGATGCACCACATCCTTCCTAATCCTATTTACATGTCTTTTTGCCCGTCGCGAAGTGCGGGTATACCCACTAGTACTTATATTAAAGCCAGGTTTTTCACCCGGCTCTACACATGTGGTTCCTTCCCCCACTTTCCATTCCCTCCCACTCTATTCTCATCTTTCCCAACGCACGTGTTTGCCTCCCTCCTCTCCACTTTACCGAGCCCTCCACTTCGTCGCCTTACTGCGTGAGTTACACGTGCTCCTCGCCTTCGACGTACCCTTCATTACCCTCACCGGCCTCTCTGAAACCGACGGTAACCTTACCTTCCCTCTTCCTTCCTCCTCCTCTTCCTCTATTTCACCGTAACCCATCTTTTGGAAACATACCAAGGAGCTCTCGTGTTTGTGCGTGTTTGTGTGTCTGCTTAACGACAACCTCCACCAGAAGCTCCCCAAAGGAGGGGGAGATTGGTTGTTGGCTCGTTTTTCTTGACCTCACCGCATTTGCATTGCGCTCCAATTTGCATCTGCTATCGAGTACCTCCACGTAGATTGTGAACAAGAGGTGGTGCATGGGGCACTGAAACCCTCCAACATCCTTCTGCGACTTTCACTTAGCCATGATGGTCTTCTCCTCGATCTGTACTACGTGAGGACTGGGGTGATGTCCATGAAGAGCAACACATATAGCTTCGTTGTGGTGGTGTTGGAGATATTGACGGGGAGGTAGGCATTCTGCGAGGAGAGAGGGAATGCGCTGGTGAAGGCCGTGGTAGCGGAGTTGAGGGAAGGGAGGATGGAGGGGTTGGTGGACGAGAGATTAGAGGGGAAGTTGACGAAGGGGAGGCGAGGGCGTGCGGTGGCCACGATGGTGGGGAGATGCATCGGGTAGGAACCAAGTGGGCAAATGACTAATGAAAAACCTTTTGTGACGTTAGACCCATCTTCTCCACAATAGGGTGGCCCCCTCTTCCTTCTGCTGCAATGGGAGCGTGCCTGAGCCTCCACCCGCTTTCTCTATCTATGACAACAAACGAAGGGGGTGATCACCCTCCTACACCACCACCTCATCGACTCCTCCACTAACTGGCCACTGCCATGGTCGGTCTCAAGTGCCCAGCCACGACCTCAGGATTGCCCTTGGATACTTTTGCACTTTTCCTTCTTCTTTGTGGGTGAAGATGGTGGGGAGTGGAAGCACGGGTTGGAGGTGGACAAGGAGACTCTCGGGGGACGTGGTGGTCGGCTTCTGGTGCATAACCATCTGAGCTTCGTCGGATCCGCATCCGACGGCTCTCATTCATTGCTGCAGGGGCCGTAAAAGTCCATTACAACAGAGGATCGGAGCCCCTTTGGGATTACGGATTACCCCCTGGATTCTGTGAGAGCGAGGAGATGATGGAGCAAGGAAGGGCGCATTGGAGATTGATGCCATTGGAGGTGATGAGGAGGTCCTCAGGGGACGAAGTGGTTGGCCTCGAGTTCTCAACCACGACCTCGGGTTCGCCTGTTGGATTCCTGTGTCTTTTTTCTTATCTGTGGGTGGCAGGGAGATGGTGGGGGGAGAAGAAGCGCATGTTCAAGGTGGACAACCTCCGTGGTCAACCTGGGGTGAGCAATCACGACCTCAAGATTGTTGCCTTGACTTGGTGTCTTTTTCTTCTTCTTTACGGAAAAACAAGGAAATTGAGTACGGGAGGGAAGGTTGGACGTTGACACCTTCAAATGTGACGAGGAGACCCTCAGAAGATGTGGTGATCGGCCCGGCCTCGATTGCTCAGCCATGATCTTAGGATATTGCCTTTCGTCGACGCTTCTCTATTATGTGAGGAGGTGCCTCCGTCGCCTCTCGACCACATATTTTTCAAACATTTTCGGTGGAGCTACTCTCACATCAACCATCCTTCTGCCGTCGGTTGACCGATGTCGTGGGGGTGAGAGGTTACTCAACCTGTTTGTGTGGGCGGTGGTATTCCGCCGCCAGCCATACCATCTTACAGTCCCAACTGGAAGGCCTTACGGGCGAATCTACAAATTTAATTTTATTGATATTCTTTTCAACCCCATACTTCTTTGCAAATATATAAAACTTTTATCTTTTACACATGCAATTTTACACATTCTAAATTCTATATTTCTGTTTGCTTCCACTGTTGGAAGTGGGGTATATCATTATGGACTGAAGTTTAAATTTTGTTTATATGAGCTGTTCTGAATATATCTTGGCATCTATGACAATTACTCCAATTCAGTTTATAGTTATTTCCTAATTACCTATTACTGCTATGCACTAATGATTGCTGCAATTATCCTTTACTGTTTCATATATCAAAAGGGCAGAGGGCTTCCATCCTAGACTATAACTTCTCACATTATCTTACTGATACACCAATGCTTCCTAATGTTTTATGTTTTTTTCATATTCCATAATCCAGTAGCAAACTGGAATTAAGTTTGTCTTTGTTGTTTGGTCTAACTACTATTAGTAGTGGTCATCCTGGCCTTTAATCAATAATTTGATTTTATTTAATATGTTACGTGCAATTCATAGGATTTATTTGAAGATTCTTCTACTTTTATGTACATACTCACAAATAATCGGTGATAATATCATATTTTATAAGTACTTTCTTTCATTTTCTTTTACAACTGAATCGTGCATTGATGAACTTGTTTCTTAAATTGTATACATTTATTCATATTATTTTCAATTCAATCCAAAATAATCTCACTGAGCTATACTTTTAGCATCATTTTTCACGGCCTATAATTTATAAGAGGTGTAATCTACACTTTATAACAATCAGGCACTTAACAATTGGAGAATAACGAAATGCTTAAGATGTTGGAGCATCTTGACTTACACTGGAAGGAACCAAATGCAGATTTGTTTGATATACATATTCAAATAATCTGCAAAGGGCTTTGGAGGAACTAATTTGTATACTTTCAATCATATCATTTTATACACATTTGATTTTTCATGTATTAACAAAAATGTATCTTCATGGAAACCTCCCCTGATTAACCTTTCACTTTTTCTTTCCTCGCAAGTTTTGTTGTTTTGCAATTTATCCACCATCTTTATCGTTTAGTTATTTACGCTCATGTTCATCTGAAGTTGATGATCTTTTTTAACTTCCATATTGCATATTTTCCATTTTATTATCTTTATTACCTTGACTATAATGCACATCGATTCTTTGCCTATACTATCAAAACATCCATGACTGTAGGAATCTACAAATATGATATTTGTTAAGATATTTGTGTTATCTTGTCTTTCTTTCTATTGCCCTGTCTATGTAATTTACTCACAGAGCTTTTCTCCTATATAAGAGAGCTCTAAGGTTAGACATAAACAATTTTGTTTTCTCCTCAACATGGTATCAGAGCGACGATCCTAGACCGAAACCTGTAACCTAACCCTAGCCCTTCCCCCACCAAGAACCCCCTTCCTCACGCCGGCGCCGCCTTGCCCCCTCCTCACGCTGGCGCCGCCTCACGCGCAGGCCTCCGTGACGTCGACGCCGCCTCGCCCCCTCACGTGCGGGACCCTCTTAACGCCGTCGCTCCTCGCATAGGCTTCCTCACGTGCGGGTGACGTCACTGTCCTTCTAGGGCTGCCACAACCCCACGTGTTCTTCGTCTCGCATTTGATCTTGAGTTAGATCCTCCTTTGGACCTCTAGGGTGTGACGTGTTCATCAAAAACACCCTATCCACCAAAAGGCAGCGTCGAAGAATGGAAGAGGTTGTGGTATAAGTCTACGCCTACAACCATCTTCCCTTATGCTTGTGTAGACACAAGTCGTGTTTGTTGCAAGTCCATGTCTTGGTGATTGTCGTCATTATGATTGACAACAAAGCAGATGGCTCATCCATGGGGGGCTTCAAAGATCCAACCCCCATCGTCAAAATGGATGGCACGGACTAATGAACTGTGGGCCATGCAGTTCATGAGTCTGATGCAGTGCAATGACAAGAAGCACATCCTCACGGTGGAGGAACCAAGTGACAAGATTGGGATAAATGCCTCATGGGAGGCAGATAATGCTTACACACAAGTATGGCTATCTAGAATTGTGTCTCCTGAGATAGCTAATGATATTCTGAACTATCCAACAATGAAGGCTATATGGGACATTCTCGCAGCCACATACTTACCGGCGAAGAATGAGTCGAAAATACTGTAGCTCCAGCACGATATCTTCATGTCCAAGAAGAATGGTCGTCCCCTGCATACCCTCTATACTTTCTTGAGGGGTATGTTTGAGAAGCTACATGGTAACATTTCCTTGACTGCTACGCCAGAGCAGCTCAAGGCATACAGAGATTCTGTGATGACTGGAGCCTTTCTAACAACTCTTGATTCTGAGTATGATGCTGCTCATGCCCAGATCCTTACCGATGCTACCATACCTCCAATGGGGGAGGCATATCGCAGATTGAGTAGACTATCTATATCCTCAGAAGATAATATGCAATCCCAGACATCTTCAGCTATGGTTGCTTCTCATGGTAGGGGAAGCCATTTACCATATCGTGGTAGAGGGAGTTATAGCCGTGGCAGAGGAGGGGGTGGTCAACCTGTCAACCGTGCACCTACTGCCATAGATCCGGCCACTCTGAGGATACATGTTATTCCAAGCATGGGTTTCCTGCTTCAGCTCGGGTTGCAGAGAAGACACAACCAATTGGAAGCCCTTAACCTGCTCATGATCAGAGATTTGACGAGCTTGTTGCTCGACTCAGGGAGATAATGCCCACTACCGGTTCGACTAGCTCTCCTTCAGGATCCTAGAAGTGGCTGCCTCAGCATCAACATCTACGTCTAGTACAACGTATGCCTTTACTACTTGTTACAAGGCAGACTTGTCAGAGTGGATCATGGATTCAGGTGCATCACATCATCTCTGTGGTGACAGAGGTCAGTTTAGTGTTTTTCGTCCTGCCCAGCCTGGACGATCAGTTGTGATAGCAGATGGTACACATTCCCTCATCACTGGTCAGGGGGAGATGCAATTGACTCCTACCTTGCAGCTTTCTAATGTTCTATATGCTCCTGAATTTTCTATGAATTTATTATCAATTAGTCAAATCACCAAAGATTTACATTGTCGTGTCATATTTAATCCATCTGCTCTTGTGTTTCAAGATATACTTATGGGCAGAGTGATTGAAACTGGCCGTGAGCAAGGGGGGCTTTACAGACTTGTGCAGTCTCTGTATACTGGTGTCTCATCTTCTCTACGCGTCAGGTCTGTTTCTCAGTATATGTGGCATCTGCAATTTGGTCACCTTCCTCTGCAAAAGCTGGTTCATATTCTTCCACAGATTTTTCCTCGCTCTACTTTCCATTATGAGGCTGATGAATCTCCATTTCATCACCTTTATTCTATCATCTTGGCCTTAAAAACCCCAGCAAATGCATGTAAATAGCCTCAATTTGTATATAATAGCATTCATGATTCAATGTGTTTATTGTACATAAAATAAGGTTTTTAATGCCAAAATTATAGAATAAAGGGAAGAAAAGAAAAAGGAATAAAATATTGCAAATATTTTATGACCCGAACCCCGAGACCAAGGCCAGCGTGGAATTGGTCGACAAGGAATAAAGTAGGGGGAGATAAGGGCCAATTATACAATAAATATCTCATTTATTTATTCATTCATTTATGTATTTTTGACCCCTATTTTGTATAGAATTATTTATTCATCAAATAAATAAACTTTGTACATGAAAGTTGTAGATAATAATGTAAATAAAAATACAAAATTGAGTTTGTGTAAAAAGGATACACAGTGTACATTTTATACCCAGAATAAAAAGCCAAAATCTCAACTTCACAGACCCATATCTTGCAAATAAAAACTCCAAATCACCCAAACTCACCTTTAATTGTATATAGCTTTCCATGAATATTTAATAAAATTGGTGTCATAATTTTTGGAGTTCATCTGTAGAAGTTAGGTTTTTGGCCCTCCTTGTATATAATACTGATTAAAATATTCATTTTATTCAATATTTATTATTTTCACAAATTCATATTTTTAGAATCTTGTAAATAATGTATAGAATACATGTATATATTGAAATTAAAAGAAAACCAAAGAGAGTTTGTAAAATAAAATAAGTCTATAGGCTACATAGACAAAAGGCCTATGCTACCTATATGTATATAAATAAAAGGGGAGTTAATTCTTTTATTCTTTATTCATCTACATTTTTATAATAATGTATATATTATATATAACTTACTAAAAATACAAATCCAAAATAAAAACAAATAAAATTCATTTAATAAATAAAATGTATATAATATACAGATAAAATACCTATAAGTATACCTACATATACATATACTTATTTATTTAAAAATGTAAATAGACTCATAAAAATTAAATAAAAATACATGTATACTCACAAAAATAAGTTATAAAATTATAAAATAAGAACCTAAAATAATAAAATAAACAAACTAAAAATAAAATACACAAGAATACATGTAAATACATACATATACACATTATTAAAATAAACCCGTAATAAAACACTTCAAAAAAATAAATAAAAATCGTAAATAAATACTAAATTAATTAATAAACAATTTGTATTTTATAAATAAATTCTAATTAATACATTTATTATGTGTAATAAATAGGTCAAGGTCGGTCTGACATGGACCACAGGGACTGTTGACCTCCGGTCAACTCCCCCTGCGCTTCTGACTCCCGTTAGAACCATCTTGTCCCCCGCTTTTCATGCCTTTTTCCTGGGCGTCTCGTCCGCCGATTGCACTCGATGTCTTCTGACAAAATCTTCTTTGATCATTGCACATCCTCGCCCCATCTTTTGTCCTCTTGTAGATATCGCCGACTCGCCGCTACGGCCCGGTCAACGCCTCCTCCGCAAAATTTGGTCAGCCCCAACCCATTTTCTTCCTTGCATTCAATCCCAGGTGTGCTCCTCGTGACAGGAGGATGCCGCCGGCACCTTGAATCGGCTGGAGATGGTGGTGGTTGCACCCACGGCGGCGCTCCGGCAGCCGTCCTGCTCCCTGGAGTTTCTCCAGGTATAAGAGCTGCGCGTTTACATTTTTAGGTAGCATTTTATTCCAGCATTTTATTCCAGCATTTTATTTCTGCATTTTATTTCGCATTTAGATTCATAGATTAGCTTAGTTTAGGTAATTCGAAGTTCGCCGGAGCTCAGCTCCGGCGACTTCTCCACAGTATCCTCGTTGTTCTCCGACCGCCCTTACACCGTCGTCTCGTTCCCTACCATCTTCTCCACCTCCAGAACACCCTGTCCAACTGGATTCATCCCTGGATCCGTGAATCGAAGCTCCTCCACCGCCTCCCGCCGGAGCTTCTCCGCCCATCATCATCCCCTTGCTTTCAGCTTCAAACCCCGGGTCGACGAGAGAGACCTCGAGCCCCTCTACCTTTCTGTGCAGGTTAGGCGAGCTAAAACAGGGCAGGAGACAAATCAAAAGTGGGCGGAGGTACCTGTAGCTCCGCTTCTTCTTCGAGCTCGTGGCGGCGCTCCAGGGTACTTCGGTCCGATCCAGCACCTCCAGCAGATTAAGCAACCTGCCAGGAAGCTTCTGGGACCTTCAGGTGCAGCGACGACCGACAGAGGAGCGAGATCTAGGCGGAAGAAGCTCGCCCCGGCGAGCCTTCTTCCCTGTTCTTCCACGCTAGTTCCCTGTCGTTGGATGAAGATCAAGGCCCCAGTTCGAGTGACAGCCGTCCGATGGAGCTGCTTTCAGACCGTCAGATCACCTCGGGTGATCTAATCCGAACCCTTCATCGGCGAAGCGGCATCGACTCACGTGGAGGCGCCACGTGGATAAGTCACGAAGCTCAACCGTCAGATCCAGCGCCTTTGGGGGTAATTTTCACTTGTACCCCCGCTTTTTTGTATATTTAATGTTTAATATTGTAAATTAAATATTACGTTGTGAATAATGTGGACATTTTGCATGTACCCGCTGTATTGTTTTTCATATTACACTTGGGTCCAGTTCACGTCACCTCACATGTCGTCCCACGTGAGATGGTAAAATTGCACAAGTCCCCCTGTACGTTTGAATATTTATCTTTAGTCCATAAAATAAAATCTCCAGTGTATTATTTTTGTGAAAAATTGCAACCAGGACCTTAGAGTTTCTGAAATTGCGTTTTGGTCCCTATGGGTGCGGATCACGTGTAGTCCCACGTGATGGTTAAATTGCAAGGGGGCCCTGGCGGGTTTGCTTATTTAGTTTTAGTCCTTAAATTTGCAGAACACGCTATAATATTTTGGTGTTTTTGCACTGCAACCCTCTGAAGTTATTTATTTGCAAAATACCCCTGCCAGGCTGTTTTATTATTGTGTCTTTTATCTATTTATAAAAATACCCATTGTGCTTCTAAAAATCCAGAAAAATTAGGAAAGATGTTTTATGTGATGTCCTTGCTCGCCCATATTTTATTTCACATTTTTGCATTTTTTCCTAATTATTAAAAATGAAAAAGAAGCCCTTTTTGTACTGTTTAAAATATAAAATACCAAAAAAAATAGAAAAACATTTTGAAAAATTCCAAAAAATATATATGGTACATTTATATATATATTGAGTCCAGAAAATGAAAAAACCTAAAAATAGAAAAAGAAAATATAAAAATTTCAAGAAGCTTCAAAATCTTAAAAAAAAGAGAAAAACCCTTCAAAAATACCAAAAATATGTTTTCCAATTTTATAATTATCTATATATTATTATTAATGTATTAAAAGTAATTTGGATAATTTTGAGACTTATTTTATAATTCTAAAACCCAAATTATTTTCGACCTGTATATTAGTCCCATATTAGGGACATTTTTTGGAATCACAAATACATAAAAATTAGAAAAATCCTAGAAAAACAACAAAAAAATTAGAAAAATATTAAAAGCCTAAAAAAAGATTATATCCAATAAACTTTGAGTCTTTATGTATATATATCCATATATTATCTCTCTCTCTCTCTTCTCTTATATATATATATATATATATATCTTTATATATATCTATATTATATAATTAAAAATATAAAAAGAAAATAAAAAAAATACAAAATCTAAAAACTAAATAAAAATCATAAAACCAAAAATAATACTAAAAAACATATAAAATTAAAAACCCACAAAAACAATAAAGAATTGGACATGAACCAAGAATGGAATAACTGTGCAACCAAGTTCACCACATCACCATTCACCTCCCAGTGTTCGACCTCTACTTGTGCTTACACCTGTACACACTTGCATGTAGAGTTATAACAAAATTTAACTCCACATTTTTGATATTCATTGCATATATTTCATCGTGGGTTAATTGTTGATTGATTTGGGATTTATTGAGCGGTCACCGCATCGACTGGATGTCTCGCCTTGTGAGGTATCGAGACCCTCGATTTTTCCCACTCATCAAATGGCGCCGTTGCCGGGGAGGCAACGGATTTTGTATGGTTGATTATTTATTTAATTAATTCTTTGCTCATGTCCATGATATATTTGTTTATTTGACTTCTTATTTTTATTGACATTATTTGATTGACTGTTCTGACCCATCTTCTTTCTTTGTCTTTGATGCGAGGGACCGCCAAGCGAAGGAGGACCTTCTAGGAGGACCTATGCACCCAAGCAAGGCGGAGTTGGCTCTTCTACACCAGCCAACGGGAGAGAGCATCGAAGGCAGACGAAGGAGGATTTTGAAGATAGTCTACCTTTTTGTGTGTTTTTTTTAATATGTATATTTATGTGAGAGAGTGACATTTGGATTGTAATAATACAGGACTCTCACATGTACACTCCGACTCCCGAGGTCCATTGCCCGAGGGATTGTTCCCTTGGGGGCCTCGACGATTTTGACGCTCTTTCTTTTTATTTTATTTTTATTATTTTGTGTGAATGA
Organism: Ottelia alismoides; assembly: GCA_037367405.1. Lineage (NCBI taxonomy): Eukaryota > Viridiplantae > Streptophyta > Magnoliopsida > Alismatales > Hydrocharitaceae > Ottelia > Ottelia alismoides. The sequence continues at coordinate 23,798 of JAZKJV010011529.1, read as the reverse complement.
GCCCTAGCTTAGGAATTTCTTGCCGATAGATTAAGGTCCAAACATCCTAATATATTTGCATGTACCTATAGTACGTTTTGGATCTAGGCAAATCTAAACAGTTGGTTCATTTATCTCTTAACCCCTGTGCCATGAGCGAGCCCCATCAAGCGCTACTCCTGAACTCGAGCGTGTCGAGAAGAGGAGGGGTGAGCCAAGACCGGACTCTTCGGTTAAGGATAAGTGACCGACTTGTGGTGCTTCACGATGATAGCAGTTACTTTCCTAGGGCGATTTCTTCGGCTTGCATTTGCATTTAGCATAGGTTTCAATTCTGTTCTGCATCCCGCATGGATAGAGCTGGGAAGCACTGTAAGTCTTCTTACTTAGCATGCATCATCGTTTTTCGACTTGCATGGCTTTTCCGTCCCCCTCCCTCTGTTTTTGACCACTTAGGATGCTAAATGGAAATTGGAACCTTGATAGGCACGTGCATTGAAAATACCCAAAAAAAGTGATAACTAAAATAAAATCGGGACTGCTAACTCTATTGGACCTAAAAATAAAACGAAATTGATTCCTTGTCTTGGGGAGCGCAACCCCCTCATTGTATGCATTTTAAATTGCTTACGTACACACTAAGGAGTAGAGCCCAAATCCCATCAAACCTCCTCAGTGTTTGTACAAATTTGCGATTCTCACCTAACTCTAAAATCGAAAAGATAAATGACCGTCGCCTTGATGGTCTTCACTATGTCGAGTAGGTGAATTGGGGATTTGCCTTGTGTATTGATTGTGACTTGGAGTCCGTTGTGTTTCTCATCCATCATTAGAGTCATCGGCCCCGTCCGTGTGAGTCATGCATTTTTCATCTTTGAGTCTCTCTATCTCTCTTATACATATATCTCGTCATTTTGCATTGAGTCATGATATTGGCGCTTGAGCTCAATCATTCTTCGCCAAGTCCTTTGTTTCCCTCTTCTTCACCATCTTCTTCGTATCCACTGTATCATCCATCTTCTCCGGTTCGAGGAGAGCCTGCTCTTCGGACCACCGTTTTGACGGTGTTCCCGCCTTGTGTGGAACACCCAACTTTGTCTATATCCCGCTCTTCTCACCCGCCCTCCTCGTACCCTCTATATCACCCTTCCACCACCCACGATATTGGCACGCACGCTCAAACAGCTTCTCCACCCCACTTTGTACTCTTCTTATCCATCTTTTTCGTGTACCCCGTATCACCTCTCCCTTTTACCCAGGAATGTTGTGCATAGTGATGAGGCTCGCATCAAGGTTTATGTATACATATTATTTGTATAAGTCGGGCCAATGATATTGAGGATGCTGAGATTGATTTGGTGGATTTGACTTTGGATACGTGCATACGAGCGTATTGAGGATTTTTGTTGATGCATGATTATAGATGTGATGCATTATTGAGGAATTTTCGGTCTCGCACACCGGATTGAGGATGTGATGTGCTTCAGTGATTTGAGGATGATATCATGATATTTTGACGGATCTATCTATTTTGAGGTTTCGGCCCGTCTTGATTTGGATTTTGAAAGGACGATCTTGATATATGCTTCATGATGACGGTGCCCCGAGCCCCCCATGATGTCTCATCTTCTAGATTGACCCATCCCCGATCTCCTGATTCTCTTATCCACCTATGGCACTTTGAGGATTCATGCTTATCGTTTGTGCCATCTCAGCTAATTGGATTGACTTCGAGGGAGTGCATTATGATTGATGAGCTGCTCTTTTGTCCCTCCACTTGATCTTATGCCCTCCGGTAGATTGATGGATTCACATTATTTCGAGGACCTGAGATTTTATGCCAGCATCCCCACGACTTACATTGATCTAGCTCGCATTCCTCCCCGAGGACTATCTGCGGGAGAATGCGACAATTTCTAGGACTGCGGTTTCATTCACCACTTGGTCGCCATTGTGATGGGACCCAAAACCGAGTCAGATGATATGCTTGATTGGCCTCCCTCTGTGATTGTGTACCTGACCTGTCAGTACATGAGGCCACTAGACCGATTGCTCTCCTTGACGGTCCTCGCAAGGACGAGCCTTGACATTCCTCGCAAGGACGAGCCTTGACATTTCATTTGCTCCCTGCCTAGTTCATAGCTCTCCGAGGGTTGTCTGCGAGAGGCTATAACACATTATAGCTCTCTTGGTCTCTTCTGCTGGTAGGCGGTTTGCCATCTATCAAGACCATATTCTCTGTGGATCCGTCTGATGGATCCAGCTCCTTTGAGCCTCTTTCTCTCCTTGACGACCCTCGCAAGGACGAGATGTACTCTGATTATTCACTATGTAGCTCACATCACGTCCCGACGACTATCTGCGGAAGGATGTGACACTTTCTTTACGATCGGCTTCGCTCATTTCCGGTGTCTCCTGTCTGTTGGAGCACGAAGCCGATTCGTCTGATTTGCGTACCCGGTCTCCCTTTCTGATTATGTGCCCGATCTATTGGGGCATGAGACTGACTTGCTGAGAATCCTTTGAGTCTGCTCTCCTTGATGGTCCTCGCAAGGATGAGCTCTTTGATGATTATTCTTTGGCTAGCTCGTAGCTCCCCGAGGGTTATCTGCGGGAGCTTACGGCATATTTCAGATCTGATTGGTCTCTTCTGATGGTAGCCGATTTGTTGACCACCAAGACCACTATGTGGGTCCGTCTGATGGACCCGGCTCCTTTGAGCCCTTCTCTCTCCTTGACGACCCTCGCAAGGTAGAGACACATTCTGACTATTCCTTGCCTAGATCGCAGTACTCTCCAAGGACTATCTGCGGGAGACTGCGACACTCTCTTTACGCTCGGTTCCCACTGCCGATTGTGTCTCTGATTTGCGGAGCACGAAATCGAGTCGTCTGATATACTTGATTACTGGTCCCATCTTGAGTTGCCTATCCGATCTGCGGATCATGGGACCCATCTAATTACACTCCTTTGAGTCTTCTCGCCTTGACGGTCCTCGCAAGGTCGAGCTTCTGATATCTGCTATTTTCATGCCTAGCTGGAAGCACGTTCCCCGAGGGTTATCTGCGGGACGCTGCCACATTCTTTAGACTTTCTGGTCTCTTATGCTGGTAGCTGATATGTTGCCTATCGAGACCATACCTGATGATCCGTCTGATGGATCACTGACACCTTTGCGTCCGCTCACCTTGATGACCCTTGCAAGGTTGAGTCTTCTTCTGATTATTCGACGATTAGCATGTACTACTCCCCGAGGGTTATCTGTGGGAGGGTACATCACCTTGTACGTACTCGGTTTCACTTCTGGTGTCTCCTATCTGTTGGAGCACGAAACCGAGTCTTCTGAGCTTTTTACTCGGTCTCCTTCTGATTGTGTCTCCGATCTGCGAAGCATGGAGACGAGTCTTCTGAGTTATGTACTTGGTCCCCTCTCTGATTGTGTGTCCGATCTGCGGATCACGGGACCAAGTCTTCTGATTATGGTCTGATTCCTGGCTCCTTCGAGCCTGCTCACCTTGACGACCCTCGCAGGGTTGAGCCATGTCTTGCGGCATTGGGTGTGTGTCTCCTACGATCTTCCGACCTCATGACCACCGAATGCCAAGATGTCTCCTATTCTCTATCTTCCATATCTTCTCGAGACTCTGATTGACCGGAGGACTCTGTACTGTTCTATCTTCCTTCCGGTCTTACGGTATCGGCTCTGTTTCCTCATGCTGACCCTGTGTGCTGATTATCTGCTTCATGCTACCGCACCCGATATCTCTACTTCCTGATCTATTTGTCCCCGGTAGCCGACACCCACCTGACTGTATATCCGGGTGTCTTTTCACCTGCTGACTGCGTCCTCGTTCTCACAGGGAGACGACGACAAGAGTACGGTATTCACTTGTCAAATACCGTCCTGTACTTCACCAGTCTCTTCACCACTTGTATATATGTGTTTGTATATTCTGTTTTCCCCGCATGTTATGTGTGCCCTAGATCTATCACCATATCTTTGTGTCTATACTTAGGACGTACTTTGTCCTAAGTATAGGGGGTACACACCGCGTTGTTCTTTCGTCGTTCAGTTTCATCACTCCTGTTGTTGCCTATACTTAGGGATATCTCACCCTAAGTATAGGGGGAGTGATGCGTATATTCTCCACAACCTTTTCGTCTATCTGTATATATCTCTCTTTTCTTCTTTTCTTCTTTTCCTTTTCTATCTTCTATATCTAAATAAAAGGTGTCGCCCCATGTAGACAGTCTTCTATACTTAGGACGGACTTTGTCCTAAGTTATAGGGGGGTGCACCCCTGATTTGTTAATTCTTTGATATATCTATTCCCACCCTTGCCCCTCCCTGCTTTGTGTACAGTCTGCTATACTTAGGATTACTTGATCCTAAGTATAGGGGGGACGGTCAACTTCTATTTCCTTCATTTCTTATTTCTATATTCTTTAAACTTGTCTATACTCAGTACGAGTTATGTCTTCGCTTTTCTCTTCGATCTATGAGGACATAGCTCAAGCTAAGTATAGGGGGGTCGTATATACTCTGTATATACTATATCCATAACTCGTACTTTCGTATAATTATTAATAAATATGGCTAAAAATAAGATATAATTTGTAACGACCCGGGCTTAGGTCCCCGGTCCGTTAGCGGAGCATTACTGGCCCTAACAACCTCTTGAGATCGGGCCCATACGGACCCGATTAACCACCCCCAAAATGCTTAAGCCGGGTTGTTCGGTAGTAAGCTCGTAACTATTTATCCCACTCGGAAACTTCTTGTTTCCACGGTGTGGGACTTTCATTTTTGGGGGGTGTTACATAATTCATTACAAATTAATTAATAATGCTTCTTATTCCTCAGATTCTTTTCGTATATACTGATTAATAAATCAGGTTAAAAATATTTTTGCAAAATGATTTGAAAAATGGTGTGAACTGTTTGGAAAACTTTTTGTGAAATATTTTCAACCTTTGTAAAAATATTTTGATTGCAAAAATTCTTTTCTTTGTGTGAAATAAAGGATTTGAAAACCTATTTGCAAATGATTTTGAAAATGTTTTTAAAAATATTTTGAAAAATGTATATAGTGTTTGCAAAATCTTTGCAAAATGGCTTTCAAATGTTTGTAAATATTTGCAAAAAATATTTTGTACTATAGTTTTCAAAATGATTTTTTAAATAAATTTGAGGAATAAAAGCACCATAATAAATAAAATGAAATAAAATAAAACATAAATAAAACACATAGAATTCTTTATATATACCTAAATAAATCACTTTGTTAGAACCTGTAAATTCTTTAAGAATAAAGCGGCACACCCGTGTAAATAGCTGTATATATCTTATACTTTGAGTGCCAAAATTCTTTCATTTGCAAAATCTTTGTGTAAAAACTTTTTGTTTTCAAATTCTTTGAAATTGCATTATTCTTTGCATATTTGTAAATGGCATTTGCATAGCATTCATATTCTTTGATTGAGCTTGATGATTGAACTTGTCCAATAATGTCGAGGATTGGAGCTTGGTTGGACCTTACTGCACCTAACTGCACTGGAACTTTATGGGAACTAGGTTTAAGGTACTTCAGGTCTATTCAGACTTAATTCTTTGATAAATCAGTGCTAGGTTCAAGTCACCTTAGTGGACTAATTAGAACTTTTCGAAACACACGTATGACTCTTGTCGGCCGTGACTTAACTTGGACACTTGCACCTTTCACTTGGCTCAACTCAGTTGGAGTGGTGAGGGGGTTGGATTTGCCAGTCTGAGATGCACACGGGTGGAAACATTCGTCCTTGTCTAGGGAGGGAAGTGCACCCCAACCTGGTCCAGTTTCAATGAAGTCGAATGACAGGAGAGTGTGGGTTGCAATAAAGCTTCAAAAGAGGGATAGTCTTCTAACTCAAGAGGGAAAAGTCCTTATGTAAATGCTGCTGTAAATAGTATGTTGAAAAAAAATCTCTAAAAAAGTGGACAGGCTTGAAAATAAAAATAAAAGTGCCTGCCGGAGTATGTATATATGTTGTATAGAAAATAAGCAAGCTTGAGCATCAAAGTTATACCATGTGAGCCTGCAGCTGGATGACTTGACTACACTGGTCTTGCATCCCAGGATAGGTAGCTGCACTGGCTACCGTCCATTCTCTTCTTCACCCCCTCCTCTTGAGTTGGATGCCACTTGAACTTAGAAGGGAATACCCCGCTCCTTGACGGTAGAGGGCTGGATTGGGGAATCATTGGGTTGTCATTCTGGAGAAGTCAGTTCCTTTGTCATTTCAGTTGGGGAGAGCCACTATCACTTACACTGTACGAGTCAGCTTCATAGTCATAAGGGTTTGCGTATGACGTAGGCTAGTTCTGACCTGGCTATTGAGGTGATTTGAACCAAGTTCTGTGACTCTCGAAGGCTGTTGTGTTTTAAATTTGGTTCCCAATTTGGTTCCGCACACATTTTCACACCAAGGTCTAACCTGAGCTCCAAACTTCGATTTTGTACAGATAAGTTTAATAATCATGACCAATTCAATTATTCTTTAAATTCTTTATTTTTGCTTTTTCTTTTCTTCTTATTCTATAATTCTTTTTGTACTTATTGCATAAGTGTTTGCTAGGGACTAGCAAAGGCAAGTATAGGGGGGTGATGAATCTCCATTTCATCACCTTTATTCTATCATTTTGGCCTTAAAAACCCCAACAAATGCATGTAAATAGCCTCAATTTGTATATAATAGCATTCATGATTCAATGTGTTTATTGTACATAGAATAAGGTTTTTAATGCCAAAATTATAGAATAAAGGGAAGAAAAGAAAAAGGAATAAAATATTGCAAATATTTTATGACCCGAACCCCGAGACCAAGGCCAGCATGGAATTGGTCGACAAGGAATAAAGTAGGGGGAGATAAGGGCCAATTATACAATAAATATCTCATTTATTTATTCATTCATTCATTTATGTATTTTTGACACCTATTTTGTATAGAATTATTTATTCATCAAATAAATAAACTTTATACATGAAAGTTGTAGATAACAATGTAAATAAAAATACAAAATTGAGTTTGTGTAAAAAGGATACACAGTGTACATTTTATACCCAGAATAAAAAGCCAAAATCTCAACTTCACAGACCCATATATTGCAAATAAAAACTCCAAATCACCCAAACTCACCTTTAATTGTATATAGCTTTCCATAAACTATTTAATAAAATTGGTGTCATAATTTTTGGAGTTCATCTGTAGAAGTTAGGTTTTTGGCCCTCCTTGTATATAATACTGATTAAAATATTCATTTTATTCAATGTTTATTATTTTCACAAATTCATATTTTTAGAATCTTGTAAATAATGTATAGAATACATGTATATATTGAAATTAAAAGAAAACCAAAGAGAGTTTGTAAAATAAAATAAGTCTATAGGCTACATAGACAAAAGGCCTATGCTACCTATATGTATATAAATAAAAGGGGAGTTAATTCTTTTATTCTTTATTCATCTACATTTTTATAATAATGTATATATTATATATAACTTACTAAAAATACAAATCCAAAATAAAAACAAATAAAATTCATTTAATAAATAAAATGTATATAATATACAGATAAAATACCTATAAGTATACCTACATATACATATACTTATTTATTTAAAAATGTAAATAGACTCATAAAAATTAAATAAAAATACATGTATACTCACAAAAATAAGTTATAAAATTATAAAATAAGAAACTAAAATAATAAAATAAAATAAACAAACTAAAAATAAAATACACAAGAATACATGTAAATACATACATATACACATTATTAAAATAAACCCGTAATAAAACACTTCAAAAAAATAAATAAAAATCGTAAATAAATACTACATTAATTAATAAACAATTTGTATTTTATAAATAAATTCTAGTTAATTCATTTATTACGTGTAATAAATAGGTCAAGGTCGGTCTGACGTGGACCAATCAGAAGCCAGGGACTGTTGACCTCCGGTCAACTCCCCCTGCGCTTCTGACTCCCGTCAGAACCATCTTGTCCCCCGCTTTTCATGCCTTTTTCCTGGGCGTCTCGTCCGCCGATTGCACTCGATGTCTTCTAACAAAATCTTCTTTGATCATTGCACATCCTCGCCCCATCTTTTGTTCTCTTGTAGATATCGCCGACTCGCCGCTACAGCCCGGTCAATAAGGGTGTGCCACTCTGGTTATAAATAAAGAACCACCGCCTCCTCCGCACAATTTGGTCAGCCCCAACCCATTTTCTTCCTTGCATTCAGTCCCAGGTGTGCTCCTCGTGACAGGAGGATGCCGCCGGCCCCTTGAATCGGCTGGAGATGGTGGTGGTTGCACCCACGGTGGCGTTCCGGCAGCCGTCCTGCTCCCTGGAGTTCCTCCAGGTATAAGAGCTGCGCGTTTACATTTTTAGGTAGATTTTTATTCCAGCATTTTATTTCTTCATTTTATTTCGCATTTAGATTCATAGATTAGCTTAGTTTAGGTAATTCGATGTTCGCCGGAGCTCAGCTCCGGCGACTTCTCCACGGTATCCTCGTTGTTCTCCGACCGCCCTTACACCGTCATCTCGTTCCCTACCGTCTTCTCCACCTCCAGAACACCCTGTCCAACCGGATTCATCCCTGGATCCGCGAATCGAAGCTCCTCCACCACCTCCCGCCGGAGCTTCTCTGCCCATCATCATCCCCTTGCTTTCAGCTTCAAACCCCGGGTCGAGGAGAGAGACCTCGAGCCCCTCTACCTTTCTGTGCCGGTTAGGCGAGCTAAAATAGGGCAGGAGATGAATAAAAAGCGGGCGGAGGTACCTGTAGCTCCGCTTCTTCTTCGAGCTCGTAGCGGCGCTCCAGGGTACTTCGGTCCGATCCAGCACCTCCAGCAGATTAAGCAACCTGCCAGGAAGCTTCTGGGACCTTCAGGTGCAGCGACGACCGGTGGAGGAGCGAGATCTAGGCGGAAGAAGCTCGCCCTGGTGAGCCTTCTTCCCTGTTCTTCCACGCTAGCTCCCTTGTCGTTGGATGAAGATCAAGGCCCCAGTTCGAGTGACAATTGTCCGATGGAGCTGCTCTCAGACCGTCAGATCACCTCGGGTGATCTAATCCGAACCCTTCATCGGCGAAGCGGCATCGACTCACGTGGAGGCGCCACGTGGATAAGTCACGAAGCTCAACCGTCAGATCCAGCGCCTTTGGGGGTAATTTTCACTTGTACCCCACCTTTTTGTATATTTAATGTTTAATATTGTAAATTAAATATTAATAATGTGGACATTTTGCATGTACCCCCTGTATTGTTTTTCATATTACACTTGGGTCCAGTCCACGTCACCTCACGTGTCGTCCCACGTGAGATGGTAAAATTGCACAAGTCCCCCTGTACGTTTGCATATTTATCTTTCGTCCATAAAATAAAATCTCCAGTGTATTATTTTTGTGAAAAATTGCAACCAGGACCTTAGAGTTTCTGAAATTGCGTTTTGGTCCCTGTGGGTGCGGATCACGTGTAGTCCCACGTGATGGTTAAATTGCAAGGGGGCCCTGGCGGGTTTGCTTATTTAGTTTTAGTCCTTAAATTTGCAGAACACGCTATAATATTTTGGTTTTTTTGCACTGTGACCCTCTGAAGTTATTTTATTTGCAAAATACCCCTACCAGGCTGTTTTATTATTGTGTCTTTTATCTATTTATTAAAAATACCCATTGTGCTTCTAAAAATCCAGAAAAATTAGGAAAGATGTTCTATGTAATGTCCTTGCACGCCCATATTTTATTTCACATTTTTGCATTTTTTTCCTAATTATTAAAAATGAAAAAGAAGCCCTTTTTATATTGTTTAAAATATAAAATACCAAAAAAATAGAAAAACATTTGAAAAATTCCAAAAAAAATATATATGGTACATTTATATATATATTGAGTCCAGAAAATGAAAAAAAAACCTAAAAATAGAAAAAGAAAATATAAAAATTTCAAGAAGCTCCAAAATCCTAAAAAAAAGAGAAAAACCCTTCAAAAATACCAAAATATGTTTTCCGATTTTATAATTATCAATATATTATTATTAATGTATTAAAAGTAATTTGGGTAATTTTCAGACTTATTTTATAATTCTAACACCCAAATTATTTTTTACCTATATATTAGTCCCATATTAGGGACATTTTTTGGAATCACAAATACATAAAAATTAGAAAAATCCTAGAAAAACAACAAAAAAATTAGAAAAATATTAAAAGCCTAAAAAATATTATATCCAATAAACTTTGAGTATTTATGTATATATCTATATCCATATATTATCTCTCTCTCTTCTCTTATATATATATATATATCTCTCTTTATATATATATCTATATTATATAATTAAAAATATAAAAGAAAATAAAAAATACAAAATCTAAAAACTAAATAAAAATCATAAAACCAAAAATAATACTAAAAAACATATAAAATCAAAAACCCACAAAAACAATAAAGAATTGGACATGAACCAAGAATTGAATAACTGTGCAACCAAGTTCACCACATCACCATTCGCCTCCCAGTGTTCGACCTCTACTTGTGCTTACACCTATACACACTTGCACGTAGAGTTATAATAAATTTTAACTCCACATTTTTGATACTCATTGCATATATTTCATTGTGGGTTAATTGTTGATTGATTTGGGATTTATTGAGCGGTCACCGCATCGACTGGATGTCTCGCCTTGTGAGGTATCTAGACCCTCGATTTTTCCCACTCTTCAGAAGCCTGCCGGCTTGAGAAGCATCATCGGTCCTCTTTCCAGAGTCGTCAGGGTCCAAGTAGTCATAGTCTGTTTGAGCTATTTCATTTCGATATTTGGGGTCCTAATCGTGTCCTAGATCATCAGGGACATAGATTTTATGTTGTTGATCTTGATGAGCTTTCTAGGTTATCTTGGATTTTTCTTCTTAGAATAAGTCTGATGATGGTCCTGTTATTCAGTCTTTTATTAATGAAATGAAGAACATTTTTTTGCCAGAATCTAGTACATACGTTCTGACAATGCTCTAGAATTCTGCAATACTCAACTCTCTCAATTTCTTAAGTCCCATGGTATTGTGCATCAGACATCGTATCCATATACCTCCCAACAGAATGGGGTGGCTGAAAGGAAACACCGCCATCTTTTGGATGTTACCGGAACTCTCTTGATTTAGAGTCGTGCTCCTCATTCCTATTGGGGAGATGCGGTTCTAACTGCTTGTTATCCGGTAAATCGTATGCCTTCATCACTGTTCAGGGAAAAGGTCTCGTTCTTGATTGCGTTTCACGAGAAAGATCTTTTCTCGATTACGCCTCGTGTCTTTGGATCGATTGCATTTGTTCATCAACTCTCTCATGGTCTTGACAAGCTTTCTCTCAGATCTATCAAATGTGTATTTGTTGGGTACTCCAAAACCCAAAAAGGATATCGTTGTTTTGACCCTGTTCGACGAAGGTAAAGTCCCCCTGTATGTTTGCATATTTATCTTTAGTCCATAAAATAAAATCTCCAGTGTATTATTTTTGTGAAAAATTACAACCAGAACCTTAGAGTTTCTGAAATTGCGTTTTGGTCCCCGTGGGTGGGGATCACGTGTAGTCCCACGTGATGGTTAAATTGCAAGGGGGCCCTGGCGGGTTTGCTTATTTAGTTTTAGTCCTTAAATTTGCAGAACACGCTAAAATATTTGGGTGTTTTTGCACTGTGACCCCCTGAAGTTATTTTATTTGCAAAATACCCCAGCCAGGCTGTTTTATTATTGTGTCTTTTATCTATTTATTAAAAATACCCATTGTGCTTTTAAAAATCCAGAAAAATTAGGAAAGATCTTTTATGTGATGTCCTTGCACGCCCATATTTTATTTCACATTTTTGCATTTTTTCCTAATTATTAAAAATGAAAAAGAAGCCCTTTTTGTACTGTTTAAAATATAAAATACCAAAAAAAAGAAAAACATTTTGAAAAATTCCAAAAAATATATATGGTACATTTATATATATATATATTGAGTCCAGAAAATGAAAAACCTAAAAATAGAAAAAGAAAATACAAAAATTTCAAGAAGCTCCAAAATCCTAAAAAAAAGAGAAAAACCCTTCAAAAATACCAAAAAATATGTTTTCCAATTTGATAATTATCTATATATTATTATTAATGTATTAAAAGTAATTTGGGTAATTTTGAGACTTATTTTATAATTCTAACACCCAAATTATTTTCGGCCTATATATTAGTTCCATATTAGGGACATTTTTTGGAATCACAAATACATAAAAATTAGAAAAATCCTAGAAAAACAACAAAAAAAAATTAGAAAAATATTAAAAGCCTAAAAAATATTATATCCAATAAACTTTGAGTATTTATGTATATATATATCCATATATTATCTCTCTCTCTTCTCTTATATATATATATATCTTTATATATATATATCTATATTATATAATTAAAAATATAAAAAGAAAATAAAAAAATAAAAAATCTAAAAACTAAATAAAAATCATAAAACCAAAAATAATACTAAAAAATATATAAAATTAAAAACCCACAAAAACAATAAAGAATTGGACATGAACCAAGAATTGAATAACTGTGCAACCAAGCTCACCACATCACCATTCGCCTCCCAGTGTTCGACCTCTACTTGTGCTTACACCTATACACACTTGCAAGTAGAGTTATAATAAATTTTAACTCCACGTTTTTGATATTCATTGCATATATTTCATCGTGGGTTAATTGTTGATTGATTTGGGATTTATTTAGCGGTCACCGCATCGACTGGATGTCTCGCCTTGTGAGGTATCTAGACCCTCGATTTTTCCCACTCATCAGAGGCCTGCCGGCTTGAGAAGCATCATCGGTCCTCTTTCCAGAGTCGTCAGGGTCCAAGTAGTCATAGTCTGTTTGAGCTATTTCATTTCGATATTTTGGGTCCTAGTCGTGTCCCAGATCATCAGGGACATAGATTTTATGTTGTTGCTGTTGATGAGCTTTCTAGGTTATCTTGGATTTTTCTTCTTAGGAATAAGTCTGATGATGGTCCTGTTATTCAGTCTTTTATTAATGAAATGAAGAATATTTTTTTTGCCAGAATCAAGTACATACGTTCTGACAATGCTCTAGAATTCTGCAATACTCAACTCTCTTAATTTCTTAAGTCTCATGGTATTGTGCATCAGACATCGTATCCATATACCTCCCAACAGAATGGGGTGGCTGAAAGGAAACACCGCCATCTTTTGGATGTTACTAGAACTCTCTTGATTCAGAGTCGTGCTCCTCATTCCTATTGGGGAGATGCGGTTCTAACTGCTTGTTATCCGGTAAATCGTATGCCTTCATCACTGTTAAGGGAAAAGGTCTCGTTCTTGATTGCGTTTCACGAGAAAGATCTTTTCTCGATTACGCCTCGTGTCTTTGGATTGATTTCGTTTGTTCATCAACTCTCTCATGGTCTTGACAAACTTTCTCTCAGATCTATCAAATGTGTATTTGTTGGGTACTCCAAAACCCAAAAAGGATATCGTTGTTTGACCCTGTTCGACCCAAAAAGGATATCCTTCGCTGGTAGACCTCTTATATAGACATATCAGTCATATCAGTCATATCAGCCATATCGGTCATATCGGTGATATTGTTGTAACATTGTTAATATATAATAAAACAGAGTAATAGTCTTACAAATACAATACAAGTTACAACAAATGAAAATTATTAAGAACATGAATATTAATGATCAATGCAATATAAGATTAAAATATAGTACCTGGTGACATGTTTTGTTCATAACCAAGAGTTCCGTGGTGGATCTGAATGACCCCCCCCCCCTTCCTTGTTGTCTCTCATGACGCATCGTAGATTCAATGAACTCGCAGTAGTTCTCCCATGTCATGTACGAGATAGCCTTGTAATCCATCACATACTTCCTGTATCGGTGGTCATCGATGCCTATGAGTATCCCAAGACGAGGATAAGTAGCACTGGATCCGGTATCACGAGTGGCACGACGAAGCTGCGAACTACTGCCCTGAGATCCTCGGGACGACGATGACGGAGTAGGAGAAGATCTCGGTGGAGGAGGAGGAGGAACTGGCGTGTACTCAGGGAAGAAACCGTAGCTGTCACCCCCAAAGAAGCTGCCCTGGCTCTGCTCAGATTGGCTACCTTGGTAGTTATCTTCATTGTAGCTATTGTATCCCCCATACCCACTGTAACCATATGAATATTATGGAGGTGCATACTGAGGAGGAGGAGGAGATCCTGGAGGAGGAGCTTGAAAGTATTCCGGGAAGACGCCAAATGATCTCTCATTGTGCGACGATCCATATCCGCCTAAAGGACTTGGTGCTCCTCCGCGATATGAGATGTCAATGTCTATGAAGCTCAAAGAACCTACAGATGATGTCAAATCTTCCATGTAGCTATCGGTTGGACGATGGCCTCGACCATAGTCGTAATCCGTAGGCCCTGGAGTTGGACTTGGAACAAATTATCCGCGTGTGTTCCGCTGTCGCTCCATATATTCAGTCCTGCTTGTAGCTCTTCCTCAAATATGGTATCTTGTGGTCCACGATCACTCCCTCCTGACCCAGCTGAGTTTGACTCCCCACCACCACCAAAAAAGGTCCACCACGACCAACATCGTCAACATCATCATAATCTCCATTGTCATCCTTTGACTTTGATTTGGATTTGGAGCTACTCGAGAGAATTTCATCAACATACACATCAATCTCGCCCTCCAACCCTCTAACAGGGTTTGTAATCCGTCCAGATCTTGCCAAATAGTTACCAACGTCTGCTCCCATTTGCTGGCTATGTTCTCATTTGGTCTTCCACCTGGCTGATCGAGAATGGGGGCACCATTGGAATCCATCCAACCTCTGGAGAACGTCTTCATCAGCATCGTCATCGTACATCTTGAAAATGTATGCAATATCAATAGGGTCAGTGTAGTCATCTTTGTCTTGTCCCTCCCTTGCATGTTTCAACTTCAGCCTCAAGTTATAATGCACGCAGACAAGATCATTGAGCTTCTTTTCTCCCAACCTGTTCCGTCTCTTGGAATGGATCAATTGAATGTTCTCTAGTTCCTCTCACAACCTCCAGCAGATGCGGTTTGAGATAACACTTTCACTGCCACACTTCAAGGTTGGGAGCTTCCATCCCGTATAACAACCACCATTCGGATGCAAAAAAAGAGAGAAATCAATAGTAGGAATAAATGAACACACAAGTAATCATTTTATTTGCCTTCGTCCATACCAGGAAGAGTATTGACCCGTCCGTTGATCGCAGTAATCCGACCGAAGGAACCCAACGTATCTCGGAAATACTTAACCTGTACTGTGCACACATAGGTTTAAGTGTACTACATCTTTACGAAATTTCTTGTGGATCCAAATTTAGCTAGAAATTGAGGATTACCTCGTTCATGCACATGATTTGTAGCTTCTCGTCCTTGATGAGCTTCTCCACCACAATCTGTACGACTGCTAGAAGGTCAGCATTTGTACCAAGTCCATTCTTGTACTGGTACTTAGGATTGAAGTAATACGCTGCACAAAAAGTCACGAACAAGCTCATTTATGATGTCCAACCATAGAAATTTAAAAAATGAAAAGAAATCCATTTTTACATAAAACATACCGGCCTTGTGAAGAGGATGTGAGAGCATCTTGGACCATCACGTGTCTATGATGTCCAACCATGCTTTCGATCCCTTTCCAACCACTTCTCTGACCTTCTCTCTCATGCAACGCATTGCCTTGTAGATGACTCCCATGGTGGGCTTCTTGTCGCCATCCACGATCCGCAATGCAGAAACAACTGGATCCATGATCCTCGTGACTCGAGTCACGTCATCCCAAAAGGAGATATCATTGATCAATATCTCCACCTTCCGTCCTCCTTTAGTTCGAGCTTCAGGTATCTCGAACCACTTACCCTGGCAACACATTCGTGCTTTCTCCACCACCCTTGAGATGAGATTCCTCTTGCTGAAATCCTTAAGGATCAAATCAATGCAATGCGCAGCACACGGTGTCTAAAAAATTCCGTAGCTGCTGGACTTCATTATTGTTTCACCAGCCTTCTTGAAGTTGCTGCCGTTATCTGTCACAATTTGCACAATATGCTCTTTCTCAACCTCTTTTATAACGTCCTTCATCAACTTCAGAAGGTACCTGTGTCCTTCACATGCTCAGATGCATCGACAGATTTCAAGAAGATTGTCTTCCCATCGCAGTAGACAAGGAAGTTGATGATCTGCTTCCTCGTGTAGCTCATCCACCAATCGCACATCAATGTCACCCTGTACTCTGGCCATCTCCTCCTCAACTCGGCGATGCACTTATCCATCTCCTCTTTCTCCATCCCGAGGTATTTGTTCATGATCTCGTAGGATGTAGGAGCCTTCACTCCCATTCCTGCTGCAGCAATCTCATCAATGGCATGCTGGAGAAATGGCCCGCATGCAATGTTGGCAGGAATGCTCTCCTTAAAGAAGAGCTTGCTTATGGCTTTTCCCACCCTTTCTCGTGCATTGGTGAACTTTCCCTTCACCGTTTTCTGCCTCGGTTCCTTGCTTGCCTTGTATTGCATTGATCCGCTCCTCGTCAAGAAGGGCTCAAATTCCCTTCCCCTTGTGTTTCTTGGTGGGTGGTACTGGTGCGCCTCCAGAACCACTCCCACTCCCACCCGCACCATAGAAGCCGCCCCGTGCACCACCGAGTTATCTCCTCTCGAACTCGCTCCTCAATGATTCTTGTGTAGCACTTCTGTATGCCCTCCTCTCCGCTACAGTCTGAATGTCGGCGGGATACACAAAATCATCATCATCTGAATCAGAAATGACGTTGAATTCTTTGTCGAACATGAACTCCTTCATTTGTTCTTCCCTTCTTTCCCTCTCCGTCTCCTTTTCCTTCTTTCCATCCAAGCTCGCCTTAACCTTGTCCCTCACATCTTTGGGACAACGCGTGCACTTGGCAACATTCTTGTTGTTGCCAACAAGATGCTGCTTCATCCTTGTGATCCCGCCTCCTCAAAACTTCTTCCCACAGGAATTGCATTGTGGCTTCGCCTTATTTCCATCAGGAGCGGAGGCATACCTCCAGCCAATGTCCCCACTGAAATCGCCCCTCTGATCATCAGAACTGTCAGATCAAGAACCGAAACCAGAATGTGTCATGGTGATGATCGTCAAAATCTACGAGGAAATTCAAGAACGATCATTAACTTGGCATACAATGCGACCGCTTATGAATATTAAATTATTTTAGGTTTTAAATTTCGGAATTATTGTATATTTAATTTTGTAACACCTACTATTCCGATTTATAGAAAAAGTACCTTAGATCTATACATTAGGGTCTTAAATCTACCAATTAGGGGACCATTTTCAAGAAAGACTACCTAAGTGACACAAAATATGAACAAAAACCTAAATATTTAACAGATAATTTTTGGATTTTCTATATTTTTAAATTTTATTAGTAAAAAAATTCCTGATTATGATTTCTACTTCCAAAACTTAAGATCCGAATATATAATACCCCAACTCATTATCGTTGCACATTAAACCTCGAAAGCCCCAATTTCCTCTAACATAGATTCAAAAAATGTTCTCCAACTATGTTTAAGTTCATGTTAACTTCAGATCCGAGATACCATGTTCATAGCTAACACTGTTGTGCAATAAAAAAATAAAAGTCCTAATTTTCGTCCCCAAATAAGAAGCTATGTTTGGGAAATCTCTCAAACACCATGGCAAGCTATATCAACATCCTAACGGTGAAACCCCTAATAAAATTATGAATTTGAAGAAGAATTAGCCTAATTTGCCTTACCTCGAAGGAAGAAGACCTTGGAAGAGGAAGAGCTGGTTCTGCCCGAAGTCGGTCGAAATGGGGTGCTTTCGACCGAAACTTCGGCATATCTCGACATATCGGTGTATTTTTTAATGAAAGATTCCATATGTCGGCCGATATCTCGAGTCGAGCCGAAATATCACCGATATCTCACGATATTTCTCCCGAAACCGTGGAAATCGATATATATAGTGGTTTCGAAAGCCCAAACCCATCGAAACCGATATTTCGATGAAATTTCGTCGAAATATCGCGAAATTTCAGTCCATGCTTCAGAGGTAGATGCGTGCACGTACGATCAACCCCAAATATGGGGTGGACTTTGGTTCTCATGTTTCCTTGGAGCGTCTGTCCAAGGAGTTTCAACACTTTGTTGTGGGCTTGTCAGCTGTGCAGTTACCACGGTCGTATTAGGAGGCCCTGCAGAGTAGTCAATGGCATTTAGCTATGGAGGAAGAGATGGTGGTATTACGATTGCGGGGTACGTGGAGTGTCGTCAACCCTCACCAGGTGCGTTTGTTGTCGGTAGCAAATGGGTTTTTACTGTGAAGCAACGTGTTGATGGTATAATGGACCGATACAAGGCCAGGTTGGTTGCTCATGGGTTCACCAGGACATATGGGGTGGACTACCATGAAACGTTTTCTTCTGTGGCGCTACGGATTCTTATTACTATTGCTGTGGTCCGTGATTGGCTACTTCTTCAGTTGGATGTCAAGAATGCTTTCTTGTATGGTGATCTGTAGGAAGAGGTCTACATGTAACAACCACATGGGTTTGCTGCTGAGGGGGAGTCTAGTATGGTGTGTCGTCTTCATAAGGCTATATATGACCTTAAGGAGAGTCTGAGGTCTTGGTTTCAGAAGCTCTCAGAATTGATTGAACATAAGGGGTTTGTCAGATCTACTGCAGATCATACTCTCTTTGTAAAGAGAGACCAACGAGGTATTGTGGTCATCTTGGTTTATGTTGATGACATTGTTATCACTGGCAGTGATGCATAAGGAATTCAAGCAGCAAAGAATTTCCTTGGACATCAGTTTGTTACCAAGGACCTGGGTACTCTTCGTTACTTCCTTGGACTGGAATTTGCACGAAACCAGCAGGGTATGGTTATGACACAAAGGAAGTATGTTACTGATCTTCTATCTGAGACAGGAATGACAAGATGTAGACCAGCTACTACCCCGATGGATCCTAATGTGAAGCTTCAGATGACAGATCTGAGGAGGTGGATAAGAGACACTATAGAGAACTGATAGGGAAATTATTGTATATTATTATTACCATGCCTGATATCTTTTGTTGTGAATAAAGTTAGTTCATGGAGCAACCCAGGCAGGCGTACATGGATGCAGAATTCATGATTGTGAGATACTTGAAGTCATCTCAAGGTGCAGGTCTTCTGTTTTAGAGAGATACGTCTCTCTCAGTTATAAGGTGTGCAGATGCTGATTATGCTAGATGTCCTATTAACAGGAAGCCTACTTCAGGCTTTATTGTATTTGTTGGCAACTCACTAGTCTCATGGAAGAGTAAGAAACAAACTGTTGTTGCTTGATCCAGTGCAGAATCATACTATAAGGCAATGTCCCAAGGTAGTATTGAAATGATGTGGGTCAAATCTGTCCTAACCGATTGAATGATTGAATTACCTCTTCCTATGCAGCTCAAATGTGATAATCAAGCGCTTTATTTATAGCTAATAATCCAACATTTCATGAATGGACAAAGCACGTCGAGGTAGACTGTCACTACACTCGTGATTTGATCTAAAAGGGGCTTATTTCAACATCTTATGATGACTCAGGAGATCAAATTGCAGACATGTTTACTAAGGCTCTGGCTAGAGGTCCTTTTCATCATTGTTGTTCCAAGCTAAGCATGATAGATATATATGCTCCAGCTTGAGGGGAAGCGTTAAGATATTTGTGTTATCTTGTCATTTTTCTATCTTGTTTATTTCTATTGTCCTGTCTATGTAATTTACCCATAGAGCTTTTCTCCTATATAAGAGAGCTCTAGGGTTAGACAATAAACAATTTTGTTTTCTCCTCAACAATATTATTTCTACAAACGTGATATGAATGATATTTTTTGCATATGAGTTTTCCTCTTTCACAATGATGTAAACCCTTTGTTTCGATGTAAAAAGTGATTACATTTCCTTCTTTTACTATTTTCGCCTTGGAATTGACATTTACCATATTGATGATTATATTTCAGCTATTACGGTATGCCTTAAATCTCTTGATGGTATTTTCTATTTTGAACCTTGAAGTAATTTGAATATAGTAATAATTTAGTTAGTTTAGCTTCTCAGATGTGGTAACTTTCATGGCTAAAGTCATCATACTATTTTACATCTTAAATTGTAACTTCATACAAATTTTTCCTGATGCATGAATGCTTCATAAGGTTTCCTTTTACATGTTTTTGCTAATAGATTAC
This sequence comes from Ottelia alismoides, assembly GCA_037367405.1. Classification (NCBI taxonomy): domain Eukaryota; kingdom Viridiplantae; phylum Streptophyta; class Magnoliopsida; order Alismatales; family Hydrocharitaceae; genus Ottelia; species Ottelia alismoides. The sequence goes on along the minus strand of JAZKJV010011529.1, from coordinate 3,457 downwards.
ATATGATCAACAAATTTTCCTTCTGCCACGAAGCGCGGGTATCCTCCTAGTTCTTTTTAAAAATGGTGACTGAAAATGGAGATGCTTGCTCTTAATTTCAGTTGTATTTGCATTAATATCACAAACCTCTTCCAGACATGTGAGTGGTATATGCCTGCTATCATGCTTGCTCAGTAATTGACCTCATACTACTCAGGCCAAAGTGGGGTTGTAGACTTTAAAGTAAAACACAATCCAGACGAGTCTACACTACTGGGTACAAGATGAGGTTTGTTGCCAAAGGTTTTAGTCGGACTCATGGAGTGGGCTTTTATCACACTTTTTCACCAATAACTTGGGTTCCTACAGTTGGAATTTAATTGTATAGTTGACTAGCAGACTAGCATGATTGGCTGCACCTGTTGGATGTAAATAAGTCTTTCTCAATAGATGCCTTCAGCTGGCGGGTTATACAAATAACACATGAGTTTGTGTGAGTGGATGGGTTTCAGTAGGTTTGCCATATGTAAAAAGGCTCTTTGTATCTTATAGCGGAGTCCTTAATTGTGTGGCTCCATCGTTCCAAGATTGTGGAGGCACTTAGTTCTCCGATCATCTTTTTGTGTACAAAGGACGGTACTGGGATGTCTGATGCTAATATATGGTGATAATATTCTTACACTAGATTGATGCACAATGCGTATATAACCTAAAGTAGGATAAATTCATTAATTTCATCCAAATCCTTAATGGTCCAACTCAAATCCCAAATACAAAACCTGAACATATCAAATCCTAGGCATTCTAATTCCCTAACTCTTCAACTTTTTACAAATCACATCTTCAAATTCTTAAACACCAACCTATCTTTCCACGTTCTAACCCTGATAAAGAGAGGAAAATTCTCCTGAAGGGTACTTGTGGAATCTTATTCCACGGGACCCCCAGGCGAATATATATTTTGTTAAGTACCCCAAGGAAGCCGTGACTTGAGGTCACAACTTCCATAGTAGGGAGCCGTCACTTGAAGTCAAGGCTCCCACTGAAGGAAGCTATGACCTCAATTCACGACTATGGGTTGAATATAGACAGAGGCGCGACCCCTCCCCCCCCCCCACGCGCACAGAATCCTCCTCTTGCCCGAGACTGACGCACTCCACGCCGCCCCATCCTCTCCCTCCGCCAGCACGCCCCCTCCTATGCTGCCACCTCCTCCCATTCCGCCCCCTCGAGCCGATGATCGTCTCATGTCTCCCTCTCTTGCCATCTCTTGTTGTGGTGCTCCATCTCATCCACTGTGAGTGAACCCTAGCATTATGTGTTTATTGTTTTTTTTGGTTTTGTGTAAGCCACACATTGTGTACTCAGGAGTGTAATTTTTCATGTGTAATTTTAATTACTCTTGTTTTTGAAGATAGTCAAAGCAATGGAAGTATTGTGATTGTGCCATGTTGGTGGAAAAATTTGTAAGGATGGCAAAAAAGTCAGATATGAAGGAGGTCGGGTAAAACCCATAAAAATTGGGATGGGTTTTGACATTTAATGGATTGGTCAAGATGATTGCAAAATCATTTCATCTTGACTTAACCAATGGTACATAATTACGTATGTTTCACAGGATGTTGGAGAATAATGAGACTTTTTGATTGATGTGGACTATGATGGTGACATTGACGATTTTTTGAACTACGTTGAGATGATGGGAAGCTCCTACAGATCAGTTTTATTTACTGACATTGTGTGTACAAGAGCTCCTATGTGTATACGCTAAGCTCCGGTGATGGCTTCAAGAACACATGTTGTTTCTCATACATCTGATGTGACCACATGTGGAAGGGAGATGGCGACAACAGTAAATTTGCCCCAACTTTGGGACCCTCTCTGAATGACCCCATCTACACTATAGGGGAGGACTACGATCCCGAGATTGATCGTATAATGGGGATACCCCACAGAACACTGATGATGAAATGGAAAATGATGATGGAGAAATGTTGAACGATGAGAACGAGACTGCGCGTGTTGAGTTTGGCGTTCCCTTTTATAATACACGAGACGATGATGGTTACATCCGTAACGGTGATGACGCTATGGGAATTCATGACGAAATGGCAAGTTCAGATGAGTTAAGAAATGGGATGACCTTCAAGTCAAAAGAAGACTTGATTTATTCAGTCAAGTTGTTTCACATCAAGCACTATTACAATTTTGAGGTGCACGAATCTGACCGTCATGTATGGGTTATTTATTGTAGCGAGAAGAGCAAGGGCTGCCTTCGGCGGTTGCGTAGACATCGTTGTCCACTTGATGGCCTCTTTGTAATTTCAAAATTAGATGCACCATATACCTGCTTGCATCGTGTAGCAAACCAAGATCACCCTCAACTTGATTGCAACTTCATGGCACAGAAATTTCTGAATCAAATCAAGGTCACACCAGCCGTAAAGGTTTCATACCTGTAGCAATCTATTTCTGACGAGTTCGGGTACATGGTGAGTCGTCGGAGGATATGGGATGCTAGGAGAAAGGGAATAGAGACAGTATACGGTGATTGGGTGGCGTCATACAATGAATTGCCGTACATGTTCCGTGCATTGGAGACATCAATCCCAGAAACCGTTACCGATCTCTATGGTGAACCTGTTGGTGGATATGAGAAGCTATTCAAGTGGGATTTCTGGGCATTTGGTCCATGTATCAGTGCATGGAGACACTGCAGACATGTTGTTAGCATTGATGATACTCATATGTATGGTAGGTACAAGCATAAGGTGGTCATTACATGTGACGTTGATGCAACAAATCACATCCTACCTCTTGCATTTGCCTTCGTGAACGAGGAGGACGAAGACAGTTGGTGTTGGTTCCTAGAGAGAGTTTGACTCATATTTTTGGGGATTGTATTGGTCCAATTTGTGTTATATCAGATCGCGCACCAGAAATTCGTTCTGCAATGCGGTGCCCAAAAGTGCAATTTCAGCCGTCCTATGTGTATTGGCGTTTCTGCCTAGTCATGTTGCTGGTAACGTCAATGATGTTATGAAAAATCAGACAATGAGGAGCCTAGTAATGAGGGCTGGGAAGGCTTACACACAAAGAAAGTGGACCAATTACATGGACAAGTTGAAGGAAATGGACGAGAATGCATGGTATTGGTTTGACACGCACAATTACCTCAGAGATCAATGGACTTTGACTTTTGATGGTGGACATCGTTTTGGGTACATGACATTTTACTTCTCCGAAAGTTATAATGTTGTATTGAAAGATGCAAGATAACTTCCAGTGGCAGCTTTGGTGCATAAGACATACTACAATTGCATTCAATATTTCTATGACCGTCATAGTGAGGCAATGTCTCATCTTGATCGTGGTGACCGATTCACCAAATACGCTGCTGACATGCTAAAGAGGTGAATGGATAGGAGCGACAACCATCGAATCACTCGAATCAGGGGTGCTCCTTTACACTTATATA